>JAWQEG010001629.1:0-2500 GCA_033782935.1 Petrolisthes cinctipes
AGTATCTTCAGTTTTCCGAAGAAGACAGTCGAGTTCTCTTACATTACCAGTGTGCAAGAATTGAGTGTCGTCAGCGTATTGAACAATTAAGCAATCCTTGACATATTCAGATAAGTCATTAACAAATATAATAAATAAAATAGGACCCAAGATTGAACCCTGTGGGACTCCGTACTCAGTTGATTGTTTACTTGATATGGATTTTTTAATCTGAACAAACTGAGTTCTGTTACTTAGATAATTTTCAAACCAGAAGGGATCAATCTTGAGTTTAAGGCATTTGTTTAAAAGAATTTTGTGGTTAACACTGTCAAAAGCTTTAGACAGATCACAAAGCGTTAGAAGAGATATTTTCCTGTGGTCCATATTGTTATAGATCTAATCTGTAACAACAGTGAGAGCAGTCTCCGTGGACAACCCAGGCCTGAATCCATGCTGACTATTTGATAAAAGTTTTTTTACTTCTAAGTAATGTATTAATTGATTTGCAATAATCTTTTCTAATACTTTCGATACAATCGGGAGAAGTGAGACAGGTCGAAAGTTGTTGCATTATTAACATCTCCATTTTTCAAAATTGGTATGACTATTGCATGCTTCCAGGCCATAGGGAACACACCTGTGACTATGGAGGTATTTACAATACAAGTTACATAAAATGCTATTACAGATAATGCATCCTTCACAAATTTCAGTGGGATATCATCCGAGCCAACAGAGTTAGTATTATTTAGACTCTTTATAGTCAGTATTATTGTGTTGACGTCAACAGGTTGTGGCCTGAAATATTCACCATTCACAGTAGAAATATCTGTATATTTGTAGAGAGAGAGAGAGAGAGAGAGAGAGAGAGAGAGAGAGAGAGAGAGAGAGAGAGAGAGAGAGAGAGAGAGAGAGAACACACACACACGCATACACACACACAGGAGAGAGAGAGAGAGAGAGAGAGAGAGAGAGAGAGAGAGAGAGAGAGAGAGAACACTAATGGAGGTGGCGAGGGAAATAGTTTAACAGAAGGGGAAGGAGAAGGAGATATGGGAGAAGAGGGAGGTGATGACAGGAAGGGCAGGAAAGAGAAGGGAAGGAAAGGGGAAATAAAGAGGGGAGGAGAAGAGAAGGGAAGGAGGGAAAATAGAGAAGGGAAAAGGGAAGGAAGAGAAAGGATAGAGAGTGGAGGAGAGAAGAGAAGGGGAGGAGAGAAGGGAAGGAAAGGGAAATAAAGAGTGGAGGAGAGAAGGGAAGAAGAGAGAAGGAAAAAGGGAAGGAGAGAAAGGGAAATAAAGAGTGGAGAAGAGAAAAGAAGAAATGGGGAAAGGGAAATATAAGGATAATGGGGAGGGAAGAAGCAAGGAAGTAGGAGAAAAGAATGAATAAAGGAAGGAAGAGTAAGAGGAGACAGAAAACATTAGATAAAGGAAAGAGAAGGAAGAGAAAGGAAGGAGAAGGAAGAGAAGGAGAAGGAAGAGAAAGAGGATAAAGGAAGGAGAAGGAAGAGAAAGAGGATAAAGGAAGGAGAAAGAAGAGAAGGAGGAGTAAGGAAGGAGAAGGAAGGAGAAAGAAGAGAAGGAGGAGAAAGAAAGGGGAAAGAAGAGAAGGAGGAGAAAGGAAGGAGAAAGAAGAAGAGGAGAAAGGAGGGAGAAAGAGAAGGAGGAGTAAGGAAGGAGAAGGAAGGAGAAAGAAGAGAAGGAGGAGTAAGTAAGGAGAAAGAAGAGAAGGAGGAGAAAGAAAGGAGAAAGAAGAGAGAAGAAAGGAGGGAGAAAGAAGAGAATGAGGAGAAAGGAAGGGGAAAGAAGAGAAGGAGGAGAAAGGAAGGAGAAAGAAGAAGAGGAGAAAGGAGGGAGAAAGAAGAGAAGGAGGAGAAAGGAAGGAGGAAGGAAGGAGAAAGAAGAGAAGGAGGAGTAAGTAAGGAGAAAGAAGAGAAAGAGGATAAAGGAAGGAGGAAGAGGAGGAGAAAGGAAGGAGAAAGAAGAAGAGGAGAAAGGAGAGAGAAAGAAGAGAAGGAGGAGAAGGAAGGAGGAAGGAAGGAGAAAAGAAGAGAAAGAGGAGTAAGTAAGGAGAAGGAAGGAGAAAGAAAAAGAGGAGAAAGGAGGGAGAAAGAAGAGAAGGAGGAGTAAATAAGGAGAAAGAAGAGAAAGAGGAGAAAGGAAGGAGGAAGGAAGGAGAAAGAAGAAGAGGAGAAAGGAGGGAGAAAGAAGAGAAGGAGGAGAAAGGAAGTAGGAAGGAAGGAGAAAGAAGAGTAAATAAGGAGAAAGAAGAGAAAGAGGATAAAGGAAGGAGGAAGAGGAGGAGGAGAGAGGCTATATGGAGGATTTGTCTCAGTAATATTGAAATTCACAGAAAAATATTACTGACAACCACTATCTGACTACCATTACTACTACTACTACTACTAACATTACTACCACTACTACCAACATTATACTACTACCACTACTACCAACATTACTACTACCATTACTACCAACATTATTACTACCAACATCACCACCACCACAACCCT
>JAWQEG010001629.1:5000-46459 GCA_033782935.1 Petrolisthes cinctipes
ATATCTTATCTCATTCCTCCCTTCCTCTCTCTCTCTCTCTCTACTTGTTCAGCTGTAGAATTCCCAGCCCTGAAAGCTCTCTCTCTCTCACTCTCTCTCTCTCTCTCTCTCTCTCTCTCTCTCTCTCTCTCACGAATATACTTACTCTCCTACACCTCCTCTCCTTCCTTCTCTCCCATTTATTCTCTCCTTCCTTCCTTCTCACCCGTTTATCACCATCTTCTTTCCACATCTAAACATTAATCTTCTCCATCTCCCTCCTTCATCATATTTTATCCTGTGCCTTCCTTTATTATCATTTTACTCTCTTCCTATTTTCTTCTTTACTTCCCTTCTTCTTCTGTGTTTTTGTTTCTCCTTTTTCCCTTACCTCTTCTCCTCCCTCTCTCTCCCTCTCTCTCTCTCTCTCTCTCTCTCTCTCTCTCTCTCTCTCTCTCTCTCTCTCCTCGGTGTTTACTCTCACACACACTCTCCCCTTCCTCCCTCACCACGATAAACAAACCATAAATACCCCACAAAAATATATAGTGACACACACACACACACACACACACTCAAAGTAATAGTCTATAAAAAATACACACACACACACACACACACCCAGAAAGCAATAGGCTATCAAAATATTTTAGTAAATAATACACACACACACACACACACACACAATTCTATACCCCCTCTCCCCCCACCCCACCCACTCCTTCTACACCCCCCTCTTCCCCCACCCACTCCTTCCATACCCCCTCTTGCCCCCCCCCCACCCCCCCCCCACACACATTAATAAAGGCTTCGTTCTGGTTTGAGCAGTGTCGAATCCTTTTGCGTCAATTAAATTAACCTTTATATCCAGTTGCTTTAAGGTCGAATATTATAATTAACTATACGCTAAAGGCCAAGTGACTCATTTTGACTCTTATATCTCCTGGCAGTAAGGTCGAGTTCCGTGTGTGAGTTCATTGTGTCGTTCTAATTGATATGAAGCCTGTGTTCGAAGCTTTGAATAGGTGTGTGTGTGAGAGAGAGAGAGAGAGAGAGAGAGAGAGAGAGAGAGAGAGAGAGAGAGAGGAATAGTGAAAAATATACTGTAGAGAGAGAGAGAGAGGTAGAGAGAGAGGAAGTGAAAAACATACTGGAGAGAGAGAGAGAGAGAGAGAGAGAGAGAGAGAGAGAGAGAGAGTGAAAAACAACATATTGTATATATATAGATAGGAAGGGAGAATTGAATTAAGAATAAGGGAAGGACAGCAAACACAAAGGAAATAGAAGGACAGGAGGGACAGATGAAGAATAGAAGGACAAGAGAAGGACAGGAGGGACAGGTGAAGAATGAGCAGAGAGGATGGGAAGAGGGAGATATAAAGGAAGGACAGCAAACACGAAGGAAATAGAAGGACAGGAAGGACAGATAAAGAATGAACAGAGAGGATGGGAAGAGGGAGAAGGTGATAGGAAGGAAGGACAACAAACACGAAGGAAATAGAAGGACAGGAGGGACAGATGACGAATTAACAGAGGAAGAAAAGAGGGAGATGTAAAGGAAGGACAGCAAACACGAAGGAAATAGAAGGACAGAAAGGACAGATATACAATGAACAGAGAAGATAGATAGGGGGAGATGTGAGGGATACAAGCCTAACTATCCCAGAAAACAGACGCCCTCAATTTTACTAATAGGGGATCTGTGTTTCGTGGCATAGTTTGGAGGAATCAACAACAGAAACATTCCAAATTCACCGAGAAGAGAGTCTGTCGTTGAAGGAAAAGGGACATAAGAAGCTTCCTTCCTCACTGCACTGAACACACAAACTTTTATCAGGGAAACTGGCGACAAAGGAGGCAACAAAAGCAATCAATGTCACCCTTCCAGACACAAACACACACACACACACACACACACACTCAGTCCTCACACACACCTACACCCGGTCCTCACACACACACACACACACACACACTCAGTCCTCACACGCACACACACACCCTGTCCTCACACACACACACACACACATCCGATCCTCACACACACACACACACTCAGAGCCAGACCTCCTTCCCTCCCTCCCTCCCACACACACCCGGACTTCACACACACACCTACACACCCACACACACCCGGTCCTCGCACACACACACACACTCAGAGCCAGCAGACCTTCCTCCCTCCCTCCCTCCAACACACACTCCTACCCACAGTGTATCTCCCACCTACCCACATACCCAGGTCTCACACACACCCACCCACCTACCTACCTACCTACCCGCTCAGTCCTCCCTGACAACGCCACCACCACTACTACCATCACAGGCCAAACGTTCATGTGTGTGTGTGTGTGTGTGTGTACAGATGGTTGTATACGATAAGTGTGTATGTGTATGTGTATGTGTGTGTGTACGTGAGCAAGTCGCAATTTTACGTGTAAACAAGTTTTTTCCCTGTAACTGCATCAATTCAATTTATTCGGGCGAAAAAAATGATTTCGCGAGGGTAAAAAAAGGAGCCAGTAAAAATTGTGGATGAAATAGTTAAACCAATATCGTTCCCTTCTTTGGTGCAGTGGTGGAAACAGAAACGAAGGTGAAGTGAAACTTGGTGGTTGGTGCAGGAGGAACAACAGAAGGACAGTGTGTGTGTGTGTGTGTGTGTGTGCTGACAAATAGGACGTAGTTTATTATAATTGTTATTATTATTTGCACTCAAGGCTGAACCTCATAATATAGTGTTTGTTTTCCCACATGTCCCTCAACCATTCCATCACCTAATGCAAATATTTACACACACAACTTCTTCAGTATGTAATAGGTATAAACGAAAAATATTTGGTTATACACATGCAAAATTGGAAAACATCTCATTACATCACTGGCTCAAAACTACTGGAGTAAATTATGATATATATATATATATATATATATATATATATATATATATATATATATATATATATATATATATATATATATATATATATATATATATATACAGTATATATATATATATATATATATTTTTTTTTTTTTTTTTTTTTTTTTTTTTTTTTTTTTACGATATATTCATTTGTGTCGTCAACGGTTAGGTGTATGGATTATCACACCTACAGTATTTCCTCCGTTTTCCTTCCACCGTCTTCCGATCTATAACTAAATAATTTGCCTGGCATAGATTCGTCACTGTCCTCCACATACCTCTTAATAAAAACGGGTTGGAGAACGTAGGAAGCATTAGAGTGGTCACTGGATGGTGGAAAATAATAAAGCAATGTGATACCTGCTTTAGCCTACACACACTTCATTCTGCAGCTGATTTATAGTTACGATAATTGGATAAAAAAAAAATACAGTGCCGGGAAATCATAATATAAAACATAATAAAATAAGATAAAATACAGTACCGGGACATCATTATAATATAAAACATAATAAAATATGATGAAATACAATGCAATATCATAATATAAAACACAATTATTATTATTATAGTATTTCAGTATTGTCATGAGTTTTACCTACGCAGCTGCTGAGAGATAATAATTGGAACTATTCTGGCAGTGTTTTATTGAACGAAGAAATATATAGTAGTGAATGTGTGTGTGTGTGTGGTTTTTTTTTTTTTTTTTTTTTTTTTCAGCCGTGGATAATAATGTCTGGGAGGTGAATCTATCAAAAGCGAGCCTGGCAACATATAGGGAGGGGGTTTACACACAACTATATATTTACTGTACTGTACGCACCAATAAATATTTGTAAGGGTGGACATTAATAATAAAGGATTCTAGCTACTCACCTTGGATTGGTTGTATTTTCCGTATATGTTCTGTCTCCTTCACTCACTCACTCACTCATCAGCCTGACACTGTACACCATTGCAACACAACACACGAGATCCACATAATAAATAACCCAGTATCCTCATAAGATACTATTATTTATTATTATTATTATTATTATATCAAGATAGTGTACCGTACAGTAATAGGTCATAAAAAAGTGAGTTGAAGGAAGGTCGCCAATAACAATATATTGAATTTTGCAATGGAGTTTTTCGTTCGTACAAAAATAGTTGCTATTATTTTTATTAATGTTAAAGAATGGGGTAAAATTTGTTTATGTCGTGTTTATTACTCGCCTCAAAGCTTTCAATGAACTATAGTATATCAGATCAAAGTAATTACCACTGCATCTGTACGTGGTTCTGTAATTTCTAAAGTCTTGTAAAGTCGTATACATGATCATTATTATATGGTACTGTACTGTAATATTGTTGAACATCTACAGTATATCTCAGTATTTCTAACAACCCTTCATGCAGCTCAATATATTAGGGACCTTTGAATTACTTTACATGTTGTGGAGGCAATAATTTCTCCAGTATAAGCCTACCGCATACAGTACAGTACCTACATTGAGTAAGGTCGTCACTGTTCCATGGTATAATCTGTGATCTCTGTAGCCTCCAATCTGTAATCTCTGTATCCTCTAATCTGTGATCTCTGTAGCCTCCAATCTGTGATCTCTGTAGCCTCCAATCTGTAATCTCTGTAGCCTCCAATCTGTGGCTTTTTATATTATCTGCCTTCAACATCAGTACTTGGCCCTTACATCGATAGCCACCAGGTAAAAGCCGACACAAATAAAATTAAATGAATGAACTATAATCCTAAATATACAATGTAATCCTCCCACCCCTCCTCCTCCTCCTCATCCACTCCTTTCCCATGACCCTATAATATATGCCACTATTACCACTACTGACTGACCATTACCTTAAAACCTCAAGTGGTGGTGGTGGTGGTCTCAAGGAGTATGTAGGGCAGCCTAAGTGGTCGGTGGTGGTGCTTAGGGTAAGTGGTGGTGGAGGATGGATGGATGTGGGGGTGGTGGTGGTGGAGGAAGTGAAGCTAAAGGGGTAGTGGCAGCAAGAATGGAATAAAGTGGGAAGGGGGGATGAAAAAGGGGGAGATAGAGTTGTGATGTAAGGGAAGGAGGATGAAAAGGGGAGAAAGGAATGAGGGGTGAGGGGATAAGGTTGTGAGGGAAAGGAAGAATAATGAAAAAGGGTTGAAAGGAATGGGGAGATAAGGTTATGAGGGAAAGGAAGGAGAATGAAAGAGGGAGAAAGGAATGGGGAGATAAGGTTGTGAAGGAAAGGAAGGAGGGTGAAAAGGGGAGACAGGAAAGATAAGGTTGTGAAGGAAAGGAAGGAGAATGAAAGAGGGAGAAAGGAATGTGGAGATAAGGTTGTGAAGGAAGGGATGGAGGACAATGAAAAAGGAGTAGTGGCAGAGAGAAAGAAATGGTGAGATAAAACTGTGTGGGAAGGGAAAGAGAACAATGAATAAAAAGCAGAAGGGAGATGGTAGACTGAATGGGAAATGGACAAAATAAAATTATGAGGAGAGGAGGGGGGGGGGGGGAGATATGGAAGAGATATAACAGAAGTAAAGAGGTAAAGAAGGAAGAGAGGAGATGACAGCAGAGACAAGAGAAAGGGAATAACTGAATGAGGGATAGAAGGAAGAGAGGAGATAAGCAGAAGCAACAAAAAGGGAATAACTGAATGAGGGAAAGAAAGAAGAGGAAGGGAATAACTGAATGAAGGAAAGAAGAAAGAGAGGACATAGCAGAGACAAGAGAAAGGAAATAACTGAATGAGGGAAAGAAAGAAGAGGAAAGGAATAACTAAATGAAGGATAACAGAAGTAAGAGAAAGCAAGGGAATACTGTAACTGAATATTAATGAAGGCGGCTGTCGTATTCCCAGTCACATTTAACCCACACACTAATAAACCAAAACATCATAATCAAGGAGGAAATACCCATACATAGTCCTTGTGTATCCCTTCCTTCCTTCCTAGTAGCTAACTCCTGCCACCCCTCCTTGTCTCCCTCCCCATCCCCAAACTGTCCCTTATTTCAACCCCATTCTACTACCACCACGACTACCACCACCACCACCACAATCATCACAACTACTCCCATATCCCAAGGTACAACAGGGGTACCAACTTTTCTTCTCACTTTTCTCTCACATATAGTATTGCATTTCTCTTCTTGTGATCTCCATTTAGATTTACGGGACATACAGTACTTATCGTGGTTTGCTTCCTGGCTGTATTTTTTTTTTTTTTTCACACACCTGTCATAAGAAAGTGAAGATGTAAGGATAGATATATATTCATTGTAACTCCTACATACATGCAAAAAATTAAGTTTTAATTCACAATACTTTATGGCACTCAATACCCTATTTTACAAATATTCATACCTTTCTAAATCATAATTATGTGATATGAACTCTTTTCGTTTCTGTAATATTTCTACCACTTTAATGATAAACAAAATATGGTTCTTAGCCATGTTCAAAAACAGTCAAGGAAATATATATTTAGCACAGAATCGTACTATGATAAATGTACAGTAATGAAAATAAACAGCAATTACCGGTACATGTATAAAAATTCATCCGAAACTTGTACCTTGAAAGTGTTATTCATTTCCACAATATCACTAGCATTTTACAATAATAACAATAATAAAACTGCTTATTTCATAGCTGCGTATAATCTGATCAGTACTGTACAGGAATATAAGAAAATGTGTGGAAAATATAAACTGAAAAACATTAGACAATAATTATAGAGTTGAACACACAAATCCATGGTACAAAAATATTTACAGACATCCCGTATTATATCATGATTGAAGAAGTGTTAAATTCAAAATACAGGCTGCTCTTCTTCTAGTACATACACTCTCATCCACTCACAACTTCAATACTGTACTGGTATGTGGCTCATGTAAACATCAACTAAATAAAAACATTTATTATTTACACATACATAATTGGTTGTTGAAGATGGTGCTTTTGTTTACATAGATATATTTAGGAGTGGAGTGTTTGCATTATTTATTACCACAGAATGAGACTTCTTCCATGACATGAAGATACACATCTCAGAGGAGGAAATGTATGGTTTAGCTTCCTCACTCACTATTCATTCCCTGGCTCTGCAAAGATGGAAAGGCTATTGTCAATGAAATGTTTGAAGCAAGCAACAAGCAACAAGCAACACTGGAAGGTACTGACTGGCCTCTTGGAGTTTGTATAGACCCCTCCTAAAGAGTCTCCCATGGGGTACCAAGTAAAATGCATATACAACATAAAAAATGTGCAACATTTTAACTACTGTACCATATTAATTTACTTATTCATCTGTAGGCTACAGATGTGATGTTTCAGTTCTAGGAGACAAAACACCTTGTGAGGTTGAGCCTTTCAGTACTAAAGTTCATTTTAAGGAGTATTTCCCAAGTCACTTGCAAAATAGTGAAATATTCACTTAGAAAAAATAATCCTCCTTCAATAATTATGTTCCAACACTCATATGTAAAAAGTACCGTAGTCTGTTTTCCCTCCCAGTATAATGATAATGATGAATAATCGGTTTCAAAAATTAATCTGAAACTATATTTCCAGTTAATAGCAGACAACTTATTTAAACCAGAAAGAATACTTCTAGCTGAAGGCTTAATATCAACTGTAGCCAATACAACAAAATTGCACTTTGGATATTATTACTGTACAAGTGTCTATCCTGCATAGACAATACTTAACCCTTCTTCATTACAGGTTTACCTATTTATCGAATGTCCTTGGTGAGTGTGAAGTCAAACTTGCGGTAGTCCATAGAGCCCATGTTACGGGCAGCAGGGATGGGGAACAGCTCCCATCCGTTGAGTTTAGAGTCTTTATAAAGGGCTGCTCCCACAGCAAAGAAGAAGGCAGTTGGCATCCCAACCTTGAAGGAACGTGCTGTAAATAGGAAAAGTAAAGTTAATGACCTGCTGTCTTTCTGTAAATATAAGCTTGACTCTCTATTCACTCAGGAGTAACAATGACATGCACTTAAGGAGGTAATACACTTTTCGTATAACAAAGCATCTTGATTCCTCCAAAGCAGACAAAGAATCAGAACCAGAATAGGAAAAATAATGGTGACCTGTTGCTTGGAGTAGTTTGGAGGAATCAGTTATTCCAGATACAATATACCAACACTGTACAGTCGGCAAAAAAAGTTTCGTTACCATCCTTTTAACAGTGTGATGTAATGTTGGTAGGCCTGACTGGTGAGTCAGGTGTGGCGCGAGCATGGAGGTAGTATAGGTGGAGTCGCCTTGGCTCACTAATCCAGGGGAGTAAAGTGAAGCCGCCGAACTGTCATTTTCGGCGCCTTCAAAATGGCGGACACCAAGATATGTTTCAGTAAAAGTGGACTTCTGACCTGACATACAAAGGTATGCGCCATCTTGAAGGCGCCGGAAATGACAGATTGGTGGCTTCACAAATCAGGTCCTACTGGCACCTCCACCTATACTACCTCCATGGGCGCGAGTGTCATATATACCTCTGTCACCCTCCACGGACCCCTCAGTGTCTAATGGGCAGGCAAGTAGGAATGACGTGCTACTTTATCTGGGTATTTCAAGGTTATTCTTGTTCTAAAATACTCAAACGTATTTCTTTATGTTTAATGATGAATAGATAAATAGTAATAAATCTTGAACACTCAAAATTTAATTTAAAATCAGTTAAAGTTTTGATAGAGAGCCTTGTGCTAAGTTGTCATTGCCACGGCCCGCGAGGCACAGCTGCTCAGACAGCGGAGTACCAACCCTGCCGCGCTTATGGATGTTAAAATTAACGTAGGGGTGGTAACGAAACTTTTTTTGCCGACTGTACTTCCCCCTAATTAAAGGAGGATAAACATAGTACATTGATAGAACAAGATACTGTATATAGATAATTTTCACATATCATTACATGAGACACGGGCATATCTTACCCCACACTCCGAAGATGCCGCCAGACGCTGCACCGCCAATCATGTAGTTGAAGTGGTCATCCTTGCCTCTGAAGGTGGTGGCGGCACAAGTGATGGCAGCGAAGGTGGCGCCCGAGGCCATGATGGGTACGAGGGACTTGACATATTGGACCAGAGCACCGTGGTATCCCTGAGGCTTGGTGTACATTAACACATCATACGTCCCACTGGTGATACCTGCGTTGGAGAGAGAAATGAAAATGGTTATACAATGGCTGGAGGAATATATAATTGGAAAGCTAAAGAATTTGTGGTAAAAGGAATAGTGTTGGGACAGGTATTTTTGCATGGTACAGTACCAGTATTTAGAAAATTTATTGAGACAAAGTATATAAACATGAAGTACTGACTTTTATAACGTGTGTGTGACGGGAAACGGAATATGGTGAAATTGGTGCAAATTTTGATACATAACAAATGGTGGTAAAAAAGAAAAATATATATACGGAATAATATAAACTAAAAATGGGGGTGGATGGGGTCTCAACTATGAATATAAAAAAGGAAAAAATACGGTAAATATTGAAAGAATTACCGTTATTGCGTACGGTTTTTCTACCTTCATTACCCACTTATTTAGACCATTCTAAGACTACGGTATTTTCTTCTATGCCCCATTTCCAGGGCCATTTTGAAATTAGCCTGACCTTACCTAACATTACCTAACCAAACCTAGACCACAGCAGATTACCAGGACCTAACCTGGGCAAACTACTGGTACCTAGGACCTGGGCAGACTACCGGGAAATAACCGTGGTAAAGTACAGGAAATGACCGGGGCAAAATACTGGGACCTAGCCAGATCTGGCAACACTGCTACAAAACAGTAACTCTTTCAATAAATACCAAAAATACAGAATAATATAAACTAGTTAGAAATGGGTGGAATGGAGGTATTAGTAGAGAAGTACTGCGTTCTTGGCTAGGGCCGTGCAGTGTTACCACATCCGGCTAGGTCCCGAGAATTTGCCCCGGTCACTTTATGATAGTTTACACCGGTTATATCCCGGTAGTTTGCCCAGGATAGGTCACGGTAGTTTGCCCAGGTTATTTCCCGGTAGTTTGCCCAGGTTAGGTCCCGGTAGTCTGCTGTGATCTAGGTTAGGTTAGGTTAGGTTAGGTTAGGTTAGGTTAGGTTAGGTTAGGTTAGGTCAGGTCAGGTTAGGTCAGACTAATTTCCAAATTATGTTTGTAAACCGGGTCATCTCCGAGAAAAACACCATGGATGAAAAGTGTTAGAATGGTCCAAAATAGTGGGTAATGATACTAAAATATACAATATAGTGAACTCAGTACTGTAAAAAAAAAAAGGTAAATTTACAGAAGAACTGGGTTCACTATATTGTGTATTTTAGTATCATTACCCACTATTTTGGACCATTCTAAAACACTTTTATTCTATGGTGTTTCTTTCGGAGATGCCCCGTTTTCGAGATATGCCCCGTTTTACAAACATAATTTGGAAATTAGTCTGACCTCACCTGACCTGACCTAACCTAACCTAGACAACATCAGACTACCGGGACCTAACCTGGGCAAACTACCGGGATATAACCGGTGTAAACTATCATAAAGTGACTGGGGCAAATTCCCAGGACCTAGCCGGATGTGGTAACACTGCGCGATCCTAGCCAAAAACCCAGTTATTCTGTAATAATACCAAAAAAAAAAATACCAGGAGGACTTCTGCAATTTTACGGGAATGGAGTCTTAACTGTGAATATAAAAATAAGAAAAATAATATGGATAAAGTTTCTAAGTACTCCTCCTAATATATTTTAAGGTATTTATTGAAAGAATTACCGTTTTGCAGCAGTGTTGCCAGATCCGGCTGAGTCCCAGTATTTTGTCCAAGTCATTTATTGTACTTTATCACGATTATTTCCGGGTAGTTTGCCCAGGTTAGGTCCCGGTAGTCTGATGCGGTCTAGGTTAGGTTAGGTCAGGTCAGGTAAGGTCAGGCTAATTTCAAAGTGCCCCATTTGAATATGCCCTATTTTGGAAATGGGGCATTTGCGGAGAAAATGCCATAGAAGAAAATAGGGTATTTATTGAAAGAATTACCGTTTTGCAGCAGTGTTGCCAGATCCGGCTGGGTCCCAGTATTTTGCCCCAGTCATTTATTGTATTTTATCACGATTATTTCCCGGTAGTTTGCCCAGGTTAGGTCAGGTCAGGTAAGGTCAGGCTAATTTCAAAATGCCCCATTTGAATATGCCCTATCTTGGAAATGGGGCATTTGCGGAGAAAATGCCATAGAAGAAAATAGTCTTAGAATGGTCTAAAATACTGGGTAATGAAGGTAGAAAAACCGTACGCAATAACGGTAATTCATTCAATATTTACCGAAAATAGTCTTAGAATGGTCTAAATAAGTGGGTAATGAAGGTAGAAAAACCGGTAAATATTGAATGAATTACCGTTATTGCGTACGGTTTTTTTACCTTCATTACCCACTTATTTAGACCATTCTAAAACTATTTTCTTCTATGGCATTTTCTCCGCAAATGCCCCATTTCCAAGATAGGGCATATTCAAATGGGGCACTTTGAAATTAGCCTGACCTTACCTGACCTGACCTAACCTAACCTAGACCGCATCAGACTACCGGGACCTAACCTGGGCAAACTACCGGAACCTAACCTGGGCAAACTACCCGGAAATAATCGTGATAAAGTACAATAAATGACTTGGGCAAAATACTGGGACTCAGCCGGATCTGGCAACACTGCTGCAAAACGGTAATTCTTTCAATAAATACCGAAAAACCTTACGCAATAACGGTAATTCATTCAATATTTACCTATTTTAATGAGAGTAAGCAAACATGTAGCTCATATTATGGTCCCATATTATTATACACAAATAATATATACGAAAAAATAATAATAATAAATAGAGAGGAGTGAGATATACACAGCCGGCCATTACAACAAGTTATTTAAAAATCCTTTATTTATTTCCTTATTTACCTTATTTTCGCCAACTTACCCATGAGTGCTGTATATTTAGAGATGGCGAGGACCTTCTGTAGGCAACGTTCTCCATCTGGGTGGTCTCCGTAATACCCTATACCCATTTTTATTATTATTATTAGTTAGATATTCCGTCCGGGTATCAGCAGAAGCCAGAGTCGCAGTGTTGCCAAGTCTCTGTGTCTCCCTGTCTCTCTTTTTTCTTTTTTTCTTTTAAATTTCCCCATCTTCAATAACATCAGAAGAATTTCCCTTTTTGTCTCAACTTCAATATTGGAATCATCATTATGGAGGTATTTTTATTATTATACTTCAATGATCGGAATTTCTCTTTTTTTCCTCAATTTCAATATTATCAGAATTTCCTTTTTTACCTCTGCTTCAACATCAGAATTCCCCTTTTTATCTCACAAATTCTCTGATCATTCTTAATTAAACACAGTCGTACTGTCACTCGTACATTTACCTATTTTTTTTATATCTCGTCTGGTAGAAATTTTCTCATTTACTCTTGAACAATCTATATATAATTTCCCATTGAATTGATACCTCTAATTTCTCCATGTCTAAAAAAAATTCTCTATACTTGGCAACACTGCACGCCAGCTGATCAGACAACAACAATAACAATAGTCAAGAAAAGTGGTTCCCAGAAATACAATTATTACATTCACCGTATAATAATAATAATAATAATAATAATAATAATAATAATAATAATAATAATAATAATAATAATAAATAGGTAAAAATATATACACTGATTCGACAGATGAACTTCTACCCGCCATATTTAATTAAATAAAACACTAAAATATTCCAGTCAATTAATTAATCTTTGCCAACATGCAGACATCCATTACTATTTAAACAATTTTCACTTTAACCAACTATTTTATCTTAATTAATTTTATTCCCTCCTCGATCGATCTCTTTCTCCATTTTTATTTATTTACTTATTTACCTCTTTATTCCCTTCTCTCTCTCTCTCTCTCCTTATTTTTTTCTTAGTTTATTATTATACTTCATCCAAGATTCCTCTCACACACGTATTACCTCAAAACTCTAATGATTAATCTGACATTATAATATTTTTTAGTATAGGCCTACACTGTACTTAATTATGTTAAGACTTTACAATAACTTTACTTTCATTAGAACCAAGTTAAATTATAATGCTGTATATCCTTTTTGTTTGTTTGTTTGTTCAGTATATTCCTCTTGCAACTTTTTTTTTTTTTTTTTTTTTTTTTTTACTTGTTCAACATAATACAACTTTATACGAGACTAAAATTCCATAAATCTCTACTGTACTTATCATATGTTGCAGAATTAATTAATGGGCTTCCATCACTTGTCTTCCACTGCCCAGGGGGAGGCTGACTTTATTCTCGGTGAATATTAGTCATCCTCCACAGGGCTATAATAATGATTGTTGTAGGATCTGGTCACTTTCTAGTGGATTTGACAAGATCTGCCCACATGGATTAAATATCGTCGTGAGGTGTGAGGTGTACTGCAACCAGAGGCTCTTTTTTTTTCACTGCTGTGTGGACCGCTTCGGTAGCCCAGGCATATAGGGCCAAACTGCCCCTTCTTTATTTTTATTTGTTTTTACACTGCGACCAGAGTGTATCAGGGGTCTGTGGGGCAGGAGGCCATTCTGCTCCGGGAGAACAACAATAACTTGTCTTCCATTTTTATATGTAATCTACATAATTAATTATAATGCATCCTCTTACTTAATTAAGCTTCTTGGAGTTGTACCTACAGTAGAGTCGTTGTTGACTTTACAGTATACATGTATGCTTCTATTGTGTATATAATACTGTGTTATTATTATGCTTATTTCATCCTTTTATTTGTTCATTTCCTTCCATCCTTCCTAAATTATTACTCTTCCTACAAACTTCGTTGCTTCATGAAACTTGTTGTGTGGACATTATCATTATGTATATGGGTTGATGTTTTCCCCTTATCTTTTCCTGATGTTCTGAAATGTATCTTGGTTTGATTCATCTTGAAAAAATAATAACAATAAATAATAAATAAAAATAAGAACAAACAGCTGCAGGAATATATGACACTAAAAGATGGTGGATAATGGAAATAGTAGAAAAACAGACATGAAAGTGGTAGAAAATAAAATAAAAGGTAGACTGGAATACTGTACAAAGAATCTATAAATATGAGACAAAATTAAGACAGATGTTGTAGGACAAGAAGATTATAATTAAGACATGTAAAGGAGAATGTAAAGGATTAACTAGACATGTGAGGGAGAATGTAAGGGATTAACTAGACATGTAAGGGAGAATGGTACTTTTGAAGTAACTAGAGTATTTACATCTGAAATGCCACTGGATAAATCAATGATCTGTAGTACATATGATTTACTACAGAATAATGCACCTTTATCATCTAGACATTAATTCATATTCTCCTTACTGTACACTCCTTCAAGATTTGATCATTGCTTCATAATTGGTTTACTCATTCATGCTTATTCATTCTACTTTACTGTTCCACATAACTCCTTTTATTAAAATATATAATAAATCTGTACCCTTCCCTTGTCTCTTATCTGTGTATATATGGTGGAGTGGGAATACTCACAATAATCAACCATTGAATGAACACTTTGAATGTTGTAGAAATTTCTTCTTTTTTTATGTAAACAGATTTGCGAGTTATAAATAAAGATAATAATAATTTCTTTATTCAATATACAATAAACAAAGCATATTAATATATGACAATTCTCTATGATAAAACAATATTAATAATATCTTCTAAAATCATATTGCATCTCTCAATCTGCACTAGATGATACTTGTCTAGATCCTAACCATAAATACATACTGTATATTGTTATATACATATACATATGTATGGCTATATAGAAGCATATGTGTATATACATGCATAAACATATATATACATATATGTATGTATGTATACATACAGTATATTTGTAACTTTATAATTCACCTAGTGTTGTTTCCCTGCAACTTAACCTACTTGTCTATTATGAACAAGAAATTTTTTGGCAACAGTGACTGGTGTGGTGGTGTGAGGAACCAATAGGAGCCAATGGTTGAGTGGGTTATATTCAGCTTAGTTGTCATTATAATAATCCTGTATAGTGTGAATACCTACCAGTTTCAGTGTGAAGGCAGGATCATATGTATAGTACAGTACAATACAATATAATATAAGAGCTGGACATACACTCACATAGCACAACTAAGCATTAATGGGTTGAACTGTATGCTCATAAAAATATACAATCAAAACCTACCATTAATGTTAAAGTTTATACACTGTATAAAAATTCCTTGATCCAAATACAGATCTCACACAAAATGTAATCAAGTGTTGCCAGTCATGAGGAAACTTTGGGAAAGATTTTTGCAAAAATTCACACAAACCTTTATATGTCATCATGTTAACCAACAAACTGAACCAAAATCATAACCTCCTTGATAGAAGTAAGGATAAGATTTTAATGATAATATATATAAATGAAGCTCCATCAAGCTCTTTCTACTGGCACTGTTCTGAACGGATCTTTATTTGGGGGCTACCAGATTTCTTTTCACTCACATTAAAATACTTTGTTAAATTCATAATATAACCTACATATGAATCATTGCAGCAGCTCTACTGTAGTTACTGTATAGATCTAGAAATACAAGGTACATTATGTTTCCTTCACACCACAGGATGATAGACAAACACCTTTATACTCTATAGTGTTCTACAGGTGTACAGTAACACTATTATATTCTTCTGGAAATAAACTGGAAGTCTGTTATTATTTCACATAGAAATTATCAAGTCAAGTGTTCTAAAAATGAACTGTGACAAAAAAAAAAACACACACATTCTCTTTAAATGGAACACAAGTGAAAGTTAACCTCGTACGTGTTTACAAATTAATGCAATATTTTTCACCCAACAATCGGGGCCACATGGAATAAAATCTATGGAATATTCAATGACCAAAATGACTGGTACAATAGTTTTATCTACACCAAATGGAGTCATATATTGTACCATTCACTATTCATCATCACAGCATACTAGCCCACTATTTTTCTTACATTACATTAGCCCACAATAACAGTTGATAATATCCAGTATACAAACAGAGGAATATACACTAAGAACATGTTGCATAATTCGTGAGTGCAATGGCAGAAGTTCACTACAAGCCATATGCAGGAAAAGATATGTTATGTTGGATAATGACGAGTGACGGTGGGATTGACTCCATGCACCAATTAACACTCTATCACACCAACATACGAATCAATCATCATCACCCAATTTTGGCATCATCTCACTTTTTATGCATGACCTTAAAATTTTTCTTCTTTTTTGGGATCAGAGCACAGCACACCACACCACACTAACCCTTGGCTCATTACTGGCTTCTCACCCATCCATCAACAGCCACAAGCAAGTATGAGAAAATGAGCCAGTAAGTAAGTAAGTAAGTAAGCGAGGATGTACAGTCGCGGTCAAAAATAATCATCCATTTAGGAGTAACTCACGTAAAACTTTGACTGCTTCCCTCTGTTCCTTAGATGATAAACTTTCCAATAAATAGGTTAAGTACCATCTTTTAATTTAATACAAGCAGCTACGCACTACTTAAAACAATAACATCATCATACTGTATGTTAATGTGAAAACATTAGACAGTAAATTGTTTGAGATACCCATATGTGGATGATTATTATTGACCGCGACTGTACGTACTTACTGTGACGGTATGTGTGTCTGGTTAAACGCCAGACTGTGACTCTTGTTGTTCGTTGGTGACAATCGCGTTATTTATTTACTTGTTGCGTTACAGGAGACGACTCATTTGCCCATGAAGATGTTTAATAAGATTTATATATATGATTTCGATTATTACCTATCTACACAAGAGGGACATATGATTTGCAAATATTTCTGACACATACTATTATGCAATTTATTATAAACATATTTCTGAGATAAGAGTCGACTGCTCAAGTATTGTTATAATTCAAAATATATTCTCTATCTATAGCCAGGGATAATTTGTCATCAAGTAACTATATATAAATGTGGACTCAAATTTTCAGGAACACATTACAGAATTCCATCCCTTTTTTCCCGTACTGAATAATTATGGTTTACCTACGACCCTACAACCTCACCATTAATTATCTCACAAAGTGTTGGCCAAGATTCACTGAACAGAATGAGATCATTAAAAATTCAGAACGAACACATCACCTTCTAAAACAAGTATATAATAGATTTATCTACAATAATATTTAACAATAAATACATCCTTACAAGAGGCACAACTTGATATAACCAGCAGCTGATAAAACAACAGACAGTACAGTCATACAATACTGTAATGCATTTACTTTTTTACATGAAAAATATAAAAGTAAATATAGGTAGCCTAAACACTGTGTAGGCCTATATATATAAATATCTATTATGTATTCCTGTATTAAATATATCACTATGCAAACAAACTATGTACTGTACTTAATAAAATCAAATATGACAAGACCATTAAAACATTAGCTTTGTTCCCTGAATAAATCATGAATCCGTTAAAAAATTATAGCACTAAGTTGCCTTTATTGTAGAAAAAGTTAAAATTCTATCATTTCAAGCACGCTATCAAAATACTATTTATTAAACCAACTTTCTTTGGATGCATATACAGTATAGAACTTTACATTAAATAATTGGCCTATATCTAATTATGCATCCCCATATAAAAAGATGCAATATGAACTGGCTTTGGATTACCCAGTTAAAAATTTACAACTAATAGATTTTTAAAGATATTCATAATCTAATACCATCAACACTATTTATTCCAACACAAAGAAAGCTTAAATTTCATATTATAGCAGACTTAGCTAGTGTCACACTCTCAGGTTGGAAACAAGGAAACTCTCTATTGAACAAATTATAGTAATGAAAAATGTATACGGTACCTCAAAGATTAGTGAATGAACATCCCTTCCTAACCACAACTGCAATCACACTACAACATTGCACAGCATAATATAATGAGTACAGTTGATGAGTCCCGTGCTGATTTTCACACTTTGACGATGTACAGTTGCAGACACATGAAACAGGTCCCTCAGAGTACATAAGATAGCATTCACTTCAGCAAAACTCATCTTGTCCTTCCAGTATCATGGTGGATGAGGGGCCGTGTCTCTGTTGGGCCTAATTACAGTATAGGAATCTGCAACTGTACACTGTATGCAAATAACAAAAGCAACCTTGAGTAGCTGCTGCAGTGAATAATTCAAACTGGAAGTAAGGAATATAATACTATCGTATCACTGTAACAGAGATGACTACTTTAATATAATTTAATACACCCAGGAGTCTCTCAATGTACCATTTCTTGCTGTGGATATGAATGAATAGTGTGCTCTGAAAATTATTGTTTTGTAAATTAATCAGTCTTGGGGACACATGCAAGAAATCAAAGATGATGAACTAATGATGATCAACAAGACAACTTCATCATTGGTTAACGGAGCCAATATACCATCAAACTTCATCAAATCTCCACATTATTAGATGAAAAGGTTTTATTCCAACAGTTTCATCTACTAATGTGGGAATTTGATTAAGTTCATTATGGTCACGAAAGTTTGCTTTCTGATTCAGCCCATGACTTTTCTTGCACATGACACTTAGACAGTGTAAGGTATACACTCTATAATAAGATTCTCCAAATTGACTACAAATGGGTAATGCTCATTCACATGAAAAACACCATTAGATAAAGAATTTGTAAAAGCTTTATAAGATAAGTATAGTAGTGAAATATCTTGCTATTACAGCATTTGCTGAGGTAAAGAATAAATTATACATTTTTGGTTTGTACGGTAATGAGGGGTGTTAATGGAGTTTCCAAAAGTTAAATCTAGGTAAAATTGGAACAATGAGACCTCAGTGTATCCAAATAGAGTTTAATCATATTTATGGCAATGACAACAAAATGAAGGTTTGCTTAAAAACTTTTAGTACTATTGGATGGAATCTAAGGTAACGGAGAAAGGCTAAACAAGTCTACAAGAGATGACTAATATGTCTAAACTAATATTCAAATCCTCAAGACAAGTAATGAATACGTTATGACTGTTGGCAAGAGTCAAACTCTGAGTGTGCTGTATATTTTGGGTGATAATTACTTCATTAGTCTGGAAATAAATTACACCAACACGTTAATTAATTGTTCCTGTACGATGATAATAAAAGTTCTCTCTTGTTCATATCAGCTCCATAATAATATTATCAGCAGGTTGGCACTGCCACTCAAACAAAATCAATCAATTACATACAGTATTAATACATTTGCTAGCTTGTACTAACATTTCTGCTTTTCCACTAACATAACCATTCAAGATTATTATCCTCAGAAGTCCTCAACATCACCAGTCAAATAATTATAAATCACTGTACATGTCACAGCCTCTAACAACAAATGAAATACAGTAAGAGTGGAATTTGACTCTGAAAATTTAAAGTTGATGTAAACCTTAAACATCATCCTTTTAGACCTTTTACTCCACTGCACCTTCTAATATTATCATCAACTTCTCATCTTTCTCTGACAATTTCCTGTCACCTGTTACACTGCATAAATGTTCAAAATTTCTTTATTTGAATCAGTTCCTAAATTGTTTGTGCATTAACTTTGTTGTTACCGAGACAAGAAATATTTGCAATGGCAGTGATATTACACAGAATTTTATGTTACCAGTTTTAGATGCATAATAAAAGGCCATGGGGGATGACCAAGGTCTATTTCACAGTTTTAGAAGAAGATACAGTAAATTTCTAGACATTCATATTTGTGTTCTCTCCTTTACTTAACTTGGACTTCACTGTGTACTGTACCAAACTTCTGGGTATCAAATTATATTTACCAATATACTTTACTTTACCACAAAGTTAATAGAAGCATATACTGTAGTAGTGTTCTAATATTTAATAATTAGGTTACTTATTATGGCAATAAATTTGTCGTTAGTACAATTTCTTTACCTATATATTAATGAACACAGTAATGAACTTGAGTTATGATAATTACCACTTGACACCTCAAGTTGTAGTTCAAAGTTCAAATAAAGTAATGGAGGAAACACAAATACAACCATTTAAAGTTTCCATACATAGGCTGATGCTAATTAATGTCAACACTTATCAGCACCAACTGGAGGGTGAGGACAGAATGGCTTCAGAATTAATTACCTTAATAATGTTAACACTGAAAAGTTTCAACTTCTATAATTATATACATACATTTTCTTTCCATAATAATATATTCTCTCCACTGTATTGTTGGAAAACACTAAAGGGAAGTCTGGATTTCAATATCAAGTTTATTATCATGTGTGTCATTATTTCGTTGTGGGGATACAACTGTTGTTTACTTCTTCCCATGAAGTTTACTCATGGGAAATGTACACAATCATGTGACCCATATGTACTGTACTGTATAATGAGAGCCTGGAAAACATTTGTTATGAAAAGTTTATTAGAAGGGCCATCTAGTATAAGGATATGGAGTCTCCAAAATATTAGGAGCATTAATTGTTTATGGACCAAAAACATATGTTATTTTTGTCCACATCTGTCAATCTGTGGAGTAACTGGACATTATCAAAGGCTCATCAACATGCATTAATTGTTCTGCAGAAAGATGTATGTGTCAGTCTGAGAACTACTGTATTTAAATGTGTACCAAAAAATACAGTATTACAAGTCAAATCTCCCTCACTTGCTATTTCATAATTATCTTAATAAATGTATATCACTATCAAATGCCATATATATATGCTTGCAGAAATATTTGCAAAACACTGAACACTGCCAGGACTGAAAGACAGACTATACGAGCAAAATGCAACCAGGATTATCATTAATGGAGAATATTTATACAAGTACAGTATGAGGATTATGAGTAAAGTAATTCCTTGAAGCAAGAGGAAGACAGTGACAAGATCAATGGATGCAAATCAAATCAATACAAGATAACTATGAAATCCTGCTACAGTTTCTCTTACAGCCCACAATATTAGCTTTCTATGATAAAATTGGTCCGCGCAAAGAAAATAAAAATAACATTGTCCTGACCAGCCGAGACACCTACAGAGCTGAGGGAAGGGATGTGGTGGGAGTGCATTCATTGACTCACACAACACCACATCAACTTGTCGGCCTCAACCCAAACCTCATCTACTGGTTGGTTTACATTACTACCCCACCTGTCAGAAATTGTCCAGCAAAGATCCCAGGAGAGTTTTCTTGAGGTGGTTGTGTTATTCAATTTATTTTTCAGCTGAATGGAGTTACTGGAACCAGTGTAATAATTCTGTGATGTATATTATTTAACATTCCTTACACACTCACAAGCAAATGTTTTTTGACATTCCAGGTAATCACATATTTCAGTATTTAGAATACAGATACTGTACCTTCTCTGTCCACCTACATGATGAAGAGAGAGGTACAGGACTACACTGTACAGTTACCTGCAGCAAATATACACTAGTAATTCATTCATGTTATGGGGATATTTTCTAGCAATGTTCCCGTTGACAGAACAGAGATATCAAAGCTTTATCTGAAAGTATCTGGGAAGCAAATACTAATGATGAATACCTTCTTTCTGTGGGTGGCTGTACTTAAAAGGGAGAGGGGGGATTTGGCAATGGAAGATTCTACAAACTGAGGTCCTTTAAAGTCACAGAAACAAAATAAACTAGAAAAGTATTGAAAAACATTTGCTTGTGACTGCACAGCATCACCAAGGTGGTGACCCATTGGCACACTACAGTACAGTATATGAAAATCACATCTTTCTCTCAGTAAGGAATGAGAGTCTTATTACTGGAGTTCAACCTAAGGACCAGCCAAGACAGACAAATATTTCCTGTAAACCTGACACCATTCAAACACGTACGTTATGGCCAAACAACAGGAATCCCTGCTGAACACAATGGCTCTCATATTTTCAAGGTACAATATCAAGTTTGATTCCTGATGAGATTACACTGAAAAAAAAAAAAAAAAAAAACTTCATCTTTTCAGGGTGTGATTTTCCAGTAATGTACCTTCCTGCCAATTGAGTGTAATAGACTCAACTGATACACTGATATGAATGCAGGTTAAACACAATAACTTTAGCACCCTTGTTCAGAGAAATGTCATGACAGTTTGATTGTGTACTCACTCAAGTTAATCTTTGGCTTCACTTGAAAATTTTATAGTCATACGATAATTAAGAGGAAAAAATATCTAAAATGAACCAGGTATGAAATATGTCGGCTAGATAATATTAAATACAACCCACTACTGTATGTGGTGTTTTACCCTCACATCCTTTGACAACAATGTGTATATGCATAATGTTTTCTTTAGATCTATAATGAAGACAATAACTGAAGTGCTCTCAGACACATGCAACTTACCAAGAACCAGATTATCTAAAAAAATAATAATAAATATCAGTACAACAGTCACACTCGATATGGTTTAATCTGTTCTCTATAGTTTGTAGAAGGTACTTGTTGTGAAACGTTATCAGACTATCTCTATAAACACGTGTTCTGGTAAGACTCAACAATAACAGTGGAAGAACTGAGGATATGTTGGGTCTTGGTGGTATGTGTGTCTAGGGAGTACTTCAATAGAACAGCTGCCTTCTTAACAAACACATCCAACTGTTAATTAAGGGGGTGCCGGAATAGGGGGACAGGCTTGGGGGGGTGTGCGGGGGGGTGTGGGATTTTTTGGGGGGATCGGGGTTTTTTTTGGGGTGTCGGGGGGGATTTTGGGGGGGTGCAGGGTGCTTTTGGGAGGGTCAGGGGTTTTTTGGGAGGTGCGGGAGTAGGGGGACAGGCTTAGGGGTGGGGGTTAGGGGGGGTGCAGGAATAGGGGACAGGCTTTCTACCCCCACCCGAAGCCTGTCCCCCTATCCCCGCACCCCCCAAACCCCCCTCCAAGCCTGTCCCCTACTCCCACACCCCTCCTTAAGGGACTCGGTGATATAGTAAGAAAATTGAGGTTAAACGAGTCCTTCAATTACTGCCGCAAAACACTCCCTCTATTGAAGGAGTTTGATTCATGGTATATATGTCAGGAGGAATCAGAAGCCTCCAATTTTCATACATAATCACAAGGTACTTAAGGACCCTGTGATCGTGTATAAACTTGGAGGCTTCTGATTCCTCCTGACTATGCCACGAAACAAGCTCCTTCAGTATAGTTGGTGTTTCGTGGCAGTATTTGAATGACTCGCTATCCTCCAATTTTCATACATAATCACAGGGTTCTTAATAGGTTTCGTGACAGATGAAAACAACTTAGCCCAAAATCATATACCACTCTCACTCGTAACTTTTGACAAAATTTCTACAACCTCTGACCATATCTTAGTTCAAATAACTAATAATAAATCTTGAAGTCAGTCATGAAGATTTTTTTATGGTTGTGGTGGTTGTATATGTGTGAAGAGGAGGTGAGCTGAAACTTAATTATGTCTGCAACCGTACACATAGATTTCTGTGTCAAATAAGTGGATGTTAATTTCTGGGAAGGCAACTCTTCAATTTTCCATTATCAAATTAACACAGGAATTTTGGAAAACTGTTCTACAATATATCCACATAAATGAAAGACACTTGATCATTTTATTGTCTATGCTTTTCCAGAACAAAGTTTATATTGTATCTCCACCTTTGCTTTGACAGATACTGACTCTTCTTCATTCCATTTTTTACTCAATATAATTATACACAGTTTGGTTCCCAGTGATGGCATGTTAACGAGGAAGATCATTTGGTGATCAATAACAATTTATCTTTTCATAGCAAGTACAGTACTGATAAAAAGCTTTATAAAACTTTCAAAATTCACTTACATACCTGCTATATGCAATATATACACCTACAAGATTTTTAACACCTTGACTGGATTTGCTGTACAGGACTTAATTAATATAGCCCTTAGTAAACATGTGACAACCACAATAAATTTATCTTTTTGTTATGATAGTTTCAATCTGATATATTCCTTCTACCATATATAACTCTGAACTATATAATTATACTTCATGTTACTGTCATGTATCACTCGTCAGTTTAGTTTCTGTGACCAGCCAGTTCTGTCATCACACTGCACAGTAACATTCTTCAACACATTTCTGTATTAATAAAGACATTGGTAACCATTTCTTGATGTATCTTTCGGGTATTTGGTTTTCCATAGTTTTCCCTGGAAAATAATTATGAGGTTGGGACTACAATTCCTTTCCATGGTAAGGAAATCATACGACCGTACAGGAAAAATCTTTCTTGATGTTTTGAGTGATGTAGAGTACTTCTAAATGATGGGGACTGGTTCTCCAGTTGTAGTGTGGCTGTCACAATCATGTGCAACAAATTTCTTATTTATACTTTTGAAAGAATGTAACAAACACTTTTTTTCAGTCTCATCGAGATTAATATATAGTACAGGTATTCCTTCTGACAAAGCTCTTCCAAGTGTAAAGTAGTCACTGATGCACTCTAGCCATCGTCAGGGGAGGAAGATATTAGGCAAGTAAACTGCAGATTACTGATTCCTAAAAATATGCCACAAAACAGATTCCCTCAGTACTGTATGGGTGGTGGTATATCCTGTGGCAAAACTTTTGAGGAATGCATAGTCTCCAATTCACTGCTAACATCAAGGCCCCTAAATTAACCTTGTTTAAGTCTTGCTGTGATGGGCTTGTAGTTTCACAGTAACCTTGGTCCTGTTGTCTCACCCAATACATGATGCAGCTAACTGTTGGTTCCAATGTTGAGTGTCGACCGTTTGGGCATCATAAATGACTTCCCTGTCTGAAAAATTCAAAGTTTATGCATTAACATTCATTCACCCTAAATTCCGTCATCTACAATATACAGATAATAAGCTTATAATGAATTGTGGTTTTCCTGCCTTTACCACACACAGCTAGTAGCGAGTTCAGAATATATTATCAAATCACCCAGCTGATAACAAATACAGTATAATTATAGAACTGAAAAAATTTAAAGCTGTCAACTAAAGATATAAAAACAGAGGCAATTAAGTTATCTTCTAAGTGTCTACTAATAAGTGACTACAGGTACTTCCATATATGTCTTCTTGTTACTCTTATTCAAGCCTAATGTTACAAAATAATTACTGTATAACTAACCAACAGCAAGTGCTCTAATTCATCAGTGTTATAACCTTCATGATAACCTATTAATGGTCTCAGTAACTGTGAATAAATAATACTGATAGCATGCAATGAGGAAGGGTGGAAAAAAAAAAATTCATGTAGAACTAAAGGTAAGAAAAGTACAAATGTAATGTACAGTTGGCCTCAGGAATTCGTACACACACTCTAGGCTTCAAGGGTTCACAACAACACACAGAAAATATAAATCTATGTAACTGCAACACAACAGAATATAATAATAGGTTTGTTGTTTTGCAAACCACCGAGCCACTTGGTAGACCATTCACTGCAGTACTTTCACAATAATGACTTCACTTTATGATGAGCTTGTGTATGAATTCCTGTGGCCAACTGTACATACTGTCCTCAAATTGTTGAATAAAAATACCTAAAATGAACCTAAGATTTTTGTATCATCATGGGTTTCATTTTGTGACAGTGCTTGATACAAATATTTGTCTACTGTGTATCTATTGAAGTAAAAACAGATCATGTAGGTATGCATCTGATTACTGTACAATTAAATAGATAAAAGTCTACAATAACAACCCTGGAATTCAAATTTTGGTTGGGAAGGCATAAATAACCAATATAATGAGTATTACATTCAGCATAACATTACAGATACAGCAGTCATAGTAATGCCTTTGAATAATACAACATTGTTATACAGTACTTAACATCTGAGGCTGTGTAAGTACTGTACTATATAGGTAGAAGACAACAATTGCAAACATGTATTTGGACAGTGTTGCTTATAAGAGTTTCTAGTGTAACATATCAGTCTCACAAATAGTCAGGGTTGGTACAGATGAAAGAGTAATGTACAGCTGTACTGTAATGAAGGATGTTGATAACACTGATATAGAACTTTACCTAAAGCTGGAATAATTCCAACTGACTTTCAAAAATTGAGTGCTAGGAAGGTGTCAAACCACTGATAACATTTTCCCAACATTGACAATGATCAGACATGTTTATAAGAGTACTTTTGATGCTTTAAACACAAAGTGATAATCACAACTAATAATTATAATGATCAAAGGTTGGTAGAAATTGAGAGTGAAATGCCACCTTCAGCATGCAATCCTTCAACTACAGCTGTACATTTGGTTGATAAATCTATCATATGAAAATTACAAAGTTTTAAACCACTTGATCCTGAGTTTGTCCGAGCAGCAATACTCATATGACTCCTGATAGTAGCTGGAACTACAGTACATCAATAAGTCATGTCACAAGGATTAAGGAATTAATTTATCTTCAAACCTCTGTTTCTGCCACTTCACTCCAGGAGATGTGCCCTGTAATCAAACCTATAGAAAAACTTGGCGTCTCACATAATTACTTCAGAATCTTACCCAACTGTACATGATGTAAGCAGCTTCCCTTACAAATATAAACTGGATGTTTTACTGTAATTGTGAAAGGAGTTGATAAATTTGTTGGCTTGAAAGGAGGAGTGAATGTGACAGTGACTTACTTCACTTGAAATTTAATCTTGTATTTATTGTCTCACCAATATTTTCATTTTATAATTTTCTGTGTTTGGTTTCCCTATCCTTTAAGAAATGGGAAATGAGGTTTTTGATGGTGATAATGATGACCACCTACAGGCACACTAATAAATGCATATGTACTGTATAATGTCATGTAATAATCTGAAGTAAACACAGGTTACATACAATACCATATATTCCTCTGTTACCATAGTGATATTTCTTCCACAGCTCACTACAGGTCAACAACTACAGTACAGTCGGCAGCATAAGTTCGCTTCATTTCCACCTACGTAAGTATGAGCAATATTGATGTTGTAACACAATTTGAATTCAGAGATGACAGATATACTTCACATATGATAAATTACATATGTTGTTACTATAAAAACTGGTTCAGAATGCAACTATCTGGATTATTAGCATTATCAAGTAAATGAGATGGACGTGAATTTATGCTGCCGGCAGTACATGTATATTCAGTCCTTCCACCACAGTAGTCAATGTAATACCAGTTCATGTAACCCATAACAATTAATAATGTAAGTCTGTCTGAGGTCTAATTCTCTCCATGCATTTCCTGTAACAGTATAAATCAAAAGCTTGAAAGAACAATCCCAGGTAACCCTATATCCTACCAACCATTCACTAAATTAGTACATAACTGAATGACATGCACAGTTTACATGGTACAGTATACCAAAATTTGCGTAAAAAATTATGTCGACATGTACAATACAATATTACCTATAAAAAATGTCAAAATCAGCCATGCAAATACAATATGCAAACATGCAAAGCAAGTGTTATTATTAGAGTATTCTATGGTGGGGTGAAAGACGGGATGGAGTCTCACCAGGTGGGGAGTGAGAGGCATGCAGATTACGTCTCCAGCCACTACTAGGAGGGTGGGGGGGCATCCTTCCCTTTGCTGAAGTGTACTATTGATCTGATTCCCCCCTTCACTGAGGTCTATGGAGACAGACAAACATCATTCACCTCTGCTACACACTGGTAACTTATTATTATAATTTGGGTGATCATATTTATTGTCTAACGTGTGTGCAGTTGCAGCTGAAATTAAACTATAGGTATTAAAAGTGAAGATTATTTATATCCATCAAAGATGTACAGTACAAGGGAAACTGTAGATATGTAAAAATAATACACTACTGTACTGGTACTGGTATATAATATCCCCATACTAAAATAAAGTATGTACTGTACAGGTATAGTAATCTCATCCTATGGATCTATACCATACTGTAGTCTGCTTGTTGTACAATTTCATTATATTAGTCCTTGATAAAAATTGTTTAATACTTGCGACATATTTTATTAATTTGTTAATTTGCTCATTATTTAACTGATTACATTAGGGCGGAAGTATTTAAAGACCTGAACATTTTTAAATTTAAATGGAAACAAATTCTGTATGTGGGTGGGAGCCAATGACTCAAATAGAATACTGTACAGAAATTCTCATACTGTAATGCCAAAATAACTTGCCACCATTCATTTTCACGATTCTGTTACTATATATCGTCACCTTTAACTGTACGATACAGTAGTTGAACTTTGATTAACGTCAATAACTGGAAGGATGAAGTGACATATAATTATATTTATTTTAAAATTATAACACAGGTACTGTATCAATAATGTGAAACTGACATAAGGAGGTTTACAAGTACAGTACAGTACAATTCTAAAAAATAGTATATGCATTTTCTATTCTGTACAGTATCAATATCAATCTGGATATCTGATAAAAGTGAGGTGGCTTGTGAGACTCAACAACATGTCAAATGAAATGCAGTGTGGGATAAAAACTAAGCCATACAGTACTTGTAATGCCACTGTAAATTTGGCCATATTGTAAAATGCTTAAGTAGTGCAATTCACACTCAACATGTGACCAGACTGAAGCAAATTCCAATAAAATAATTGAATACAGTAGTGGTGGATGTATGAGTAAACGAATGGAGGTGTTTGAGAAATATGGCTGATACACATAAATAAACTGGAAGCAGCCAGGCCTCTCCCTTGTTTCAAAGATTAATTTAGTATCACTGGGCAATAATTATTATTGTGTAATGTAATTTCTCTGTTGCATCTATAAATCAAGTTTAATATTTTAAGAAAAGATCGATACAGTCGAGTTTTGTTGTTAGTTACAGCAATTTATAACTATGAGAAAAATAAAGATAAAAACAATACAGTATAATCTGCAATACAAATCAATATAAGGCACGTAGCTAATGTATTAGATAACATTTTAGCCACTTCAATGGATAATCACATTCCCTATGAAATATCCTATAGCTGCATTGGGTGCCGAGGAGTAAGAATGTAATTCCCTTAAAGGATCTTTAAGATAAGTTAGTTGGTCTCACTTTTACCAAGTATTAAGTGGTATTGTGTTGTGTGGCCAGAGGGAGTGTAGGTAGCTTTGAGCTTCACTACAGACACCACATAATTTTCCCAGAACCTACTTAACATAACACCTGGCTTGTCTACTCCATCATACACACTCTACATATCCTGGGAAATACCATAACACTCTCTCACTTTCTTCAAGATACGTTATATACGATACAAATGCCCTCACAAATTTCCAAAATTTCAAACTCATACAGCCAATGAGAAAGAGAACTCTGTACAGGTACTAAAAATTTACACAGTAACTGCATCTTATAATCTGTGCACACATAGAGTGTAATACTGTACAATATTAATAGTTTGTGATGACTAAGTGTGTGATATCTATTATAACTACTGTACATGTTGTCTGGATGGTCATCTTTATAGTTCAGTTTATTTGTTCACTTCTGAAAAGCAATGATGGTGTACAATTTTTGGTTAGATATTCATAACCAACCAACCTTATTAATATTAATCTTTGGGCAATTCATTATAGGTTTATGTGTTGAAAAACATTTTCTGCTATTAACCAGAGTAAAATACATGACAGTAGTAACCATAACTTAACCACTGAGACTTAACAGTGAAAGGTTTAGGTTCTTAGGTGATGAAGAATACTGTACATCACTGATAACTAATTATCTCCTTGAGTTTGTCATGATAAAATATATATAAGACATCACTCATATATAAGTATAAAAACTTTTAATGTAATTAAGGATGAGGAAAATACTGCGCTCACATAAACTGGGGATAAACCTCTTGATTCCATGATATTGAAACTTTTAATAATAAATAGTATGAGTGTTAGGAGGCATAAGGAAGGTGATGAATACTTTACCAAACAACTCTATGTACAACAGTCATGTGTACTGTACTCAGCTACTCAGCCTACTACTGTACTTCTAAACACCAATTAAATTACTGTAGTACTTTAGGACAAATTAATAAACATAGTTATACATACAGTACTCAATAATATATACATAATTAAAAATAATGGTTAGTTGCATATGCAGCAGGAAATAAATTAGTTCAGTTATGACACAAAGAGCTGTTAAACTCTGACTAAGGTACCATGTTAATTATTACTAAGAAATAACGCACTTCCAACAAAGAGAATACTAAATGATAATAATCTAAGATACACAGGCTATAGAATAGTAATGGTTATTATTTTCTTCCACTTCAAAACTTCAATTCCCCTGAAATGACATACAGTATAAGAAGGAAGTTGTAGTAAACTGTGTCAGGATGTAAACAAGGTAAAGTTGTCTCAAGTCATTTCCACCTCCCCTTACCCTCATCCTATATATATGTTATCTCTAATCAACACATGGCAGATTCATAGTACAAATACCACTGTACTAATTTTTAATGAATGAATGAAGTTTCATTTAATAAGACATGGGCTACCATAAGTTACTTGTTTATGCTAATGTAGTGTATTTTGAAAACTGAAATTTCAGCTTTGGTATAAGATGAGGTTTTTGATCGCATCACATTTCAACTTACAATTAAATACAAAACCTGAACAGACAATATGATTTCATCATTTGCTTTCTTTAGATTGAGTAAATACTTAATTTTATGTTTGTGTAATTCACAGACAAATGTACAATGAAGAACATTTCAGGTACAGTACTGCAAATGTGAATGATGACACCCTCCATACATAACATAGACTCAAGATATTTGTTCAATATAACTTTTAATATATCAAAGGGTACAACATTATTCCCATATACAAGAGTGATAAGTGTGGTCATTGGTCTCTATATAAAATGCTGCTATACTGATGCATGTACTGTACACAGGTTGAACTACACATTATTTTTATCTCCACTCTGGGCAGGTGAATTGTTTGTCATTATGCTGATTTGAATAGCGAAAAAAAAAAAAAAAATGGAAAACCTGGGGAAAATAACCTTGAAGCACTTTATACAGATAGACATGTTATAATGTAGTTTTCCATGTGTCCCAAGGTGTAATGGAATTGTATGAATTGATGTGGTATAGTCTGCTAATTGCATTTTATGGCAGGTTGGAAAATATATGACTTACTCTTGCTTTTCTTCAGTACAAAATTATTACCTATACAGTACAGTAGTAGTTGTTTATATTAATTAAGGAAATATCATTCTGCTATGCATAAAAGTAAGCAAATCATTAAGTGGCATCCAAATGAAACACAATCCACCATACAAGTTTCCAGCCAGGCTCTATAAGTTATAACTGAGACTATAGCCACAAGAACCAATGAAGCCTCCAAAACAAAGAGTTATTTGGATATAATGAAACCACCACACATATCTCTGAGGAGGGACTTTTAACCTCGTACTGTACTATTATTATTATCTCATCATCCTTACTAGGACATCATATCTTACATAATTATCTCTTCATCCTTATTATTATCTCATCATCTTTACTAGTACATCATATCTTACAGAATTATCTCTTCATCCTTATTATTATCTCATCATCCGTACTAGAACATCATATCTTACATAATTTAATTTGCACAATACTGGTCAATCACATATTTAAGTCCAAAGTTTTATGATATTCTCAAATTAAACATGATTTACATATGCTTTACACATTGTGAAAAGAAAAAAGACTATTGTATTTTTTTATTCTCTTGGGACTGGATACCCTACTCTACTCCATTGGAAAAAGGAAAACTGTGTAGTTAACCCACTCCCTCCTTGCTCTATCAAGCCATTCCCTCCCATTCCCATTCTTTTTTCTCATGTACACTTGTGATACATAATTTCTGACCAGAGGAGTGTGAGGAGCAGAAAGCTTTGAATCACCTGGTATTGCTCATAACCCCACCCAGTACACCTATAAAGGCCGAGTTGGAATGCAGGGTGTGTGTGTGTGTGTGTGTGTGGTGCCTGCCGTTCGTCTCTGGTCAGAAATTACTTTATCACGAGTGTATAAACCACTCTGTTCACCCATCTCACTGGTTACCTCACTCTCACACACTTTCTTTGTAAATGCACTACAGTATCTTGCATATTCTCCATGTGTCTAAATCCCCTTAGTGTATTATGCTGTACCATTTGAATCACTTCACATTTAACACCTCCATTTTAAATCACTTCATTCTTAATATTTAAATCACTTTCATTATTGACACTTCCCAACCACATAACTAAACCTCAACAGGACACATATATACTCCTCTCAGTAAGTACATTTCCACAGTACAGTACAGTACCTACAATTGTGTAACTACTACTTTTTCATCTGAATAATAAATTCTATGTACAGTAAACATAATCACGCAACATACTCGTACTGTAAATAATAGTGAAAAAAGTGGTCATGTGTGAATATCATCTTTCAACATGCTCAGTAAAATACTTCCAATAAAACTCTTTGTGTTGGTTACTCCATGTCCTTAAATGATGAAGTAATAAACTATAATATGTTATAAAGAGAGCTAAAGCTCATTCTTGATGCTTTATATTAGAGAATGTGTATCTTATTACACTTTGCAATTCACATGCATTTAGCAGTAATTAAGGCTCAATAATGTTGCTCACTTATTGGCATTTATAATATCCTGAATTGTATAAAAGTATTATATTGCAGGCTCTCTGCATATACAGTATCCAGTATGTAATGGAAATAAAAGAAAAACAAGACAAATGAACACTATTACCTTTTTTCTGCCGCCACTGAGGATGTCTTTGTACATTTCTGAGCGGAGAAATCTGGAGTAACTGTCACTCTTCATGAGGTGATATAAGTGTGCCTGCAATACAACAATTATTAGAACACAAACAACAATACTCAAATAGACCTTTCCTAATAACATACAACAGCCATGATTAATGCAGAACAGAATCTGATGTTCTTACATACTGTACTGTTATGTTACAACACATTACCATCAAATTCCTAATACTGTTACAATGTTCATGGAGAAAATGGACTGAGTAACTGTTAAAATCAAATGACATGAACATCATTTATCTTTATGTTCCTCACAAAGAAGCATATACAAATTTAACAAGAGATAAACATGGAAGTTGTTTATCTCTTGTTAAATTTGTATATGCCATTTGTATTAACTATCATTGAATAAAATAGAGTGGATGGTTATTTCTGCCCACATAATATACGATAATCAACGATAAATTGCCAATCGTTCCACTCACTGCTGCTGCGTCAAACGTCCAGCGATCTCTGTTCTGCATATTCTTCTTGGTGTTGTTCATGGACTTGGAGTCTATATTGACAGGGACTGGGGCACTGGTAGCCAAGTATTCATCCCAGATTTCCTGAACTTTTGTATTAACGTCTTTCTGCGGGAGGCACTTGAGCTCCTGTACTGCTGTCAGGAACCTGTGGCAAGAATATGAGTCATAAAAGGAACTTTAATTAGTCGAGATGCATAAACAATAATGTGGATACAGTACACATGTAACTTGTAAATAAAAATGAGATCTTAATACAAAGAGAAAATCACAGAATACGAGTCATGAAAGGAACGTTAGTCGAGATGCATAAACAATAATGTGAATACAGTACATATGTTACTTGTAAATAAAAATGAGATCTTAATACAAAGAGAATATCACAGATACCCTGACTGTTATAATACAAAACATAGCAAAGTACTGTAGAAAAGGCAGATTATATTTTACAGCTGGATCATTATTATATATGCTGTGGGATCTTCATGGTAACATTTCTCTGATATAATCAATTTGAGTTACTGAAAATTCTGTGGAAGCCAATGCAGAATTCATTAAAATTGAGAATTCAATACCTGTACGAAAAGAATGAGTTTATTACTGTATTATCCCCTTGGGTGCTGAACTTTACACGTGAATGAATGAAAAACATATATGTACAATAGTGTAAAGGTTATACAGTACATGAAAGACAGAAGAAGTGAGATATACAGTTCATTGCTTCTTTCATACAATTATAGCTCAAAAAACACACATAAAAAAAACCTCTACATATAAATTCTACAGATAAATTTACTCACATTAGGTTTTCTCCACTAAATTCTTTCTCGAGAAATTTAACAAACTGTTCCCTTCCTAACGGATCCTTAAGCAGTTCTTGAACACTGAAAGCCCACCGGCGCACTCTCTTGGTTGGAATTTCCTTGCTGTATGAAGAGAAATTATACTATTACAAATATATATGTCTAGTGTAGTCCATCCATAAGCAGCAAGCAGCACATATAACAAAACATTATTATAGAGTATTTTGAGTAATCTTTCTGTTTCATACAAATATATATGTCTAGTCTATCCATAAGCAGCAAGCAGCACATATAACAAAACATTATTATAAAGTATTTTGAATAATCTTTCTGTTTCATACAAATAGCAAATATATTTTAGAATGTAACAAAGAATTACCGTTAGAAAAAAAATGTCAAAATTATTAGTGATACAGTAATTATGTACAGTACAGCTGAAATAGAAGATCAAGGACATAAAAGATTACAGAATGTGAGGAAAACATAAGTGATTTATACCATACACAGATATACAGTACTTGCTTGTTAAATGATCCTATAATTTCTATTTAAATACTGCCTATAGCTTTGTCTGGTAACATTTCAAGGAGTTTGCATTGGTATTATTTCATGAAAGTGAAAATGAAATCACAAGTTAACGGGGTGCGGGAGTAGGGGAAAGGCTTGGGGGGGGGTGTTTGGGGGGTGCGGGAGTAGGGGACAAGCTTGGGGGGGGGGGGAGTAGGGGACAGGCTTGGGGGGGGGGGGGTTGGGGGTTGGGGGGTGCGGGAAAAGGGGGACAGGCTTGGGGTGGGTAGAAAGCCTGTCCCCTATTCCTGCACCCCCATAACTCCCCCCCCCCCCACAGCATGTCCCCTACTCCCACACACCCCTAACCCAACCCCCCCAAGCCTGTCCCCTACTACTCCAACACCCCCCTAAACCCCCCCCCCCAAAGCCTGTCCCCTACTACTCCAACACCCCCCTAAACCCCCCCCACCAAGCCTGTCCCCCTATTCCAACACCCCCCCCTCTAACATAAACAAACACATCAGACAGCCAAGCAGTACTCACGCAAACTTCTCCACTTCCCAATAGTCAGGACAGTCTGAGACCCAAGGGTTAGGTGGGTCTGTGGGGATCAGGATCGGATCGTAGTCTTGGTATTGTTCCCAGTAGCTGATGAACCTGTACAACAACAACAACAACAACACAGTATAAGAATGGGTACGCTGCTTCTATCACTGTACAGTCGGCAGCATAAATTCGCTTCATTTCCACCTGCGTATGTATTAGCTAAAGTGATGTTGTAATACAATTTTAATGCAGAGATGACACATATAGTCCTCATATGGTAAATTACGTATGGTGTTGGAATAAAAACTGGTTCAGAATGCAAATATCTGGTCATATTAGCAATATTAAGTACACGAGATGGACGCGAATTTGTGCTGCCGGCTGTACAATACAAGACTTTTTAAAGGATTTTTTTTTTTATTTGTGGTCGTAGTTACACCAAGCTGTGAGTGTATCAACCCCCTTTCACTTATATATATTTTTTTTTTGGCAAGTATGGTTCGATTTTTTACAAGCTCTTTATATGATAACTTTGGTGCTCCTCTGCTGCCGTATTTGGAATCAATATTATCCTCAATTATTGTATCAATTATTTTAATGAACCCTCCTTGGTCCTCTTCTGTCCATACCTTGAAATTTACTACTGTATTATAATCCCTTTTATTTATTAGGGGGAAATACGTAGGCTATTGGCTCCCTCACTTAAATTTTGGTAAACATGTTACATGCCAAGACAAATTACACCAAAACTTTACACAAACAGGTCCTTATTCACAACTTATAAACATCAAAATGTACAAAAGACATGTATCTAAGGGCATATTGCATACTTAGAAGGGAATTGGGACTTTTTGCCAGACTAAAATACAAATGAAGTAAGTACATTAAGGAGACTGTCTTGTTGGCAAATTGGAAAAGCAACATATTTTTCCATTTTGTGCCAGAAAACAGACCCCCACAATGGTACTAATAGGGGATGTGTTTTTTCATGGCATACATTGGAGGAATCCGCAGAAACCTTCCCATTTACCAACAAAAGTTTCTTCCCTTAAGGGGGTGCGGGAGTAGGGGACAGGATTGGGGGGGGGGGGATAGGGGGACAGGCTTGGGGTGGGTAGAAAGCCTGTCCCCTATTCCCACACACCCCTACCCCCCCCCAAGCCTGTCCCCCTATTCCTGCACCCCCCAAACCTCCCCCAAGCCTGTCCCCTATTCCCGTACCCCCCTAAACACCCCCCCAAGCCTGTCCCCTATTCCCACACTCCCTTAATACAGTAATTAATGAGTACGGTACCGTAATTCAACTCACGATTCAGCCGCCTTGGAGACCTTGAAATTGCAGCGGTCTACCCTGGTCTTGAGGAGGTCAATGTCGTGTTTGAGGGTCTCCACGGGACTGGTGAGGTCGGCCTCGGATACTGAGGGTGATATCCGTCCCCCGGCCAGACCCAACTGAAGGTGTTTGGTTGACTTGATGGGTTTGTTCATCCGGCAGGCTTTCTTGATGTCGATCTCGGTGGTATTGACACATCCAGGCTGAAGGTAAAAAAAAAGGTAAACAAACGATTGATCCTTGTATTGTCAGTAAAAATTATAGGCTACCTTTTCACACAGTTTATTATTACACAAACTATTGCGTCTTTGTATGGTCAGTAAAAATTATAGGCTAAATTTTCACACAGTTTATTATTACATCAAGAGTTTCTGCTTGGCTTTGATTATTATTATGTGCTTTTGAAGTCTCCCCAGAATTCTTGATATCAAAATAATAATCCTGCATCATACATAATTATGCAATATATATTCCACAACAACACTCTTTACAACTCAATAACAAATACAAAAATATATGGTAAACCTAGAAAACCAACATTATTTTACCAAGACAGTCTTACAATTAACCTTAAGGGGGTGTGGGAATAGGGGGACAGGCCTGGGGGGGGGGGGGGGGTTGTAGAAAGCCTGTCGCCTATTCCCGCACCCCCCAAACCCACCCCAAGCCTGTCCCCATATTCCCACACACCCCCAAACCCACCCCAAGCCTGTCCCCCTATTCCCGCACCCCCCAAACCCACCCCAAGCCTGTCTCCTATTCCTGCACCCCCCAAACCAAACCCTAAGCCTGTCCCCTATCCCCACACCCCCAAACTAACCACCCCAAGCCTGTCCCCCTATTCCCGCACCCCCCAAACCCACCCCAAGCCTGTCCCCTACTCCCGCACCCCCCAAACCCCCCCCAAGCCTGTCCCCCTATTCCCACACCCCCTAAACCCACCCCCAAGCCTGTCCCCTCCTCCCGCACCCCCCAAACCCACCCCAAGCCTGTCCCCCTATTCCCGCACCCCCCAAACCGCCCCCCAAGCCTGTCCCCTACTCCCGCACCCCCCAAACCCACCCCAAGCCTGCCCCTCTATTCCCTCACCCCCCAAACCCACCCCAAGCCTGTCCCTCTATTCCTGCACCCCCCAAACCCACCCCCCAAGCCTGTCCCCCTATTCCCGCACCCCCCAACCCCCCCCAAGCCTCTCCCCTATTCCCACACCCCCGAAACCTCCCCCCCCCCAAGCTTGTCCCCCTATTCCCGCAACCCCCAAACCCCCCCCGAGCCTGTCCCCCTACTCCCGCGCCCCCCAAACCCCACCCCAAGCCTGTCCCCCTATTCCCGCACCCCCCAAACCCCCCACCCCAAGCCTGTCCCCTACTCCCTCACCCCCTTAATGGTATTGTCTACTCTTGAAGAATTTGGAGAGGTGTTGATTCCCACAGATAACGTTACAAAACAGATCCCCTACACTTATCCTGTTTCCTGGCGAAGTTAGGGGGAATTTGACCGCAAGAGGTGAGTGATCCCTTTAGGTCAAGTTAGTGAGTACAGACCATCATCATTTCTAGCTAGTCAACTATCTAACCTATCAACTAGCTAGTCAACTATCTAACCTACCAACTAGCTAGTCAACTATCTAACCTACCAACTAGCTAGTCAACTATCTAACCTACTAACTAGCTAGTCAACTATCTAACCTACCAACTAACTAGTCAACTATCTAACCTACCAACTAGCTAGTCAACTATCTAACCTACCAACTAGCTAGTCAACTATCTAACCTACCAACTAGCTAGTCAACTATCTAACCTACCAACTAGCTAGTCAACTATCTAACCTACCAACTAACTAGTCAACTACCTAACCTACTAACTAGCTAGTCAACTACCTAACCTACTAACTAGCTAGTCAACTATCTAACCTACTAACTAACTAGTCAACTACCTAACCTTCTTTGCAAATTAAGAACTCACTTACCATAGGTCTGTGTACATCCCAAAATGCTCTCTCCTGGGAATCAAGCACTTTGCGTTCCAATTTGTCCCTCTTCTTGTCAACTTTGCTCTGTGCCTCGGCCTGTTAGGAAAGAAATATGGTTGTATGACAGTCCAAGAAATAAATATCATAATAATGTACTGTTCATTTACTAGCTATTACTACAGTGTTAATTAAAAGACTCACAGACTTTCTTGGTTCCACTTAATTTTACCTCTAAGACATTTTTTGCTGGTTAATTTCTTTCAGTATCCTACATCTGGAGTTTGGAATGAGGTCAACAACAATAACACAATTCACACACTTGTGGAAATAATCACCAACTGTATACCAGCAATATCTTAATCCAGGATAGAATTAAGTCTTCACATCCAAACAAGGAAAAATCAGTTAATTCATGACATACAGGACGAGTAACTCATTCTACCCATCTTGTTATTAATGTTCACCTTAGTTCAGTATATGAAATAGCTTAGTGTAACCAGACAGCCTCGCAAGGACCACCAGGTCTGTTGCTGTTTGTAAGTCGTTTGTATTCCTTTGCATTATACATTAACTGCAAGAATAAATTACATTATAATGCAGACTACAACACATGAAGTGACAATGATCACCACAAAAACATGTTGGATGTAATTTCTTCACTTGGTTGTTTTGTGTTGGTAATAATGATCAGATTTTTGGGAGGGACTTCAAACAATGTCCCACCTTTATATTGAATACTTTTCCTTGGTAGTTTTCTCTTTAATTAAGCAGAGTTATATAGATTTTGGGAACTATATATATTTTGTGTGATTCATTTTTAAACTAAAATAATTTCCTTCAACTAAAACTAATATCATCCAGTCATGCCCCATCCACTTCAAGTCACTTTCCCTCATCTGTTTCCCCCCAAGCTAACATCAAGATGACCTCTCACCCCTGTGTCCCCTTCCCTGCCTTCCCTCACACCCAGAGCCATTGTCCTCACTCACACTGTCCCCTTCAAACAGCAGCAACACACACACACACACACACACAAACCCCCTGACATACAGCCACAATCAAATATCCACCGACAGTTTCCTTCCATCGTGGTAAATATCTTGGTAATAAAGAACAACACGTGTATTGTTTTGCAGCACCTCATGATAATAATTGAGGGGGTTGAGTTGACGTATGGTGTTGTATGATTAGATTTTGATGTGATACTGATTTATTTACACGATGGAAGGAAGGTGTCGGTGGTTATTTGATTGTGGCTGTACATACCATCATTCAAACACACAACAACATACCTCGTAATAATGTTAAGGGGGTAGGTAATTCGCTTTTGTTACATTGGAGTGCCATGATTTTTTCTCCAAAGTATGCCAGGAAACAGGGCCAAATGAACAAAAAATAATGGTGTTTCTGTTGCTTGCCTGGAATAGTTTAGAGGAATCAGTTGCTCCAGATTTGCCAACACTGTACTTCCCCCTTAATACGTCACTCCTGGTAAATCTGGAGCCACTGATTCCTCAAAAAGTCTAAACTATTCCAGCCACGCAACATGCCACCATTATTTTTTTTATTAATCTGCAGGTCCTGTTTCCTGGCATATTGTGGAGGAATCTATTAATGAGCTCTAATGTATCTAATGTATCAAAAGTGTATTATGTACAGTCGGCAGCATAAGTTCGCTTCATTTCCACACCAGCATAAGTGTGAGAATATTGATGTTGTAATACTATTTAAATGCAGTAATAACAAAACATATATACTTCTCATATGGTAAATTACAATTGTTGGTATAAGAGAAACTGGTTCAAAATGCAACTAAATTTGGATATACTATATTAGCATTATCAAGTACATAAGATGGACGTGTAATTTATGCTGCTGACGTACTGTACCTCCTTCATTTACCTTCATCACATCACAAAAAAAAGATACATTATGGTTGGTTTTCACACACTCTACCAAAATACTCCTCAGTCTTTAGTAAGTAACCCTACCAACCTACAATGGTGTGGTACTGTACGACGGCTCTGTTGTTGTTTGTTTGTTTGTTCGTCTGTCTATGGAGCCATCGTATCGGTACCACCACCACACCACCATCATCGTATGCACCATAGACATTCTTGAATATGGCCCTTACTTAGCCTCACCTGCATGAAGATGAATTCCCACTTGCGGCTGAACATCTTCTGGAGTCTGGCCAGGTTCTCAGCCTCGTAATCGGCCAATTCCAACCTTGCCTTGTTTTGCATCGTCCTCTTACACAGATATACCGCTGGGGAGAGAGAGGTACAAATGTATATAGTAAACAGTTGCAAAGGATATATTATTATACTGCTGGGAGAGAGAGGTAGAGAGAGAGAGGTAGAGATGTATATAGTAAACAGTGTACAGCTTATATTATACTGCTAGGGAGAGAGAGAGAGAAGTAGAGAGAAGTAGAGAGAAGTAGAGAGATGTATATAGTAAACCAGTACACAGGATATAATTATTAACAACTACACGAAGGACGGGAAAACATGGTCAAATAATAATAATAATGTTCTCCCAATTTGGCTGGATGGCTTGGCTGGCCCACACTCCTCGCTCCCAGCACCTGATTGGCCTGTATTAAATTACATACTAATATATATAGGCCTACCCATGCATGTAAACAGAAGGGGAAATTGAGAAAAATATAAAAAATTAATCATGAGTTTCCCAGCAAGGTTCATTCTAAATAATTATCATCTGTGTGTCATCAGAGCAAGGTAATGACATACATATATATATATATATATACATACATACATACAACACAAGATGAGGATGCATTAACCCCCCATTCCTCCAAACTGTGCCAGGAAACAGACCCCAGTGTTACTAATAGGGGATAATATCTGTTTCGTGGCATAATTTGGAGGAATCACAAGGCTATCACTTTATCAACAATTAATTAAAGACCCATGTGATGTAGTCAGAAAATTGAAGGTTACAGAGTCGTACAAACATTGCCACGAAACAGACGACCCCATTAAGGC
>JAWQEG010001630.1:2500-22500 GCA_033782935.1 Petrolisthes cinctipes
AGAGAGAGAGAGAGAGAGAGAGAGGTGTATAGATAGGATAAAGGGGTAATAGAGAGAGAGAGAGAGAGAGAGAGAGAGAGAGAGAGAGAGAGAGAGAGAGAGAGAGAGAGAGAGAGAGAGAGAGAGAGATGAGAGGAGATGAGAGAGAGAGAGAGAGAGAGAGAGAGAGAGAGAGGAGAGAGAGAGAGAGAGAAAAAATATGGGTTAAGGTTTTGTAACTCGAATGTTTCCTGTTTGTAAATATGGTGAAAGGAGATATTCTTTTCATTGTTCCCTACCCTGTAATGAGAGCGAGAAAAAAGTGATTGAGAACATAGAAAGTATAAATAAAAAAGTCAGAGAGAAAGAGATGATTATTTAACTGCTCATAAACTATAGACAATGGCCTTCAGTTCAGTGGATACAATAGTAGACTTCTGTCATTAGTGAAGCATGCAGTGGTTTATTTTATTTTAATATCGCGTATAATAATCGTAATAAACAGTTGGCCGGGATACATTAGACTTTAGGAATTACTGTCTCTGTGGTTTGGGGCATAAATCACAAATAGAGTCTCGTTTCTATCTGTACAAAATGTACCTTCGTCAGAACCTGCCCAGAAACAAAGTCAGCTTATTAAGTGACCCTGTGATGTAGTCAGAAAATAATTGGAGGTAAACGAGTCCTTCAAAAATTGCCACGAAACACCACCTATAAGGAAGAAGCTTGTTTCGTATCATGGTCAGGAGGAATTAGAAGCCTCCAGTTATCATACACGAATACAGGGCCCTTTAGGTGACAAAAAATTCCCAACCAACGCCAACCAACAATCACTTGACTCCACCAGGCACCTTTAAAGAGATATGACCCCTTTAAGTGACAGTAAATTTTCAACCATCATCCTCTCTGGTTTCATAGTTCCCAAACACTCGCCCCACCACTTGTATTGGTTGTAGTGAGGAAGAAAGAGGGATGGGACTAAGAAGGGATGGAGCCGGAAAAGCCTATGCATAGTTGGGACTTCCTTGTATCTTTTTTGACTATGTGTGGTAGCAGGTATAGTATAGGTCAACCATATGCCAACGAACTGTAAGCATTGAACTGTGAATGAAACGAAGACTTTCACAAAAACTAGAGCATTCAGATGCAAACTTATTCATACCCTCACTTGATGGAGGAGTATTAATGAAACACATAGTCAACAGAGAGAGGAACACGCATACGTAAATTTCACCTCCGTTTCCACACTCACACGCCTTCCCGTGGTGGGCGTATTTGCATAAAAACCTAAAAAATGGTTAAGGTCCAGACTTACTCGCGAGGTCTGGCTTTAATACAAGAGGGTCATAACCAGTGGAGCCTCGTGAAGACCATCATAGCAAATAGCCGGGTGTGCGGGTGGTGGTGGTGGTGGAAGAGGAGGAGGTAGGAAAGGTGGAGGTGGAGGGGAAGGTGGAGAAGAAGGAGACGGAAGAGGAGAGGAAGGAGGAGGATTAGGAGGGGAAGATGGAGGAGGGGAAGGTAGAGGAGACGGGTATGATGGAGGAGGAGGGGAAGAAGGTGGAGGAGGAGGGGAAGAAGGTGGAGGAGGAGGGGAAGGTGGAGAAGGAGGAGGAGGAGGAGGAGAAGGAGAAGGTGGAGAGATATAGGCCTATAGATGTGAGAGAATGAAGAGGAGGAAAAAGTTGAGGGAGATTAGATGATGAAAGAGAAGGAGAAAGTACTGAAGCAAAATAATTTGAATGTAAAGGAGGATGAAGTGGAGAAGGAGGACGAGGTTTATAAAGACGAAGAGCACAAGGTAGAAGTAAGGTGAAAGAGAAGGAGGTGGAAAAGAAGGAAGAAAAGGAAGCGATCGAGACCTATAGAGGAAGGATGACAAAGGGAAGGGAGAAAGAAGACGTGGAATAGAAGAGTTGGGACAAATAGGAGGAGGAGCAGGTGGAGGAAAATGGAGGTGGAGGAGGAGGAGGTGGAGGATGACGACGAGGAGGAGAAGGAGGAGAAGGAGGAGGAGGAGGAGGGGGATGGGGATGGGGTAGGGAGAGATGGAGGGGGATGAGAAGGAAGAGGAGGAGGAGGAGGCTATGGTGTGCAGGGCAGGTTTAAGGTGAGTCTTGGGTGTGTGTTGTAGTAGTAGTAGTAGTGAGGAGTGTGTGTGTGTGTATTGTAATAGTAGTAGTAGTAGTAGTAGTAGTGAGGTGTGTGTGTGTGTGTTGTAGTAATGGTAGTGGTAGTGGTAGTAGTAGTGGTATTAGTAGTAGTGGTATTAGTAGTAGTGGTATTAGTAGTAGTGGTATTAGTAGTAGTAGTAGTAGTAGTAGTAGTAGTAGTAGTAGTACTAGTAGTAGTAGTAGTAGTAGTAGTAGTAGTAGTAGTAGTAGTAGTAGTAGTAGTAGTAGTAGTAGTAGTAGTAGTAGTAGTAGTAGTAGTAGTAGTAGTAGTAGTAGTAGTAGTAGTACCCTAAGCCATCAATTGTGAGAAAAATGAGCTACCCACTAGAGTCACCAGACCATGCCACAGTTAAAAAGAATCAGACATCGTGATTCTGCCCAGCACCCGAGATATACTTGAATAAACTCTGCTCATCGCCTGCAGTGTGTGGTTCCAGAGCTAATGATGTGTGATCACAGTGGTCATGAGTCTGGTTATAATTATGTTCAGTGATGTGTGGGGTAAAGTGAGTGTGTGGTGTGGTTGTAGTGTTGGTACTTGTGTTTAATAATTGGTTGTTGTTGTGTTAGTACTTGTGGTTAATTGGTTGTAGTGGCTGTTTGTATAGTAATGAATGATGCAATGTAGGTTTGTGTGGTTGGAGTGTGTAGTTAAGTGGTTATATTATGTGGTTGTATGGTAATGGATGAAGCAATATAGATGTGTGTGGTTGAAGTGGGTATAGGTAAATGGTTGTAGTGGCTGGTTGTATGGTAATGGATACAGCAATGTAGGTTTGTGTAGTTGGAGTGTGTAGTTAATGTGGTAGTAGTATGGTTGTAAGTTTCATAGTGTGCGAGTCTGTGTTGTTGGAATGGTTGCATGTATGGCTGTAGTGCTGGTAATGTGTGTGGTTATAGTGGTAGCGAGTGAGGGTATGAGGACAGTGCTGTGTAGTGCTGTGTATGTGTGTGTGTGCTTTGTGTTGCGTTGTGTTGTGTGTTGTGTGTGTGTGTGTGTGTGTGTGTGTGATTGTGTGTGTGTGTGTGTGTGTGTGTGTGTGTGTGTGTGTGTGTGTGTGTGTGTGTGTTATGTATTGCGTTGTGTTGTGAGGTGCATGTGCTCTGTATTGCGTTGTGAGGTGTTTGTGCTTTGAGTTGTGTGTGCTTTGTATTGCGATGTGCTTTGTATTGTGTGTGTAGCTCAATAAATAGAGTGTGTGTGTGTGTGTGTGTGTGTGTGTGTGTGTGTGTGGTGGCAGTTCGCAGGGAGTGTTGGAGCCATAACGTCACATTCACCACCACGGCTCCGTTACACTCCTCATTTACCAATTTCCCCTCCCGCTCTTGTTTTCCAATTCACGGTTTGTCGCACCGCTGTGGAATACTGCCACGCAAATTCCCATCCGCCTCCCACTCCGCCCCCCTCCCCTCTGCCCATTGTTTGTTTCTGCCTCGGCGTGCGGTTGTTTGTGCTTGCTTGGTCCTTTCCCTGCCTTAGTTCCGATCCGAATCCCCCCAGTCAGCCAATGTTTGTGCATTTCAAAGTCTCCAGAGGAATCAATTACTGTCTTTTTTCACATATCGTATTTAAGGGGATATTCTCGTGATGGTGAATTAGAGGGCTACTGATTCCTCCAAAAGTATGCCACGAAACAGATCCCCCCCATAAGATCATCTGTTTCCTGACATACTTTGGAGGACTCGCAGATCTTCCAATTCACCAACAAGAGAATCTCCCCATAAGGAATGTGTGGTGTTTTCGTAGAAGCGAAGGTGATTTATCTTTCTAAAATGCCTCATTATAATAATCGTCTAGGTCGTTCGTTTAGTGACATTTTTGGGAGGAATCACCTATTCCAAATTTGCCGACTTTATCAGAGGTCACTTAATTGGAATATAGTACTAACTCAAAAGAGATATTTATATTTTACGGCACGAGTACAAATCTATATACATCAAAATTTCTCTACAATATACATAATAGGTAACATCCATTTCTCCCGAGTGAGGTGATGTCATATATAAAGCAGAAAGAACATTACCATATAGATTCACTACTCATCTACCACACTATTCCATGAATAATTTTCACTCTTGATGTGACAAACTTTGCCCGTAATAATTGTCTGGCCTACAGGGAGGACAAGAGAACCGGTATCACAGCTATTGACTAATTTGGGTATTCACTGTCAAAGAGTGCAGAAAAACAGGGTGAAATTGACTGATCCAATAACGAGCTTTGGCATAGGTATTTTGTTTTTAAGTTCTTTATTTACCTTTAGTACAATCCCCAACACTCTGGGGAACGTTTCCGCTAAAGGCCATGAAGTTGTTTGATACATGGTGGGATATTAATATGAGTAAATATATGAAAAGAATTGCATGAAATAATAGACAATGTTAGTATGTTGGGCAATCACCTTTTTAAAACTGTACAAGTGTGTGTGTGTATTGAAATATAAATACCTTTAACGAAAATATACACCCTTATGTTTTGAGGTGAGAAGGGATCACATTATGAACCTTTGCTGTACTGTAGGTGGTCTGGTCTGGTGGTGAGACTACTAACATGCACGTCCTGTCACCCCGTCACGCCACGTCACGTCACTCAGTCTGCCTGCATGTTACACCAGCACGTCACGCTAGTCACCTGCAGCATGGGTGTGGTTAGTAACGTGTAGCTGCACCGCTATATATATATATTCCCAGTAAAGTTTATGGGGATCGCTTGCTTTTAAGTGAAATGGAGTGCTACCACTTCCTCCAAACTATGCCAGAAAGCAGGCTACTTCAGTAAACTATGAAATGATCTGTTTTATATAACATTTTGGAGGAATTAGTGTCCCTCCAATTCACACACGAGCCTCAGAGAGTGAAGGAAAACATATTACGCACCCACAGCCTTGACGTGACACCTACAGATGAAACGACTGATGGAAAAAAAATATATAGAGTAAGAAAATTTGTACGGACGTCATAACTATAAACAGAAGGTTCCACTCCCAAGAGGTGCTGTCACTATGCATGAATCCAACACGACTAATTCTTCCTTTCATATGACGATTTCACCCGAGACTAGAAGAATTATAATGAACAAGCAAATAGAGCAACTCGCATATAGCCTTGCTGTATACTAAATTCAATACTAAATTCAATGGAGATATATCATGGAAACACTCGCGACTCAAACCTCACAGAGATTTATTTATTCCATCGGGTTAAAATTTCAAAGAGGGGATCGGATAATTATTGAACTGGAAAGAAGGTTTTAGTAACACGACTCCCACAGCATGTCGGTTCTGCCACGTCAGGGATAGGCTCTGTGATTTCTTCTGAGTAATTAATGCCTGCTGGGAACTCAAAGAAAAAGTAATAGCCTATGCACACACAAAATAAATCGTTCCCACAACCTGAACGTCAATCGGAGGAAAAAAAAAAAGGGTATTAAGAAAAATGACTCCTTGCATGTACAGTACGTCTTAGGAACCCCCCACCCACCTTCCGTCCCCATGCATCAGATTACACTCCCCCTTCCCCAGTCACCCTCCCCCCTTCCCCATGTCATCCTCCCCCCTTCCCCATGTCCTCCTCCCCAACTTCCCGCCTCCCTTTCCCTCCCCAATCAACTGTTTTACCTTACCCCACACTCCATGTCCACAACCCATCATATATTAATGTGTCCCTTACCCAATCTATTTCTAAGTTCACCATCCGACACCTCCCAATTCTCCCCATATATTTCTCCCTGTACCAGCACCCAATCCTTCCATAATCTCGCCACATACAGTATAGCCCATTTCTCCTCTGTTTTTACCGTTCCCACCACCCAACTCTTCCCTTCTCCCTCCTCCTCTACGCAATTCATTTCTCTCTTCCCCCAACCACCTTCTCGCACCCCTACACCACCCCCACCACCCCCACCGGCTGAACCTCAATAACCCCCTGTTCCATCCTTCCATCCATCCATCCATCCATCCATGCCACAGTTCACCTCCTGCAGAGTAAGAAGGCCACCAATCTCTCATGCACGTCTCTGGGGCCACAAATAAGCCCGAATCATGCACCAGTCACGGGACACACAGGGAGGGTGGGTTGGAGGTGGGGTGGAGGTGGGAGGGGGTGTTCTGGTTGTTGTTGTTGTTGCTTTTGGTTCGATTTGGGAAACGTGTATGGTACGTGAGTATGGGTGAAATTGTAGGTGTGTGTGTGTGTGTCTCCAAATCTAATATATGAGAGAGAGAGAGAGAGAGAGAGAGAGAGAGAGAGAGAGAGAGAGAGAGAGAGAGAGAGAGAGAGGAAAGAAAGTTATTACAATACATAAGTGAGAAAACGATTCGAGTGAGGATAAAGTGTGAGTGAATGAGTGACGGCACGAGGGAAGTGAGGAAAGGAAGACAGCGAGTGAGAGTGGACGTGCAAATGAATGAGAGTGAGAGTGAGAGAGTGCGATAATGAAAGGAGTTGGAAATTCAATCAGCATAATTCACCCCTTGTGATTCCTTCAGTATAATTCCCATACTGTACTTAATTTGTTACTCATCTATTCATTTAGATTTATTCACTATATTCCAATTATTATCTTTCTTTCAGTTAAATTCATACAGCATATTATTCACATACATTTTCCCATTCAATTTAGCTCATGCTGTATAATTCACATATTCACTTAAAATACATCCAATGAAAATCAACCAATTCATACAATTTCACTCGGCGTATTTCATTCAGTTTGTTTAGTTCATTCTCATTCACACAACGTATACTTCACTCGGTACAATTCATTAGGTTCAAACCATTCAGTATAATCCTCTCCAATTCCCATCAGTACAATTGCCGACTCTCTCCATCCTGGGAATGTGTCCTTTGATAGTGTAATTACTATTTAACTGACTAAAAAAACACAAAGTCTATCACGCAGGAGGGACACAAACAGTTCGACCTCATTTCAATGTTTGCGTCAATTATAATTAAAGGTCCAGTCAGTCACAAGAGTGCAGCAATTCCTTCACTCTCCTGTTATGAGGTTAGACATGATGGCCCGGTGGTTAAGAGTATCCAAAAACAACATAATATTTCGTTCGTCCCGAGATGGAAAGTAATACACAGACAGACAGACAGACAGACACACAGACACACAGACACACACACACATAGGGCAAGAGGGATTGTGCATGCCCCAGTCGTCACGCTCCAGACCCACGTCACTCCAGATTACAGCCCAGACCTAAACACTACATCGCAAAAATAATCTCATTCCACCAGGCTCTATACGTGAATCCTGCCACCACACACATTTCTTACTAGTGCCATTCGTCCGTATGTCTTTCTGATTGTATCCTTGTCTGTGTGTCTGGTTATCTGTGTCTCTCTTTTCAAATTTTCTTCTATTACTCTGTCTGTCTGATTATCTGTGTCTTTGTCCAGTTTTTCTTCTATTGCTCTGACCGTCTCTCTGTCTGTCTGGTTGTTTGTCTCTCCCTTCAACTCTCCTTCTATCACTCTGTCTATCTGTCTGTCTGGTTATCTGTGTCTCTGTCCAATTCTTTTTCTATTATTCTTACTGTCTACTTACTCATGTGTTTGTCTGTTTTTTGTTTGTTCATCTGTTTGTTTGATTGATCAGCCGTCCGTCCGTCTGTCATCATTACCTCTACGTGCCTGACCTGACCGTCTCTCTGTCCGTCATTCCGTCTTACATAGTGGCCGTTTTGTTGTTGTTGTTGTTGTTGTTGTTGATGATGTTTGTGTTGATGCTGTTGTTGGGTTGTTGTTGATGTTGATGTTGTTGTTGGATTGTTGTTGATGTTGATGTTGATGATGTTGATGTTGGTATTGTTATTGGTTATTTTATCTTTCTTTTCTTGTCTTTTTTTTTTTTCTGGCGTTAAATGTGTATCGCTCAAATATAAAATAAACAAATATATAATATGTTATTTTACTTTGCGTTCGATCCGAGCCGTTGTGACAGATAGGTATGTAATTATCAGTCTGTGTCAGCGAGAAAATTAATTATCAATGCGTGGTAAACCTTTCCCTGAGTCTTGTTTATCTGCTGTTCACGTTGTATAGTCGTAGCCAATACAATAGTAACTGGTCATAGTTAAGTCTCGTATAGAACACCTCGTACAAAAAAAAAAAGAAAAAAGAAAAAAAGGAAATTTGAACATAATATTTGTAAATTAGGAAGTCGAGTAGAAACTGTGTATATATTATAACCCAGCAATTGAATATAATCATTACCTATAAATTTAGTTGATTAGTGATCTTCTAGTTTCTATATTCGTCATCAGAAGAATGTTTCAGAGTTATTCTTTTATTCTTCCGTAGCTCACACTCTCCCGTCAACTGCAGGTCACGACATAATTTTCGTCTCGGTTTTACGTGCAAAATAATTACTAGCCTGGTGATTGGCTGGAGGTGCATATTGAGTAGAAGTTTGAGTGAGCTGCAATGTTATTAGATTACGTTCATGTGTGAGGTGTAATTTGTGAGGTGCATTGTGAGTGAGTTACCTTATAATAATAACATGCATTACAGATTGAGCAACACTGGGAGTAGGCAAACTGTGTGTTAATTGAGTTGCCTACTGAGTGCGATTGATTTGTTTAATTAATGAGCAACTTGCATCTCGGGTGAGAACTGAGTGGCCGGCTTTTCAAATGAGGGAATAGCTGTCTCTTTGAACTGCACTTACGGTAGTTAATGCACAGTACAATCAGACTATTGTATTCTTAATTAAGCTACTTGAAGCCCCCACACTACATCTCCTTAGCTGAAAGTGTCCGGGAATTGGGGTAAAGTACTGGTGCTTACGAACGAATAATGTTTCACTGCTCCTAGGTATTTCAGATGTTCATAGTCTTTTTAAGGCATGTAACTGATAGCACAGTGGATAAATGAATGGGGAATCAGAAACCCTCCTGTCTGACCACAATATTACCGTACCCCCTTGAGGCTGTGACACATGAAATTGTGCTAAAATAGTTTACCGACAGCATCACAGGTCCCTTAAGGGGGTCTTTTTGTGGGCGTTTTGGAGTCTACGTAGCCCTTTAAGCACTACAACTAAACAGATCCCCTATACTCGTATACTGAAGAACGCTGTTTTTTTTTGTTTTTTTTTAGTTTTCAAGAATCATTAGCTGTTAAACTCTGCAATATTATATATATATATATATATATATATATATATATATATATATATATATATATATATATATACTCGAAGGATAACCAAACCCATTGAAAAATAAATGTTCATATATAAACAGAGGCAAATTCAAATGCATAGACCGCCATGACTAACAACTCACTTTTATAGATAAGAGTAGAATGCAGGAAAGGAACATTTAAAGTAATTCTACTTTTTGGGATAAATTATGTATAACTCTTACGTTGCACATAGATATACTGATAATATGTAGACGGTTAAAAAGCTATGCATTTCATTTGACTAACACAAAGTGATGTTATTTGCCACATGACATGAAGTCCTCTTTAGTATAAAGATCAAACCTTACACACTTAGCATCAGAATACGATTCATATAACGTACCTGAACTAACGGCAAGCGATATAGCATAGCAAGGAAAGACCATCCCGATCGTTCAAGGGTGGAGAAAGCGAGTGTAAAAGGACTCTGAATCACCGATGCATTGCCATTGTCTTTTCATGCTCACTTCACCTTGACACAATTTCTGTGAGAGACAAGGACAGTATTGTGTGCGCCAGTACTTCCACTTTGAAATGCTTTTGGAAGTGACTGTACCATGAAGCTATAACTGTCCGAGGTTGTACATTTGAAAGAAAAATACGTATGTACCATTGTGTTCAGGAGAGAAAAGTAAAGTTCCTGCATTCCACTTCATCCTTTGTGCAGTCCCGATCAATAGTGTATATCTTGTCTTAGGAATTCTTACAACTTAATGAACAACTGAAACTTTACGTTTGTTTCAGTCGTTTTACACATGTTTTGAACAACACACACCCACACACACTCACACACACAGATTACATGTAGTTGAACAGTTGATAAAATACGTTTAATTAAGCTGCACTTTATATATATATATATATATATATATATATATATATATATATATATATATATATATATATATATATATATATATATATATATATATATATATATATATATATATATATATATATATATATAATAGTGTGGTATTGTGGAGGGCAGTGTACGCCACAACAGATATTATATGACCAAATCTCTTCTCGTAAATGCTTTTTGCACATCATAAACACATGTAGGGGAGGGGGAAGTTTTTGTGCGTGTGAGCACGTTTGTGTGTGTATGAACCCACACACAGGGTATATGTGTGCACGTATGAGTAGTATATAAGTATAATGTACTTGTATATCGTCTTACGAGTTTACTTTTTTTTTTTTTTTTTTTTTACAATACAGGCAACACGTGAATTGAAAAAATATATAAATGGTGCCGAGAAAAAGTGTGAATGGAAACCTTATATTCTGTGTTCGTCTATTTATGTATATCTGTGTGGGAGAGGAGTCCTTCTAGGTTAGTACTGTATGTGTGTGTGTGTGTTTTCTTTCGTGTGTGTATGTATGCATGCGAGGCGAAGTATGTTTTATGTAAGCGTTCAATAGCTTGTATGCATGCTATGAGTGTGTACGTGTGTGTGTGTGTGTGTGTGTGTGTGTGTGTGTGTGTGTGTGTGTGTGTGTACTCATCCTCAAAGGTCATGTTTGTCCCAAAGATTGAAAGCAGTGGAAAACATAATGCAATTTTTGTTTTGCTCGTATTTACCCGTCCATTGTGCTGCGGCAGAGTGTACGAACGTCTCTCTCTCTCTCTCTCTCTCTCTCTCTCTCTCTCTCTCTCTCTCTCTCTCTCTCTCTCTCTCTCCATATCACATTTATCTTTATGTGCGTTTATACATGTTTACTGTGCAGTGTATGTGCTTTATGCAAGTATGAGTGTATGTATGTATTTGTGTCTACGTGTGAGTGTTTGTGTGTGTGTGTGCTGTGTACAGGTATGAGTTACAACAGGAGTTGATGATAAGCACTTGTTTCTCTCTGTTTGTTTATGAGTGTGCGTGTGTGTTTTCAGCCGTGTCCGAGGATGAGACATTATACGTGTTGTGTGTGTGTGTGTGTGTGTGTGTGTGTGTGTGTGTGTGTGTGTGTGTGTGTGTGTGTGTGTGTGTGTGTGTGTGTGTGTGTGTGTGTGTGTGTGTGTGTGTGTGTGTGTGTGGTGCCAGGAGAGAGAGAGAGAGAGAGAGAGAGAGAGAGAGAGAGAGAGAGAGAGAGAGAGAGAGAGAGAGAGAGAGAGAGAGAGAGAATGGTATATGTGATTAAATGTGTGCATATGAGTAAGATTGTTAAATTTACGGTTATGTATGTGTATGTATTATACATGCATAGCCTATACATAATAGTATACATTCTCCTACCAAAGTCTCAATACACATGTGAGTGACTCCAGCAAAACTATTAATTGTTATGTTTATGTACCGTTACTACAGTTTTGCTTTGATAACAGAAGTGGTGTTTGTAACCAGCTAAAACCTCCTGCTGCTGTACGTAATGAGTGAAATCTAACCCAACCTAACCCACCACTTGAGGACAATTATCACCTGTTTACCCAAGTCACTAGTACTACAAGACATATATATATATATCTCCCACTACTTGTGTACAGAGCTATATGTTCGGCTTCTACAGTTGATTATCAGTAAGGGGGAAATTAGTAAGGGGTAAATCACAAATACTATAAGACAGAACTGATGATCCCTCTTCACTCGTGGACAAATGTGTGTTTTTTTGTTGTCGAGTATAGTCTGGGGAAATCAGTAAACCTTTAACTTATCCATAACAGATTTACTCCCACAAAGACAAGACAGACAGGATGTTGTGGGATGGGATCTTTACATGGTGATAGTTGAATAATAATAATAATAATAATAATAATAGTAATAATAATAATAGTAATAATAATAATAGTAATAATAATAATAGTAATAATAATAATAGTAATAATAGTAATAGTAATAATAGTAATAGTAATAATAGTAATAATAATAATAGTAATAATAATAATAGTAATAATAGTAATAGTAATAGTAATAGTAATAATAGTAGCCTAATAATAATAATAATAATAATAATAATAATAATAATAATAATAATAAAGGTCACCACGGTCTGCATGATATTCTGAATCATGACTTTGCTGGGAATTGCATGGAGGCCAACAATTACTCCGTAGTGTGTCACAAAACGACGAGTATACCCCGGGTGTTTTGTTTCGTGGCATAGCTTGGAGGAATCAATAGGATCCAATTCGTCCGTCCACAACACAAGGCCCCCTTTAACGGCCGTCTCGCGTGTCCGCAAAGTACGTAATACAGTGGCCGAAATTACTGTACGAAAAATAACGAAGCAATTACGAATCAGGAACGACAATTAAAAATGGCAACCGTAATCTGTATGCAAGCAGGTTATGATATCACCATTAGAAAACTTAGCCTAGAACTTAACCTATGTTCGATGCAGATTAACATTACTCTAGGATAACGCTATTTGTTCGAAGGTTGGTCGGGTGAGAGAGTAATTCGTTGGGTACGTCTGGCTGGAGAGGAGAGAAGGGGAGAGAAAGCTGGAGAAGAGGGGAAGGGAGATGAGATATAGGAATGGGAGGGGAGGGGAGGGGAGGGAAGAGGAGATAACTGAAAGGGAGGGGAGAGAAGGGACGGGGAGGGGAGAAAAATGAAAGGGAGGAGAGGTGATGGGAAGGAAGAGGAGAAAAATAAAAGGGAGGAGAGGGGAGGGGAAGGAAGAGGAGATAAAGGAAAGGGAAGGAAGAGGAAAGGAGGGGAGGGATTGTATAATGGGGTGAGGGAGGGGGTGTCAACGGGAAAGGGCGTGTCTGTCAGCCTGTCAACACATTCTACTCTTAATTGGGAGTTGACGGTAGGGATGTATGTAGGGTGATAGAGGGAGTAAGGTACGGTAGTGTGAGTTGCGAGAGTAGGTTGTTTCATACCACATGACATTTCACAATCTACCATGACATAAAATCACCCACTACTTTTTTGTAGAAATGTACATTGCCTGACCTCAGAGAAAAACAGATAAAGTATTCCAACCCTTTAATTTTCCCAGACCACACACACACACACACACACACACACACACACACACACACACACACACACACACACACAAAGTTAAGTGTCTCTCGTGCAACATTTCATAAAACTCATACAGAAACATTAGGCCAACACAAAGTCTGACACAATGAACATCCTGTGTGAAGTTTTTATAACATAATAAAGGGATAACTATAACGGATGAATGATTTCAATAATTACACGAAAAAGATGTTTCTTCTTCCAGCGTTTTCGTGACTGGAGTCTTTAGATTCGTGAGTGGACTAAAGAAATGTGTACAATAAATAAAAAATCTGTAAAAAAAAAAAAAAAAAAAAAAATAAGGATAGTTGCGTTGTAATATAGACTTGGAAAGGACTGGTAAATAGCGAAACTAAATAGGTTCAGAGAAAAAAATATATATATACATATCTACCGTATATATAAGGTTCAATATGTAAACAAAAAGTACAAACGGTCATTGTCAAACGCATCGGGAAAATTAAGAGAGAAACATTTTATGGGCTGAGTGAAAACGTTAATTCTGAAAGTCTAAAGGCTATACTGGGAACATTTCCGCCATTTCGAAATTCTCAACTAGCAGTGCGACTTCAAACTTGGCGATACGAAATTGTACAGCTTGGCTCGCGTAACATAATCCTCTGAGTGTCAGTCCGTATGTCTTCGTGTCTGTTTTATGCTTTATCGTATTGTTTGTCTCTCTGTTATACCCTTTCCTTCTACTTGTTTGTGTATGTTCTATTTTTATGTCGTACTGTCTAGTACACTTTTTCTGTTTGTTTCTGATATACGGTATATATATATATATATATATATATATATATATATATATATATATATATATATATATATATATATATATATATATATATATATATATATATATATATATATATATATATATATATATATATATATATATATATATATATATATGTGTGTGTGTGTTTCAGATTTACTCTTACTTTCTGTTTGTGTGCATCTCTGTGTCTGTCATATTTTCTTGTCGTATTGATTATTTCTCTTTGTCATCTGTCTTTGAACGTGTGTGTTCTAGTTATGTTCACTCTTCCTTCATTTTTTTCTGAAAGTCTAATTAAGGACCCTGTGATCGTGTATAAAAATTGGAGGCTTCTGATTTTTCCTGACTATGCCACGAAACAAGCTCCTTCCATCTAGGTGGTGTTTCGTGGCAATATTTGAAGGACTTATTTATCTCCAATTCGCTGACTATATAACAGGGTCCCTTAATTCTTCTTATTATTGTTCGCTTCCTTGGTTTAAGTATTCTGTCTCTTTAGATGTCTCCATTTGTTTGTTCGTAACCTTGCTTCTTTCTCTCTTTTACCTGTCCTCTTTGCTTGGCCGTTTCTCTGCTTCATGTTGCCTCTTCATTTCTCTTTGTTGTATTCTAACATTAGATGAATATATCTTTTTCTTCAGCTCGTTTAGTTAGTTAAGACCGTTTTTGTAATCCACTGTCTTCTGTTTGTAGATTATCTGCTGTCCTTTCTGTCTTCTTCTCTGTCTGTTTATCTGTGTTCATTTCTTTTATTTCGTCGCTCTCTATATTCGTTTTATTTTCTGTCTTCTCGTCTGTCTCTATATGAGTTTTTCTCTCTGTTTGCTTGCCTGTCTGCCTTCCTCGAGCACTTCCATCAGCTCGTGAATATTTTCTTTTAACTTGTCTTTCTGAAGATCTGTCTATAAAATCAGCGAATTTCGTCTGCCAATCTCTCAAACCGTTAGTCGATCAATTTTGTGTCACTTCATTATCTATAATTTTGCATTTATTTATATCTGGCGTTATATTCTCAGTTTTAGATCAAGCAATTTACATATCAAGGAGCTTCCTCTCAATCACGCAATATTTTCAAAACCTTCCAATACAATATTTACCCACACAAACAGAGCGAGCAAGTTCCAGTTTCCTTTTCTTCTCTTCTCGTTCTTTCATCTCTGCAGGCACTAGTTTTCTTCACTCTCGTCTCCTCATCGTTCTTTTCGTGTTTCTCTCCGTGTCGGCACAATTAACATCATCACACCCACTGTAACTTGCATCAATTATTCGTGTTTCCTTTGTATCTGCCTCTTACTTCTTCCTATCAGTTCTACGAAATATTCACTCGCCCAGCAACCGAAATTGTCTATACTTTAAAATCACTCAACTTTAGCAGGCATCAACTCTCCTCTTGTCAATTTGGAAGGACACAAATTCTTCCAAGCTATGGCAGGAAACAGATCTTTTCAGTACAAGAGTATAGGGGATCTGTTTTCTAGCATAGGCTGGAGGCAGCCCTCCAATTTCAAGATACATAACGACCCTCATAAAATAATGATCATCCACATTTCCAGCGCCTTATCATCGTCTCCTTCTTCTCAAATACAACACATTTTCACACTGCCAGCAACTCACCCTGTCCTCATCTCTTTCACTCTTCTCTCGGCAGTACAAAACATTTCCCACTCTCAAGAACTTCCTTCAATTGTGCTCGTCTCTTGTTCCTCTCAGCTTTACAACATTTCCACAGTCCGGGGAGAGCGTTTTTCACTTGTCTGTTCCATATTGTCTGCCTCGCCACGCACGCTAGGCCAAGACTGGATTTAACTGGAATGGACTGAACTGGGTGGGATTGGACTGGGCTGGATTTAACTGGAATGGACTGGACTTAACTGGAATGGACTGGACTGGATGGGATTGGACTGGGCTGGATTTAACTGAGTTTTACTAGACTGAACTGGACTGAAGTGGATTGGACTGGACTGAACTGGAAATGATGGGACTGGGCTAAACTGCACTGGACTCCACTATACGGGATTAAATTGGACTGGAATGACGGACTAAACTGAACTGAAATTCTCGAGTGTAAAATAAGTTCCTATAAGAGTATATATATTTTTGTCTGTCCTTTGGTATTGCAGTAGAGGAAAACCCGAGACGTCAGACGAGGAAAATCAGACACGAGAACAGGTGATGAAGGACCGAAGAGGAAGGAGACTTTTTTGGCTTGGCGTAACAATGCCCTCTTTTATTTATATTGCTCGTAAGGCCATCAGAATACACACCAAAAATTCTTCTTTTCGTACGCTAATGGAGTTTCTGGTGTTAAGGAATATAAAATAATATGTTTTGCGTGTCGACTTTTCCTGCGTATGTTTTTCAGCCACTTGCCAGATACTATATCAAACCTTTGCGTTCGTTTGAGGTTTGGTGTTACTGAATACAAAACACTTCATGTCTGCTACTTGTTGTGTGTAATGTTTTCAGCCAGTCTAACCTTGTCCGTCAGTTATCTCTTCATGTTTTTCCCGTTTACGTGGCACTTTCTGATTGTGTTTGTTTGTGTCTATCTATTTTCCTATTTACCTGCTTTCTGTGTCTCTTTATATATTATTTTCATCTGTGTCTGTCTACCATTATTTGGTACCTATACTTTTGAAGGAATATTTTTCATTTGTATATCAATATGTCTCTTTCTGTCTATCTTTCATTTTACCTATTCCATCCATTTTACCTATGTATCTGTTTTTTGTCTATTTATCTGTCTGTGTCAATCTACCTTGCCCGTCTGTCTTGCCTGTGGTGTCTGTGTGTCCGTCTATCATTCTTTCAACTTGATTACACGTTTTCTGTCTATCTATATGTCTGTGCCATTCTACCTTGCCTGCCTATCATTTGTGTGTGTGTGTGTGTGTGTGTGTGTCTGTGTGTGTGTGTGTGTGTGTGTGTGTGTGTGTGTGTGTGTGTGTGTGTGTGTGTCATTTCTTTCAAATCAGTTACATGTTTTCTGTCTATCAATATATCTGTACCATTCTGCAGTACCTTGCCTGACTGTCCTGCCTACATGTGCTATATATTCCCCTTCCCCTGGAGTAGAGTAGAGGCGTGAGTTGGTTCAACAGTAGAGGATTTACACACCCCGGCTCTCTTAACACTCACCCCTCCTGGTGCTGACGGGGAAGGCTTATGGACGAATTTGATAGGATTCCACTCGACACATCATCATAGGAATGAGCGTGAATATGCGAGAGGAGCGACAGTCCATATCATAGTTATTTAGATTAATATGTTCAATGAGTGAATGTGAAAGGAAGATTGGAATTAAAATGGGTGAAGCAGAACAACTTGTGCAGGACAGGCGAGAGTGAAAGAGATCCTGCAGGAGTGTATGTTAGGGCTGGCAACTCGGTTCTAGCTTAACAGTCAATGAAATGGCTCCTTACATACCAAGATAAACTTACTGAAATGACATATGAGGGGGAGTTGAGATTTTATGGAATGACTGAAAGTGTGAACTGTCCTACTAGGCATTTCTGTGTTTCCATCTGTTAGGAGAAATGGGTTTTAAGGATGATAATAACTAATTCCAGACTCTTAATCAGTGCCAGGCTACCCTTCCAATTACTGACACTCAAGGTTATAATGAATCTCCATTGACATTTCATCTACATGGAATTTTAACTTTAACCATGACTAACACCAAATGATTTTGTTTGACGTATAAGCCACAGGCAGACAAATATTCCACTGGTTTTGTTTATTTCACACTTAGGATGAATATTTTGAGCCGAGTGTTTATGAGCAGCGAAACTTTATGCAATCTTTAGAAATAAGCCATCCTCTGAATGATAGATTGCTAAGCGTACTACCGAATGCTTTTTAAGAAGATCACACACAAACGTCAAGTTCTCTGTCATTTTACCTGTATGTCTGTTTCCACGTGTGTTTCTATCTATCTCACAATCTGTCTACTTGTCTGGCTGTCTCTCTGACTTTCTCTACATATTCCATTCTATTCATCACCTAATCCGCCTATCTTTCTGGAAATCCTCTTTCATCCTCGTCTGGAAAAATTTCTGAATGCACACGAGGAAAGAATAAAATAATCTAAGTTTTATGTCCCGTGTTGAGGCCAAGGCCAGTTGGAATTAACAGTGACAATGATAATCTTACACTTGAGTGAACGTTGCCGGGCTTCAACTAAGGCGATTGGTAGTTGTGACTTTACCACTTTGAAGGCGGAAGAGTGAGCTGCTATTGACCTTCTTTGATCATCCACTCTCTCTCCTCTTTCATTGAAGCTGACGAGTCGAAGCTCAAAAATGAAAAGGTAAAAAAAAAAGAAAACAAAAAGAAAACAAGAAAGAAACTGTACATGACAGACTGACAGTGGAATATTTTATGTGAAAAGTGTGTGTTTGGTATCATTCCTTTTTTTCTCCAAGCGTTAATGAAGCGATTTTGTAATATGAGTGAGTGTACCTTTACTTGTGGGGAGAAGCTGAGAGAGTCGAGGGTTTAAAAAGGAGGAGGGAATATGAGTGTGGCCATGCAGTTACGCTGGATAATTTATCAGTGTTTTAAGTTTCCCCTTCTAACATTGCCACTGGATAAAGGGGAACAGGAGTTTAAATGATTAAGATGACAATAATAATAACGACGGCGAAGCTAACGATGATGATGACGACGACGATGGTGATGATGATGATACTCGTATTTCTCGGACCAACATTTTGTACTCACGACACACGACACGATGCTGGACCTCCTCTCCCTGACTCACCTGAAACAATGAACACAATAATTAGAATGGACGTATGAATTAGTAAATATTGCAAGGGGATATAATACAGCGTTGGTAAATCTGAAGGAGCAACTATAATTCCTCGAAAATATTCTAAGCAACAACAGGCCACCATTATTTTTGTTATTCTGATCCTGGTTCGTGGCATACTTAGAGGAGGAATCAAGGTGCTCTAATGTGTACCATAAGTATGATGTTACCTCCCTTAAGGACACTGTGATCGCGTATGAGAATTGGAGGCTTTGATTCCTCCTGACTATACCATAAAACAACCTCTTTCCATATAGGTGGTGTTTCGTGGCAATATTTGAAGGACTCGTTTACCTCCAATTTTCTGACTACATCATAGGGTCCCTTAACAGCACACAGTAACATCCTTTAAAAACACAGGAAATAAAAACACGATGAAATAGTGAGCTGAGCAAAACATGTGACACTGAAAATGGGTGAATTATTCTGCATACTGCCATGTCCACATAACTTGTTGATAATAAAGTAATGAATCCTAATCTATACATCCTAAATTAACACTATAATGTGACATGAATGTCAGTGTGAGTATGTTGGTGTGTGTGTGTGTGTGTGTGTGTGTGTGTGTGTGTGTGTGTGTGTGTGTGTGTGTCATTATGAGTGTGTGCATGTTTGTGTGTGTGCGTGTTTGTTGGTTTGTTTGTTTGTGTGTGTGTGTGTGTGTGTGTGTGTGTATGTGTATGTGTGTATGAGTGAGTGTGTGTGTGTGTGTGTGTGTGTGTGTGTGTGTGTGTGTGTGTGTGTGTGTGTGTGTGTGTGTGTGTGTGTGTGTGTGTGTGTGTGTGTGTGTGTGTGTGTTTATAAATGTGTATGTATGTATGTATGTATGTGTGTGTTTGTGTGTTTTTGGCACGTGTCCACAAGTGGGTTAAGAGTGTGTGCTTGCAACATAAATCTTCACTCCTTGCTTCCTGCTGTTTTTTTTTTTTCTGTCTCGCTTATTTTTCTTTTCTTTTTCTCTCGCATTGTCATGGTCATTCTCTCTCCCTCTGTCTGCCTGCTTGCTTGTCTGTCTGTCTGTTACTCTAGCTGTCTCCCTGTCTACATTTATCTATCTATCTATATATATTAATATCTCTCTCCGT
>JAWQEG010001631.1:0-7500 GCA_033782935.1 Petrolisthes cinctipes
TACAGTCACAATCAAATATCCACCGACACTTTCCTTCCATCGTAGCAAATATCTTGGTAATTAAGAACAACACGTGTATGATTTTGCAGCACCTCATAATAATAATTGAGGGGGTTGAGTTGACGTAAGGTGTTGTTGTATGATTATATTTTGATTTGATACTGATTTATTTGTACGATGGAAGGAAAGTGTCGGTGGTTATTTGATTGTGGCTGTACATTTGGGACATTGGATTGCCTTGATTCCTCCAAAAGTATGCTAGGAAACAGAACCAAATGAACAAAAATACTGGTGGCTTGTTGCTTAGAATAGTTTGGAGGAATCAGTTGCTCCAGATTTACCAACACTGTACTTCCCCTCTTAAATAATCCTACAACCTTTAATATTAGGACAAAAACCTATTATTATTATTATTATTATTATTATTATTACACTCATAAATGTAGTACAAGTTATTGAATGCCTTAATTAAAATGACAGAAAACACACATTATTTTTTTACTCGATTGAATGACACGCAGAAGAGAAATGAAAAAGAAAAAAGAACCGACTTGAAAAACTAAATATGAATCTAAAGAAGACAAAATACTATAGCCTATAAATATCAGAAAAATATCAGCAAAACCAACCCGAAGAAAATCGCGATAATGCGGTTCTCGGAAGACAAGACATCCGCAGAGAGAAAAAAAAATCAATATTTATTAAACAAAAAAAAAAAAAAAAAAAAGGAACGCAAGACACGAAATTGAAAACTCATCTTGCATCGTAAATAAAAATAGAAAAAAGAAAAAAGTACAGATTATGGCCAAACAAATAAAAATAAAGCTATACAAATACACGAGGAAAAAAGTGTCACAAGAAACTAATGAAGAATCTGAATAGTTTTTTTTTTTTTTTTTTTTTTTTTTTTTAAAGTCTGGAAGAGCATGTAATATATTTCAGAGGATAAGATCAACATATTAATGTAAATGAGATACAAGTGTATAGGACAGTACAGACGGAACTACGTCAACAGAACAAACAAGAAACTCCATAAGAGATTAATAAAATGGTCTGGGAAAAACATATATATATATATAAAGGATAATGGGAAAATAACATGAGTGGATTTTGGAACACTAATTAATTATATATAAAAGAGAACACTAATTATATATAAAAGAGATACATGAAAACAAGATGTCAACACTTCAAATAATTGCTGAAAACCATGTAACATAAAATAAAGTACACCCCCATTCACCCATAGCCACTCACCCACACTTACCCACTAATACACACACTCACACTTCTCCCTCACCCATCTCTATTCCAATCACCAATTCCACACCTTCTAACACACTCTACCCCACTTTTCCCCATACCACACCAATTCATACCCACTAACACACACTCTACCCCACTTTTCTCCACACACACTGACACACACTCCTCCACTCTTTCTCCACACACAATGACACACTCTCCTCCACTTTTATCCACACCACGACAACCCACACACTCTCACCACTTTTTACCCACACCCAACAAATTCTACTCCACTTTTTTTCCCACATTAACCATAATTTTCCCACATTAACAAACTCAATCTACATTTTTCCTACCACATTTTTTCTGCCACACCCACTAACCAACATTCCCTCTCTCTCCCCTTCCACGTACTACAACAGAGAAGTGGACGTAGGACAGTGGCGGCTGGTTTGCTCCGACGTATGAGTACTTCCACCTGGACCACCACCACCTCGGCCACTGGTATGCCCACCTTGGAACCCTCACCATGTCGCAAACGGGCCTCTTCCTTCAGGGCTGTCGTGAATACTGGTATGTCTTTATTCTTATTATTTTATGTATGTCCTTACTCTTATTTATTTATTTTATGTATGTCCTTACTCTTATTTATTTATTTTATGTATGTCCTTACTCTTCTTTATTTATTTATTTATGTGTGTACAGTCATGAGCACTAATGAGTATACAGCTTTGGTTGTAGCTTTGAACGGTCCACCAATTCACCAATGAAGTAATGCCAATGGAGATCTTTATTGAACATTTATTTACTGTTTCTAGGTATTCGAAGCATACCTGGATACTAATTAGTGCTCGTGACTGTACTGTATGTGTATCCTTTCCTCTTCTCATTATTGTGTGTGTGTACTGTATGTATGTATGTGGGTGGGTGGATGGGGTTATATATATATGTTTTTATTTATTATTATTACCTCTTGTGGTGTAATAATAGTTTCTGTATTCGTATCTAAAATGTCTAAATTTTTGTTGTGATCACGTATTATTGTTTGTAATTATTAAGTAGTGTGTATCTGCATTGGTCTCGTGTTTCTTTAGCTTTTGGTCCCATAGTTCTCTAGCCAGTTCGTGGTCTTAAATTGTTTTTGGTGTGGTCCCATGTACAGTTGTGGTCAATAATAATCATCCATATAGGGGAAACTCACGTAAGAGTTTGAAGCTTCCCTCTGTTCCATAGCCGATAAACTTTCCAATAAATAGGTTAAGTACCATTGTTTAATTAACAACTAGAAGCTACGCAATATTTAAAACAATTACATTATATGTGAACGTGAAAACATTAGACAGCAAATTGCTCGAGATACCCATATGTGGATGATTATTATTGACCACGACTGTACAGTACAATGTGTTGTCTTGTTTGTAGTGTGGTCTTTCTTGTATTGTTGGTTGGTCTCTGGGTAATGATTTCTTATATAAACTGTGGTTGTGATTTACTGTGTGGTCCCAATGTAGTGGTTTCTCTGTAATAGTGTGTTCTGTGTGTGAAGACTTATGGGGTGTCTCATTCGTGGTCGAGGTCTCATATAGTGGCTGTTTATATAGGTCTGGTCACTTATTTTATTTGGGTCTTTTATTTGGGTCTCGTTTTTTGGTCTCGGGTGTATACAAAGACCAACTCTGTGTAGTGGGTATCTCTCTCTCTCTCTCTCTCTCTCTCTCTCTCTCTCTCTCTCTCTCTCTCTCTCTCTCTCTCTCTCTCTCTCTCTCTCTCTAAAGGCGAGTGACTCTATGTATGAAAGTACTCTACAGTGTTTATATTATGTGGTAGGGATAGATGTGGAAAAAGGTGAGATGTAAACGGGAGGAAATAAAGGGAAGGAAAGGTAGGGAGGAAGGGAAGAAGTCAAGATAGGATAGGGTTGGGAAGAGATGGAAGAAGAATAAATATGGGAAACAGAAGAGGAAAATTAAATAGGAAAACCAGAAGATGAAAATAAGACATGAGAAGGAAGAGGGAGGGAGGGAAGGAAGGTAATGAAATGGAAGGATTATTTAAAGGGAGGGCAAGCAAGCATTGGAAAGCATTGGAGGGAAGAGAAGTGAGTAAAAGTTATTGAGGAAGAAAGAGGGAGGAAAGGAAGGGATCAATTAAAGGGAAGGTAAGCATTGGAAGGCATGAGAGAGAAGAGAAGAGGAGAAGAGAGAAGGGAAAGTTATTGAGGAAGAAAGAGGGAGGGAAGGAAGGGATCAATTAAAGGAAGGTAAGCATTGGAAGGCATCAAAGAGGAGAAGAGAAGAGAGAAGGGAAAGTTATTGAGGTCACACAGAATGCAAACTCAAACTAGGGTGGAATAAAAATATCTTAGCCACAACTGTAGGCCATAGATAAGGTACCCTACAACTTACTAATGAGGTGCCAATAATAAGCAGATCTCAGTTGGAAAGAGAGAGAGAGAGAGAGAGAGAGAGAGAGAGAGAGAGAGAGAGAGAGAGAGAGAGAGAGAGAGAGAGAGAGAGAGAGAGAGAGAGAGAGAGAGAGAGAGAGAGAGAGAATGGGTAGTTATATATATGCTGTCTGTTTTGTGGCTAAGAGTGGAGGGGAAAATGAGAGTTCAGATCTTTCACTCTAGTAATCTAACACATTCATGGGTTTACATTGAATATTATTATTATTATTATTATCTTCTTTAATGATTTACTCTCATGGTGGTTACTATGACTTGCTTAAATGGGGGAAAGGTATGAAATTTGTGGACGCATTGAAAGAATAAGGTTGATATTTACAGAGGAGAGAAAGGGTGAGGAGAGGAGGGGAGGGAGGAGAGAGAGAAGGTAAAGGAAGAGGAGGAGAGGGAAGGGAGGAGAGAGAGAGAAGGTAAAGGAAGAGGAGGGGAAGGGGAGAGGAGGGGAAGGGGAGGGGTGGGAAAGAGGGGAACGAAGGGAGAGAGAATGGGATGACATGGTTGGCTAGATTTAAGAGAGAAAGGGAGGTGAGGGGAGAGAAGAGAGGAAGGCATGGTTGGAAGGATTAGACATACAAGGGGAGAGGATGGAAAGGGATGAAAGGGTGGGGGGAGTCAGGGAAGGTGAGGGGAAGGGAAAGACAGGGAAGGGTAGGGGAGGGGGGGAGTCAGGGAAGGTAAGGGCAAGGAAGAGAGGAGTGGAAACGAGGAAAGAGGGAGAGGGAGAAGAGAAAGAGAGGAGAGGAAAGGAAAGAGAAGATAGGAGAGAAAGGAGAAACAAGGAAAGGAGAGGGAATGCTAGGAAAAGACAGACAGACAGGAGAGGGCCAAGCAAAACAAAGTAAAAGGGAGATGAGGTCAAAATAATGAATGGCAGAACACGACGACTAAATAATAACAGAAGGACACCTGTATGTACTCACTTCCTTCTGCTCATTTTATCAACCTGACGTAAGCGGTGAGAACTAATGGTGTTGTCGTTCCCATAATGTAAGCCTAGAACGACACAGTGTTATGTATGTATGTATTTATATTGATGTTTAAAGTGTTGATCTAGGACAATGCATGGGTAAATATATAATTGATATTTGTAGTGTTGATGTGTATAGTTGATGTGTATAGTTGATGTGTATAGTTAATGTGTATAGTTGTTGTTGTGTATAGTTGATGTGCCAGATGTGTTTAGTTGATGTGTATAGTTGATGTGTATAGTTGTTGTGTTTAGTTAATGTGTATAGTTAATTTGTATAGTTGATGTGTATAGTTAATGTGTATAGTTGTGTTCCTGGGTCACATCCCGTCTCACAACAGCTTAACCACATAATTTTTGTTTATTTTTTAAGTTTTAGGGTCCCATCCATGAACATAATAATAAACTGGCAACAGTGTATAAGTTGGAATATACAATCGATTTTCCAATTATCCTAGATGTTAGAAATAGAAATACAATTGGTGTCACACATGAAAACGTACTTAAAACTCAAATAAAATAATTAATGTAAGCAATCTGTAATGGATCAAAGTGTTTGTATCATGTAATATATTAAACGATTGCTTAGTGTTTACAGAGTGTTTTAAAAATCAAAATTTATACACAGGAATGAGATAAAATTGCAAACCATACCAAAAATCAGTTTACACAATATTTACCTTTATCAACACACGACAAGCCATGCTAAACGAAGGCCATTTTAACAGCAACTTGACCTTTTCTACCCTAGTAGGTCAAAGATCAATTATTATCAATAGCACAAAAAATGACAATAACTTAACTGAATTACAAAAACAAGAGCCATTTATTTGATTTTATAATATATGGCATTTTAAAACACACCCATATCACTTCCTAACATATTATTATTATTACAACAACAACCATTTATTTAACTTTATATACGACATTTCAAAACACACCTATATCACTTCCTAACATATTATTATTACAACAAGAGTCATTTATTTGATTTTATATATGGCATTTCAAAACACACCTATATCACTTCCTAACATTTTATTATTACATACATCACGCATACAGTACAGTCACGAGCACTAATAAGTATCCAGGTGTGCTTCGACTACCTAGAGACAGTAAATAAATGCACAATTATAAGATCTCCATTGGATTTAGTTCATCGTTGAATTGGACTGTTCAAAGCTTCAACCAAAGCACTGTATACTTATTAGTGCTCGTGACTGTACATTCCCTACCAACAAAAAAGCAACATCACACACACATACATTACCAACATCAACAACATCACAATCAAATATTAATTCAAGCACAAGCACACAAATATTATAACCAGATCGAATAGCATATAACAATAATAAAAAAAAAATCAAACTTCGGGTTACTGTCATGGATTCCAGGTTCGATTTCAACTGAGGAGTCTACTTTTGAGTCATGAGTAAAAAAAAAAAAAAAATGAAAAAAAAATACTGGAAAAAAAAAATAATAATAATAATAATAATAATAAAAAAATAAAAAAAAATGAAAAAAAATAATGAATAATAAAAATAATAAATAAATAAATAACACTTTACTGCATAATGAGAAAAATGTCCCTGTTCTTAAGGGGAGCTTCTCTTGTTGGTGAATAGGAAGGTCTCTGATTCCTCCAAACTATACCACGAAACAGATCCCTACTAGTACCATTGAGGGACGTCTGTTTTCTGGCATAGTTTGGGAGGAATCAGTAGCCTTCCAATTCACCTACAAAAAGAAAAAAAAAAGAAAAAAAAATATAAAAAAAAAAAAAATAATAATAATAATAATAATAATAATAAAAAAAACTCACTTTAAATAGACAGGAGACACTTGGAGCCTGCCTGGGACCTGATTACAGAACACGAGGAGTTACACTTGCACCGGGTATGGCAGGCAGAGTATCAAAGGTCTCTAAAGGGTGGATGAATTGCAGCTCATTCGCTTAATTAGAGGAAAATTGACTCACTCCGTCTGTCAAAGATGATTGGGCTAATCTGACACCCTGCAAGCAGTCTCTATTTTATTTCAATACATCCAAAGAGTTGCCAATATGCAAGTTAGTTAGTGTACGGAAGAGGGTACACTCGCAATCCAAAATTTGTATCCAGGTCTTGTTGAAGTTTCGAATCAATTGACATACTGGTGAACCAATTACAACGCTTATCCTGTTTCATATTTGCTTGAACTTGCTTAATACTCAATCAGGCTATTCGAAGTAAGCCTGGATACATATTTTGGATTGCGAGTGTACATATTCTGGCACCCCACAAAAGGTACCTGATAGTTAGTTAATTAAGGACCCTGTGATCGTGTATTATAATTGGAGGCTTCTGATTCCCCCTGAATATACCAAGCAACAAGATCCTTCCATATAGGTGTGTGTGTTTCGTGCAATATTTGAAGGACTCATTAACCTCCAATTTTCTGACTACATCACAGGGTCCCTTAATACCAACAGATTGAGATGACTTATAACCAGGTTGACTCCTCAGTTGAAATGAAACCTGCAATCTGTGAAAGAAACTCTGATGTGGTTTATGATTATATTGTATTAGATCTGGATATGATGTGTGTGTGTTTGTGATTGTTGTATATTATATTTGATTGTGATGTTCATGTTAGTAGAGTATAATTAATAATGGGTGTGTGGTTTTGCTTTTGTTATAAGGTTTTATATGCGTGATGTGTTTGTTATGGATATTATATGCAGCACCATACTTATTAATTATTATACCTGGTGGTTGGTGTAATTCAATTGAGTTAGTGTCATTAATTTTGTTGTATTGATAAATAATGATCG
>JAWQEG010001631.1:12500-338328 GCA_033782935.1 Petrolisthes cinctipes
ACAGATGAAGAATTGAAAAGGGAGCGACTCGTGTTCGAAGGGACGCCCAAACCCTTACAGTACTGCCCGAGCTGAGAGCATGAGGTCACAAAGATGGAGTTTCGGGGTCTGTTATGTTGTAAAGCGAACTGGAAGATACAGATACCTCCAAATTGACCCACGAAACGGCAGCTATATCTATACTCTATCCCTATAATAATACTATATCTCTTTATACTATATCTCTCTCTATACTATATCCCTCTATACTAGTAAAGTCTTCTCTCTAATTTAAGTTCTCTCATTTTACTCTCTATTATATAATGTTAGATCCTAGCTAAATAAACTTCCATGTAACTTAGGCAATATCTAAGTTAGGGTGATAAAATACTGACGTCTGCTGAATTGAAGTCGACCCATTCCTCCAAACCTTACCACAAAACAGACTGGCTATTATTATATTGAAATACCTGGTAAATCAGTTTTTCTTGACCATAGTTTGAAGGAATAGGAGCCTCTGGTTTATAGAATATCCAACCCTTTTTTTGCTCGGGGAATTTGGACAGCTACTCATTCCTCCAAAGTGTGCTATTAAACAAATTTGCTACTCATATTTTCACTTTTTTTTTTTTTTTTTTTTTTTTTTTTTTCCTGGCATAGATAGATTGGAAGGACTCGGTAACCATCCATTCCACTACAATATTATTCATTCATTCATTATCCCTTCAAGTTCAGTTTATATATTAAGTTACTACTAAAGTTTAGGTCGCCTCTAAAGATGACATGGCCCCCACCCCCTTTTCAAGTTTGGTGCTATGGGTTCTTCGTTAAGCCAAAATGTTCGCAAAACTTTTAGAAGCCAGAATGCAAAATATTCCACAAACTTCACAAGCAGTGTTAATGTTGTTGTTGTTGTTGTTGTTGTGGAGGGACATGCTTCAACCCCCCCCCCTCCCACTACCCCTCAGCCCCCAGCCCCCCCCCCCCCACACCTTCCTTCACCCCCCAGAAAACTTGGATCCATGCACCCCTCCCGCCAACCGTAGTACACACACACTCACACACACAAATAAAAAAGTAAATTTATATATAAAAAAAAATCCTTTCCTTCCAACAATCCCCTTTTTATAACCTTTACTCTCCTCTCATGCAATTCCCACACCAACTATATACATACATACATACATACATACATACGTGCAATCCCCACATCAACTACATAAATACATACATTCATACGTGCAATACCCACATTAACTACATACATACATACATGGGGGGGGGATTGCATATCCCCACATCAACTACATAAATACATACATACATACATGCATATCCCCACATCAACTCCTGTACACCCAATCAATTTCATCTGATGCTAACCATCCCTTCCTTCCCACTTCAACCCACTTAGACCAATCCCTCTAACCTCTAATAACTACCCTTCCATCCCACCTAACCCTCTACCCTTCCATCTCCACCTAACCCTCCAGCCTTCCATCCCCACCTAACCCTCCACCTTTCCATTCCCACCTAACCCTCTACCATTCCATCTCCACCTACCCCTCCACCCTTCCATCCCCACCTAACCCTCTACCCTTCCATCCCCACCTAACCCTCTACCTTTCCATCCCCACCTAACCCTCCACCATTCCATCCCCACCTAACACTCCACCCTTCCATCCCCACCTAACCCTTTACCCTTCCATCCCCACCTAACCCTCCACCCTTCCATCCCCACCTAACCATCCACCCTTCCATCCCCACTTAAACCCTCCTTCACCCACTCCCTTTACCCCTTCCAGCCTGTCTCACTCACCCCCACCCCCCCATGTCCAACCACTAATCAATGCTTCCAATACACAGACGTCTGGGTAGATGGATATGACAACACAATGGTCACAGATAATTAGACTTTACACAATTCAACGTCCAAAGAAAATCGAGACAAAAGCTGGGTAACTATCTGACTACTTCTCTCTCTCTCCTCAATGAAAACCTCCAGACTGTTTTAATGCTCACGAGATTATTATTTGTTGTTACGTAATATTAGATAACAAATTTCGAGGTTTGTTATATATATAGGAAAGTGGATGGATACAGTGATGGAGTTACGAGAATAATTGTACAGTAATCCTTCTATATCTTTAGCTGGTTGTTAAATGTATAGGTAATGCAATCCACGAAAAATTACACCAAAAATTAAACACTAGTAGATACTTACCAAGTTAACTTATAAATATTAGAATGTCCAAGAAATATGTATATATTTTTTTTACTGCCAGACTACTTAGAATAAAATCGGTGCATTTTCGCAAGGATAAAAAGCAACGCTCGATTGGCTAAATTTGGACATTCTCAGGCTCGTCGTTGTGGTTTGGGGCACGAGAACGATTCACACTTTCTGGGCATTACAGCTCAGCAACGGGACAGCAGCATCAGTCAGTGGATTATGACAATACGTAGATAAAATTTGTTGGGTTACTCTACGTCCTGTATATACAACATTACGAAACTGACAATGGAACACTAGCAAATATAAGTACAGTCACGAGCACTAATAAGTATACAGCTTTCTTTGGTTGAAGCTTTGAACAGTCCACCAATAATAATTCACCAACGAAGTCATTCCAATGGAGATCTTATTGTGCCTTTATTTACTGTCTATATAGGTAGGCCTATTCCCAGCACACCTGAATACTTATTAGCGCTCGTGATTGTACAATACATAAATTTCCACTCGGTTAAGTACTATTGGTCACAAGAATTCGTACACAGGCTGTTGTTTTCGAAGGTTTACAACATATAGACAATGTAAGACTACGTAACTGCAATACAACATTATTAATATTAGGTTAGTTGTTTTGCTAATCACCGAGTCACTTGATACTTCCAGAATAATGTCCTCTCTTTCCATATAGCCTGTGTAAGGGGGTAACACATTTCTGGTATATTGGAGTGCCTTGATTCCTCCAAAGTATACCAGGAAACAGGACCAGAAGAACAAAAATATTGGTGTTCTGTTGCTTGGAATAGTTTGGAAGAATCATTTGCTCCAGAATTATCAAAAGTGTATTATCCCCTTAAGAAATCCTGAGGCCAACCGTACATACATATAGGAATGAAATTGACAAGTGGGGTAAACACAAAATTGGTCTAAATGCACAGCTGTTTTTTACACGGAATGAATTGGATGCATGGAAGTGTGGTGGGCGACGACGAGACTAAGACACAGAAACACACCGAAAATAATTATATACCTTGGGAAAATGTGTTCTGTTGGATTAGTGGTTTCAATGGCAGTGACGGATTATATCACCTTTCTACAACAAGGACAAACAGGAGAAATAAACAACAAGGACACTCATAACACAGGAGAAACACATAACAAGACACACACTCACTCACTCACAAGGCGTTCAATTATTATAATTATTAAGGGGATAATATATTTTTGGAACATTAAGATTGCTTGATTCTTCCAGGAAACAGGACCAGATTGACAAATATAATGGTGGCCGTGTTTCTTGGAATATAAAAGTTTGGTGGAATCAGTTGCTCCAGATTTACCAACACTGTAGGCTACATACATACATACCAACTACCCCCTCAAGTTAAAGAATAAAAATAATATAAATAAAAATTCAGAGTACAGTCACGAGCACTAACAAGTATACAGCTTTGGTTGAAGCTGTGAAATTCACCAACGAATTAATTCCAATGAAGATCTTATTGTGTATTTATCTACTGTCTCTCTAGGTAGTCGAAGCACACCTGAATACTTATTAGTCCTCTTGATTGTACCATAACAAGAAAAACATTGTAAAACCCCCGTGTAAAGGTGGCCGCAGAGAGGTGTGTAATCTGTCCCACTGGTACTGCTGTTGGTGGTGGTGGTGGTGGTGGTGGTTCCTTCATTACAGGTAACTTGTTGGGTAAGGGGCCAATCCACGCCTCACACCCAAGTTAGCGACAGTTATAGTGGTGCTCAGAGTCCCTATACACGCTTCACTACACGGCTTCCCATTCGTCCAGAGGGGAAAACAACAACCACAGCTTGCTTTTTCTTTTCTCTGCTTCTTATTCTGTTTCTTTTTATCTGCATGGCCCTGTGTTAGGTTTGTTTACAAGACTTGGAGGAGGATCTTGTCCCTTCTCTGTCTTTCCTACGTTTTCCCACTTGAACCGGAGATACCAGTATTCTCCTTTTTTTTTTTTTTTTTTTTTTTTTTTTAGTCCTGGCGATAGTGCATGTTAGTAATATGACCGTATATACACGTTTAGAACATTATAAGTTGTGTATATTTGCGTCTATAAGTTGCAGACACATACACATGCAGCCGTTACTCAGAACGGCTACAAACACTGAATCTACCAACGTTAGAAGAAAGAAGGAAACGTGGTGATATGATCATGATGTACAAATGTGTACACGAACTGGAATGGATTGATAGGAATGAATTTATTACACCAACTGTGGGAAGAACAAGAGGACACACTCGGAAGTTGGCAAGGAAATTGACCAAAAAGGATGTGCGGAAACTTTATTTTCCCCAAAGAGCAATTGCACAATGGAACTCTTTGCCGGAGGAAGTCGTGAATGCAACAACTATTCATAGTTTTAAAGATAATTATGATAAAATGAAAAAAGCAGACGGGACACCACGAGCCTAGGCTCATTCCTGTATAACCACAAATAGGTAATCACAAATAGGTAATCACAAATAGGTAATCACACATACACAATACAGACACATACACATTGCAGACACATACATGCACACACATACACATTGCAGATACACACACATACCTAGTTATGTGAAATTTTTGGTGTAATTTCTTTTGGATTGCATTTATCTCTACCAATCAAAGCCAAGAAAGTAATTAAATGACGGGGCCTTTACATTGATTCCTGGTAAAATATAATAGAGTAAAATATAATGGACGTCAGTAGAAAATTTAGTGAAGGAATCAAATGGTTGTTGCAAATGAGTTGATGATGTGTCGACGAAACGATTGCCACCCTCAACACCATTTACATATAAACTTTGCATTGCGGCTGTACAGACACGAGCAGTAATAACTATCCAGGTGTGCTTCGAATACCTAGAGACAGAAAATAAATACACAGTAAGATCTCCATTAGAATTAGTTCGTTCGGTGAATTGGACTGTTCAAATCTTCAACCAAAGCTGTATACTTATTAGTGCTCGTGACTGTACATACATACGGCGTAAAGTTCCTAATTCTGTGAGTCAGCGCCTTCTTATCTTATGGTGAATACGATGTTATAATTACGCCTTGCAATTCACAAACCCCATCGCGAAATTAATAAACCACCCGACCGCGAAAGACTGGGCATGATGCGACCGAAAACCTCTGCACTGCCATCGACAAAACAGCTGCAGTGCCATCGAAAAACCCGCTGCAGTGCCATCGAGAAAGCCGCTGCAGTGCCATCGAGAAAACCGCTGCAGTGCCATCCAGAAAACCGCTGCAGTGCCATCGAAAAAGCCGCTACAGTGCCATCGAGAAAGAAAGGCATTGTTCAGTTTTTTGCAGATAGATCCTTTGATGTAGTCAGCGAAGTGAAGGATGATCATCAGCTTAATACAACCTAGCTTAATTAAGGACCCTGTGATCGTGTATGAGACTTGGTGGCTTCTGATTCATCCTGACTATGCCACGAAACAAGCTCATTCAACATAGGTGGTGTTTCGTGGCAATGTTTGAAGGACTCACTCACTAACTACCAATTTTCTGACTCTATCACAGGGACCTTAGTTTAATCATCATTATTTCACATCTGACCTGTTATCAACCTGACCTGACCTAACCTAACCAGGTCTTGCGCAATCACACTCAACCTTTCCTAATCTATATATCCACACACTGCATCTTTTCTGGATAATCTATTCTTCTCTGGCTAACCTATTCTAACCAAACCTAACCAATTCTTACGCAATCACACTTAACCTTACTTAATCCATATATCCACACACTACGTCTTGTCTGGCTAACCTAACCTAACCAATCCTAACCAATTCTTTACGCTATCACACTCAACCTTACCTAATCTATATATCCACACACTGCATCTTGTCTGGCTTAACCTAACCTAACCTAATCTAACGTATTCCAAGCATGGTATCGCTTCATTCAACCCTATTCAACCTTACCTAATAATCAATTCCGTCGGCACGTCTCTGCTTCTCTACCAACTATATTAACCTAACATACCATACCTCAACATAACCTGACCTAACTTGACCTGGCTTTCCTCGTACGGAGGATAATATTACCGGTGGTAGTTTTATTACACTCGTTGCTAGGGAAGAGTCACGGCTCCATCTTATTGCCGTGTGTGTGTGTGTGTGTGTGTGTGTGTGAAGGAATGGCGTTACTAGGGTTCCGTTAATTTTTTTTTTTTTTTTTTTTTTTTTTTTTTTTAATACCGCGGACCACAATCCATATATAGGGTTGAGTACATTACAGGGAGTGGATATGAAGCGTTCTCATGTTATACAGTACAATACAGTAAGCGGCGGAATGTGTGTATATACTGTATATGTGTGTGAATAATGTCTGTGTAGCCTACGTCTTTAAAGTGGTAATTCGTTTTTGGTACATTGGAGTGCCTTGATTCTTCCAAAGTATGCTAGGAAACAGGATCAGAAGAGCAAAAGTAATGGTGTTCTGTTGCTTGGAATAGTTTGAAGGATTTAGTTGCTCCAGATTTACCAACACAAAATTTCCCCCTTAAGGGAAGCAACCTTTTGTGGTCAATTTGGAGTCAATGTAGGCCTTCAAACTCAGCTATAATACACATTCCCTGTATAAAACCATATGGAGGGGTTCTGTTTCCTGGCATAGTTTGGAGGAATCAGTAGCCTTCCGATTTCCCACATTAGATTACTCCCCTTTAGGACACCTCGACTGGATGATGACAAACACACAAAGTCATGTAAGGACGTACTTTACCCTTATACTCCGTTGTCTGGTTCCAACCGTGGCCATCGTGAGTCACGGAGGTACAGCCACAATCAAATATCCACCGACACTTTCCTTCCATCGTAGTAAATATCTTGGTAATAAAGAACACGTGTATGATTTTGCAGCAGCTCATAATAAGAATTGAGGGGGTTGAGTTGACGTAAGGTGTTGTTGTATGATTATATTTTGATATGATACTGATTTATTTGCACGATGGAAGGAAAGTGTCGGTCGTTATTTGATTATGGCTGTACAGTGTAGTATGTATGCAAGTGTTTATACAAGTACAGTAAACCCCAGCACAAGTACGTACTCCCAACAACACCATCTCTACTGAAGTGTGGGTGTGGAAGAGTATAAGGTAGGGGAGAGGAGAGGTGTTGTTGTGAAGCCTGACTCACAGTCGTCGTCGTCGTCGTCGCGGGAACCAAATTAGAGAAAGCATAATTCAGAGAGGGATGACCCACCTTGTACCACCTTCATCAGTGATGCTCTTTGTGTGTGTCCCCAAGAGTCAGTGTCCCCTCTCTAAACTCTATTAAACTCACACCAACAGTTGCAAGCAGAAGGGTACATTGCGTTTGTGACTCCCACTCCAACAAACAAGAAGGATTGCATTTTATAAACTCCCAGGGGGCGTTAATCTGGCGCGGCGCCCCCTCTCTCTCTCTCAACTCTATTACGCCCACACCAACAAGTTGCGACGAGGAAGGTTGCCCTGCTGTCTTTACTTCACTACACCCACACCAAATACAAGATGGCATCACATTTCTTTATATTCTTACATGACGGGATGTTATTATCATCTAGCATTAAATACAAAAACGTTATTAAACCAGTCAGTCGTTAACAGTGTTCATTGAAATACTACTCATGCGTTTACATCGGGTAGTTGGTAGTGTAAGTATCGGACATTAAAAATAACTATCATGAAAATAATAACATACAATAAAGCAGTAATCGTTCAAAGATTAAACTGTATTACACCCACCTAACCAAACCTAATTAAATCTCACAAAAGGCAACAAATAGGATGAACAATGTACTCTATATATATACCGTATATAAACATTGAAGTTATCTATCCACATGGGCAACTCACAGCCATAATGTAACCTAGGAACACGCCTTGGTTTGGAAGGTCAGTCGTGTCGTCGTCAAGTGGATATCACAAGTACCTATATGAATCCCTCCATCCATTCTTATATAACCTAACCGAGATCTTGAGAACACTCTACAGATGCTTCTTCACGCTCTTCAGGACATTATTACTATTGTTATTATTGACTGGATGATTCACGCTCCACAAGACATTACTTATTGTTATCGTGACTGACTGTATCTAGAATATTGCTACTCGTACACACCTGGACTCTTGATCAATTATGTGACTACAAAATCTGCGACTACATATCATATCGTATGACTGAATCACCTACTATATATATAAATAATTTCATATGAGGTTAATTAAAGGGACAATCTATTTATAGTAATTTTGAAGGCTACTATTTCCTCTAAACTAACCTGGGAAATTAAGGAACCCTGTGATTATTATTATTATTATTATTATTATTATTATTATTTTTTTTTTTATTTTTTTTTTTTTTTATTTATTTTTTTTTTTTTTTATGCGATCAGCTTAGCATGTGAGAAGCTGTTTGACGACACTGCAGCTACGAGAGGTTTTAACACACTATTATAGCATCTCTTTTGTCTGTCCTTCATCCTTCGTTCGTCCTTCATCCTTCGTTCTCTGGCCAGATGCATGTGTTCCGTTTGAGGGATTAAGGGGATGACAGTACAGTATTAGTAAATCTGGAGTAACTGATTCCTCCAAACAACTCCAGGCAACAGGGTACCATTATTTTTCTTCATCTGACCATGTTTTCTGGCATAGTTTGGAGGAATCAAGACACTCCAATTTACCAAACGTGTACAATCTCTCTAATCATGTCGTGGGGGAAATATTGGACGACTATATGAGACAATAAACAGGTCACCTATATGAGAGTACATTAATTTTCTGTTTTTGGGGCATAGTTTGGAGGAAGCGATGGCCTTCTAACTCCCTAACCTACATGAAAAGTCCCCCTTAATTAAACTGACCAAAGGACGGACGAAAAATAATGTAGAGTATATATTGTGAAAACTGCTTTGCATTTCTCTACAAGTTTCACCCAAAGGACGAACTTACAACTTACAACTTACACCCAAAGGAAGGATGAAATATAATGTAGAGTACGGTATTGTGACAACCGCTTTACAATACTTCTCTACAACTTTTACCCAATACGTCTGAGTGGTTTTCCAAGGCTAATGTTATCATGGACTTGTCAACATTTTCTTTACGGTATTTTAACTTCATTATACATTGTTGCCTTCTCCTGAGCTTTATAAAATTGTCTGACGCCAGTTTGTTTTTGATATGCTATGTTATGATACGCGACCGTCCACTACACATGCCTAGTCGAAGTGCTTTAATTAAGGGATCCTGTGATGTAGTCGGAAAATTGAAGGTAAATGAGTCCTTCAAATATTGCCACGAAACACACACACCTCTATGGAAGGAGCTCGTTTCGTGGCATAGTCAGGAGGAATCAGAAGGCTTTTTTAGTTTCATACACGATCACAGGGTCCTTAAACCGAATTAACCTAACCAACCAGAGCAAATTTAGCTTAACCTACCTTAATCAATATTAATAAAGGCATCCGACCTAACCAAGAACAGATAAATAAAACCAAATCTATATCCTGACTCAACCTAACAAGTATTGGTCTTTTAAGCCAAATGTACAAAAATTTATATACCCAACCTAACCGAAAATAAACGAAACCAAAGTAAATCTACACCCTAACTCAACCTAACCTAATCAAATCTGAACCCAACAAACTTAACCTAACCTAACCTAACCTTACCAAACAAAACAAAACAAAACGAAACTAAACTAAACTAACCTAACTAAACTAAACTAAACCATACTAAACTAAGCTAATCTAAACTAAACTAACCTAACCTAGTCAAATCTGAGCCCAACAAACCTAACCAAACCTATTCTAACCTAAACTAAACTAACCTAACTTAACCTAAACTAACTAAAACTAACCTAACCTAACCTAAACTAACCAAAACTAACCTAACCTAACCTAAACTAACCTAACCTAAACTAACCTAACCTAACCTAACCTAACCTAACCTAACCTAACTTAACCTAAACTAACCTAACCTAACCTAACCTAACGTAAACAAACCTAAGCTAACGTTGTCTGTACCTCCCTCAGCAGACGTGACGCCGTGTGGGTCGCCGACACACACGTGCTGCCACCTGGATTCTCGCCTGGAACCCCCTGGCGGAGGACGGGGTGACAGGGACGGTAGCAAGAACCGCTCCTACTCCACCACGGCCCTCTACCACTACCAGGACCGGGGTCAGGGGAGGCAGCAGGGTGTGAGGGAGAGACAGACGGTGTGCTCCCTCCATCCGTTGGGGGACCACGACGTCAACCACTTGGACAGGTTCGAGGAATCAATACTGTAATTATTCTGCACGTGGTTTTTGTTTTGTTGTTGCGTTGATTTTTTCCACTCTTTGACCTCTACAGCACTACTACTACTACTACTACTACTACTACTCCTACTTCCACTACTATTGTACTACTCGTATTACTACTACTACTACTACTACTATTTACTACTTCTACTACTATTATTCTATTATTATTATTACTACTACTACTACTACAACTACTGGTACTAAGGTGTAATATATATTTTCATAAGCATGTTCGTTTGTTAGCTTATTTGCCTTTGTTTGTCTGCTTTGTCTTCTACATAACTTAGGATTGTGTATATAGAACACCAAACAACTCAATTTAGCACAAACACTCTTTTTATGACTAATCATATATTGAAGTTGCTATTTTTTTTATAGTGTGGACAACATTGAAACAAAGTGAGGAAATTTTTACTCAAAGTTATAACTAAAGCTTTTTTGTAATGCACACGAAGACGTACTGACCACTCACTAAGAAATGCACTGTCACCTCGCCGAGTACTTCTTGAAGAATAATATTATAAAAGGACAATCTTTAGCAAACACACATTCACTAGACACAATTACGGTATCCAGTGGACACATAAATATTTTTTTCTGGTACTAAAGTTCAAGTGTCTTTGAAGCGTATTAAAATGTGGTCCATGACTTGGTAGATGAGGCGACAGTGTTTTTGTTAGTGGTTGTACTTGTACTCTACAGTTGCAGAAATGGTTTTTACTGACGTTTCGACATTGCTTTTTTCAGGATTAAGCCACATAATCCAAAATAACCTGAGTAAACATATAGTAACCTACATGAAACTAAACTAAGCTAATCTAAGCTAATCCTACCCAAACCTATCGTAATCAAATTGTAAAAAACTTTAACCATCCTGAACTAACTGAACAGAACATAATCTAACTCTTAACTATTAAAAAAAAAAAAAAAAAAAAATCTAGGTTACATGAGCCATTCGTTATTTGTGTTGGCCCAACTGACCGTAACGTAAGCTAGTCTAATGTAGCACTTGTTCCTTGACGCCCTGGCCAGAGTGGCGAGGGGACTCCATGACGGAACAGGTAACCAGTCCGGAGGGGCGTACTCTGACCGTCTGAGGAGGCTACAGAAGCTACCTAACCAACACGTGGAACCAATAGGTCTGTGTGACGACTGTACCAATAGAAACAACAACTACCCAGACAGTACCACCACCTCACCCACGGGGCCTCCACCCCCACCACAGGTTCCAAACAAGGACACTACTCCGTCTCCCCTCGAGGCCTGTGAGTGTAAGTGTGGTGGTGTGGTGGAGGGGGTCGTGGATGAGGGCCTTCAGAAGCCTCCAGATGCCCGCAGTGTGTCCGAGGTCTCCGTACACTTGGCCCACCCAAAGCTGCACGCCCGTGTGGCCACCTCAGACTACGAGAGCTCTGACTCCCCCAGCTCAGTGGAAACGAGCGAGGAGGCCCTGGGAATGGGACGAGTCAAGCTGGTGGCGGCGGCGGCGGAGGGAGCGGCGGCGGTGGCGGTCAAGGAGGAACAAGAGGAGGATGAGGAGAAGCTAGAGGAGGAGAGGAGGCAAGAGGAGGAGGTGGAGGTGGAGGAGGAAGTTGAAGAGGAGAACCAGGAAGAAGAGGAAACAAGACAAGTGGAGGTGGAAGGGGAAGTCAAGGAGAAGAAGCAACAGGTCAGATCATCGCTCCATGTTTACATTTCTTACTTAGTAAAGATAAACCCCCCCTTTTTTTTTTTTTAGTAAAGATAAACACTTCTCTTTTTCTTTGGTTAGTAAAGATAGAAGCTTCATTTTTTTTTCCTTTGGTTAGTAAAGATAAAAACTTCTCTTTTTCGGTTAGTTAAGATGAACACTTCTTTATTTTTGGGGGGGTTGAAAAATGAACACTTCTTATTTTGGTTTGTAAAAAATAACACTTTTTTTTTATGGGGGTAGTAAAAATTTAACACCTTTTTTTGAGGGGGGGGGGGCCGGTAGAGATGCACACTTTTTTTTTTTTTAGGGGTATTGAAGATGCATTTTTTTTTTTTTGGGGGGGGGGGGGTTAGTGGAATGTGAACACTTCTTTTTTCAGCTCACGTCACTCTCTAAATTTTTTATTCTCGTTCTGTCGTCACTCTCTAACCGCAAATTACTAGCCCCTACCCCCCCAACTCCCCGATTGTCTCTTTCTGCTGTATCGTGTAGCTGAAGAAAGAAGACACATTTTATTAACGTTACTGTATTGATAAGCTGTACGTTTTTGTTATCAACTTAAAACTACAAATTCTTAAAACTGCACACACACACACACACACACACACACACACACACACACACATTCACACACATTTTACAAGAATCCAAACGTATCTACAAGTCTGTAAATTGCGTCACTTTCATTATAATCCATTCATCCACTCATTTAACCAACAAGTACCGGTACTCCTGTTGCCTGTACTTCCTTTGTATTCCTCCTTTGTATGACATAAATGTACAGATGCTGAAACGTGTAAGACTTAAAATATTATCTAAAATTTGGCAAATGACAACCAGTAACCTCACTTATACTAAGATCTACATAGCACCTTTCAGACTCCATCACTCCTCTATCATTTGACTTACTTTAGTGTATATAGGAAGAAGAGACTGGAGGGAAATTTCTTGCCATTTTAATTTACTTCTCCTAAAGTTTCGGATATATTGGCACAACATGTATCATTCCTTAATCAAGTATATAGCAGTGAGTTACTTACTTCTAAAATCAAGTATATATGAACCCAAATAAGATAATATTATCAGTCTTAGTGTATAACAACTTGCAAGTGTCTCCGAGTGCACTAATCAGTACAGTACAACACTTTTGATTATTCCCTTCCACACGGTTCAGTACAACACACACCCCTGATTATTCCCTTCCACACGTTTCAGTACAATACAACACCTCTTATTATTATTATCTTCCACACGGTTCAGTACAGTACAACACCTTTTATTATTCCCTTTCCTCACGGTTTCAGTACAACACACACCTCTGATTAATCCCCTTTCCACACGGTTCAGTACAATACAACACCTCTAATTATTATTCCCTTCCCCACGGTTCAGTACAGTACAACACCTGTGATTATTCCCTTCCACACGGTTCAGTACAACACACACCTCTGATTATCACTTTCCACACGTTTCAGTACAGTACAACACATGTGATTATTCCCTTCCTACAGTACAAACACCTCTTATTATTCCCTTCCCCTTTGGCCTTCAGGGATGGGGTGGCAGTGGGGTTGTTGTGGGCTGAGGGGGACGGGTCAGTGTACGACCTGCGACACCTACAAGAGGACCCACTGTTGTGCAGGATACACGACTGGGACTACCCCGTCTTCTCCCTACTGTACCAAGCCAAAAACATGATACTCAGCCAGGTAAGGGGGACTGGTGTGTGTGTTGTGTTGTGTTGTGTTGGTGTGTTATGATTTTTGTGTGTGTGTTGTGTTGTGTTGTGTTGTGTTGTGTGTGTGTGTTTGTGTGTGTGTGTGTGTGTGTGTGTGTGTGTGTGTGTGTGTGTGTGTGTGTGTGTGTGTGTGTGTGTGTGTGTGTGTGTGTGTGTGATGTTGTGTGTGTGTGTGTGTGTGTGGTTGTGTTGTGTTGTGTGTTGTGTTGTGTTGTGTTGTGTTGTGTTGTGTTGTGTTGTGTTGTGTTGTGTTGTGTTGTGTTGTGTTGTGTTGTGTGTGTGGTGTGGTGTGTGTGGTGTGTGTGTGTGTGTGTGTGTGTGGTGTGTTGTGTTGTGTTGTGTTGTGTTGTGTTGTGTTGTGTTGTGTTGTGTTGTGTTGTGTGTTGTGTTGTGTTGTGTGTGTGTGTGTGTGTGTTTGTGTGTGTGTGTGTGTGTGTTATGTTGTGTGTATGTTCTGTATGTATATGTGTGTGAGTGTGTATTAAACTGCAGCAAGGTGAAACAGGATATGTTGAAGAGAGGACAAGAAAAAGTCAGAAGAAGGAGGTAGGATGAAGCAGTACGAGTGAAGAATTATAATATATCGAATGAAATAGGAATGATGCAGAGTGAAAGGGAGGAAGGACGAGGAAGGGCGAGGCAGGGGTGGAGGAGGTGAAGGTTCGCCCAGCACCACCACCACCACCACGGCCTCTCATCAAGCGTAATTGTAGACTGGTTTCCAAAAGTGGACACACCTCTGAAAAAATGGTTTAATTAGCCCCATTGAAGGGCAGGCAAGGCAGGGGAGAGGGCAGAAGAAAACAGGAGAGAGAGAGAGAGAGAGAGAGAGAGAGAGAGTGGAGGAAGGAGTGGAAGGGGGAGACGAGGCCTTGTGTGTGTGTGTGTGCTTGTGTGTGAGAGAGAGAGAGAGAGAGAGAGAGAGGGAGAGAGAGAGAGAGAGAGAGAGAGAGAGAGAGAGAGGAGAGAGAGAGAGAGAGAGAGAGAGAGAGAGAGAGAGAGAGAGAGCCAGACTTGTTGCTTGTATGCTGACTGTTCTGAATTACTGTTGTTTATACGAGATGTTTATTTTCATGTTCCGTGTTGTGAGTCCTTATTTACCTCTGGCTCACGCTACCTGCTTCATTCTCACGCTATCCCCTCCTCTCTCTCTCTCTCTCATCTCTCTCTCTCTCTCTCTCTCTCTCTCTCTCTCTCTCTCTCTCTCTCTCTCTCTCTCTCTCTCTCACAAACACACAAGGCCTCGTTTACCTTTCCGCTCCTTCTCCTCCCCTTCTCTCTCTCTCTCTCTCTCTCTCTCTCTCTCTCTCTCTCTCTCTTCTCTCTCTCTCTTCTCTCGTCTCTCTCTCTCTCTCTCTCTCTCTCTCTCTCTCTCTCTCTCTCTCTCACACACACACACATACACTCACACCTTACCCTCATCACCACAACTAATTAACCCCTTTACCTCCACCACACACACACACACACTAAATTAACCCTTTACCCCTCCACCACACACACACACACACACACACACACACACACTGACCCTTTGCCACACACACTACACACTAACCCCCCCCCCCCTGACGTCCCATACATCACCTTAAATCTCATCCCCCTGACCCACCCAACACCCCCACCACCCAAAAACTCAACCCCCTGACTCCTTCCCCCACCACCCTAAAAACTCACCCCTTCCTCCTTCCTCCACCCCTCTAAAACTCACCTCCTTAACCCACCCACATACTCACCCCACCACCCTAAAACTCACCACCCTAACTTCTTCCCCCACCCCACCAACACCACAACCACCCTATTTAAAACTGACCCCTTCCTCCTTCCTCCACCACAGCTGAGCTACCGTGTGTTCTCCGAGGTGGGACTTTTCGAGACCTTCAAGATCCCCATCCAGGAGTTCCTCAACTACTTCCACGCCCTCGAGTTGGGTTACCGGGAAATCCCTTGTGAGTCTATGGATGTGTGAACCCTATGCAAGAACATTGATGGTGTTTACGATGATGTGGTACCGGTACGATGACTCATTTGTTCGTCTATTCTATGGAGCCGTCGTATCGGCACCACACCATCGTATGCACCACCACAAATGTTCTTGAAAATGACCCTATGAATGTGTGGACCCTCTGCAAGAATATCCGTGGTTTTGACGACGATAATGGTGTGGGTATCGGTGCCAAGGCTCTGTAGTGCATGTGTCTATCTATGGAGTCATTGTATGTGTACCACGTCAATTAAAAGGGGTTGGGAATCAGTAATAGTAGCTTGGCAATGTAAAAAAAAAAAAAACTCCTTCGCCAGAATTAAATTACGTCACTCTATAAACATTAGTTGACCCTATGGGGAGAGTCAGGTGTAGAGGAATGTAACGCTGTACAGGTGTGTGTGTGTGTGTGTGTGTGTGTGTGTGTGTGTGTGTGTGTGTGTGTGTGTGTGTGTGTGTGTGTGTGTGTGTGTGGTAATATCATTTTCGTCGTCATCATCATCATCATCATGTCATTATTTCGTTCTCTTCCAGTAGGCTAATTACGTCTCTCTCTCTCTCTCTCTCTCTCTCTCTCTCTCTCTCTCTCTCTCTCTCTCTCTCTCTCTCTCTCTCAATCTTGTTATTACTGATTATCTACACACACACACACTCACACACATATTCTCTCAAATACACACCAATTCGCTTCTCTCTCTCTCTCTCTCTCTCTCTCTCTCTCTCTCTCTCTCTCTCTCTCTCTCTCTCTCTCTCTCTCTCTCTCTCAATCTTGTTACTGATTTTCTACACACACACTTACACACATTCTCTCAAATACACACCGATTCTCTTCTCTCTCTCTCTCTCTCTCTCTCTCTCTCTCTCTCTCTCTCTCTCTCTCTCTCTCTCTCTCTCTCTCTCTCTCTCTCATCATCATCATCATCATCAGTCCACTGCATGCAGGATGAACACCTTTCTCTTCAATCTCCATTACTCTGTCAGCAGTCGTGTGAGAATAACGAGGAGTTAACAAGGGTATTGCCCACTAAGCACATAAAATTGTATACATTTCTTCACCATGCTGTGCTAATGAACTCTCTCATTTGTGGGTAACATTTCATAAAACTCTCCTTCTGTTTACCTCTTGTGTGTGTAATCAATATCTAGCGTTCTTTCATCACTGGTATATTTACTGTTACTTTTTTTCATTTCAGTCCAAGGAAGAAATAAAAGCACTATGGATATGAGGCTAAAATATCATGGATTTACCTTCATGTTTCTGTCTCATTAATTAAACGTGTATATTAACTAACATCTATCGTTCTCGCTTTATTAGCATCTATCGTTCTCTCTTTATTAGCATCTGTCGTTCTCTCTTTATTACCACCTATCGTTCTCTCTTTATTAGCATCTTTCGCTTTCTCTCTTTTATTTTCATGATTACGATAACTCTGACATTCCTTCCTTCTCCTCGGCAGACCACAACGCGACACACGCCTCAGACGTGCTGCACGCCGTGTACTACCTCACCTCCCAGCCTATACCTGGCTTCATCATGCTGCCCCCTGAACCCGACTCTCCCGCCCTTAGACACGGTACGTAACTTATTAACCTCACAACACGGTACACTCTATAAGTACTCAGGCTTACGGTACACTCGCAATCCAAAATATGTACAGTCTCGGTCAATAATAATCATCCACATATGGGTATCTCAAACAATTTACTGTCTACTGTTTCCACGTTCACATATGATATTGTTTTAAGTAGGCGTAGCTGCTTGTATTAAAGTAAAAGATGGTAGTTAACTTATTTATTGGAAAGTTTATCATCTAAGGAACAGAGAGAAGCTGTCAAATTCTTACGTGAGTTACCCCTATATGGATGATTATATTTGACCGCGACTGTACTGTATCCAGGCTTGCTTCGAGTATTAAGCAAACTTAAGTAAATATGAAATAGAATAAGCGTTGTAATTGGTTCACTAGTATGTCAAGCGATTCGAAACTTCAACAAGACCTGGATACAAATTTTGGATTGCGAGTGTACGTTACTTAAGGGGTAAGTTTTGTGTTGGTAAAACTGGAGTAACTGAATCCTCCAAACTATTCCAAGCAACAGAACACTATTTTTTTTTTGCTCTTCTGGTCTTGTTTCCTAACATACTTTGGAGGAATCAAAGCACTCCAATGTACCAAAAAAGAATTACCACCTTAACCTTATACTAAGGTATAATACTCTTACGGTACGTCGCCTTTCCTCCCTCTAAAGTTTTTAGGCTTAAATATATACAGGGTGATTCAGCATTCCAAGCATTAGATTGAATGATGACCTGCTTGGATAATTCTAAACAAAAATTTCTCTATGATGAAATGTTGAATTATATATAGTTTAGCAGCTCTTTAGGTGTTGCAATACAATTATGATACTGTATTATGGAAGGCGAAAAGTGAAGGGAAACTCACTTAGATTTTGTACATCTTTATTCATTGATCACTACAGTGTACTTATTTTTGCTACAATCGAAAGAATATGTTCAAGGTGGTGTTTGTTCATCTGTAACACACTCTATTCCTGTACTACAAACCTTTGAAACACATCCTCAGAAATCTAGATGAGTTTCCCTTCACTTTTTGCCTTCATTAATACAGTATCATAAATGTATTGTAACAGATAAACTATGTATAATTCCACATTTCATCAGACATTTTTGCTTAGAATTATCCAAGCGGGTCATCATTCAATTTAATGCATGGAATGCTGAATCACCCTGTATATAAATATATATATACAACCCATGTTCTCCTATCCAAAGGTCTAATAACACATATATCTTGATATGTGTCAATTTTTTGAAGATGAAACTGGGAGGAAGGTGAAATAAATTAATTAATAGAATTCCAGTGTCTGGGAAATCTACTCTACCTTAAACTACGTCTTAGATAGATTGTCTCCAGATCAGCTTTAAGGGAGGCATCTGTTATGGACGAATTTGAGGGCTACTGACCCCTCCAAAATATAATATACAACCACAATCAAATATCCACCGACACTTTTCATCCATCGTAGTAAATATTTTGGTAATAAAGAACAACACGTGTATGATTTTGCAGCACCTCATAATAATAATTGAAGGGGTTGAGTTGACGTAAGGTGTTGTTGTATGATTATATTTTGATATGATACCGATTTATTTGTACGATGGAAGGAAAGTGTCGGTGGATATTTGATTGTGGCTGTACCAGGAAACAGACAAGTTCAGCACCTCAGCATCAAGTGGGGGATTTCTTATGACCCTTTTGGAGCAACTAGTAACCTTCAATAATTTCTCACCCAAACTCACTCACGGCTCTAGGTCAAGGAGGAAGTTTTGTGTTGGTAAATCTGGAGCATCTGAATCCTCTAAACTATTCCAAACAACAGAACACCATTATTTTTTGCTCTTCTGGTCCTATTTCCTAGCATACTTTGGAGGAATCAAGGCACTCCAATGTACCAAAAAAGAATTACCACCTTAAAATACATCGCTGAGGGGTGATACTTTAACCCCCTTCCCCCCCCCCACACACACAAACACACACACACACACTCTCTCTCTCTCTCTCTCACACACACACACACACACACTCTCACACTCTCTCTCTCTCTCTCTCTCTCTCTCTCCTACACATACACACACACACACACTTATACACTCTCACTCTCTCTCTCCTACACACACACACTCTCTCTCTCTCACACACACACACACACTAAACCTGCCTGCCACCCACTCATATTACCTTTCCTCCTCGTACAGATGACACGTGCGAGTCGCCGAGGCTGGTCCACCGGCAGAGCTTCACGGCGGAGGACACATACGGAGTGCTGGGCGCCAACCTGCCCGCACTGGAACTGATGGCCCTGTACACCGCCTCAGCTATGCACGACTACGACCATCCGGGAAGAACTAATGCCTTCCTTGTCACTACTAATGCCCCGCAGGTTAGTTAGGAGGTACACACACATGCACATACACATATATAGACATACATACACATATACATACACACACACACACAAGCACACATACAAATACATACACATACACACAAATACACACACACAAGCACATACTCACACACAAGCACATACACATACATACACACACACCAGTCATTCCCAGTACACCCAGGAACACCCAGTACACCACAATACAGTATAAGGTGGTGGAGAAGCCCTGCCCTACAGGTGCGGTAGGCAGGTCAAGTACTTTTTCGCTTCCCTGATTGGCTAGAGGTGTTCAGCACACCGAGAAAAATAGAAGTGCTTCCTTTTTTCATGAATATTTCAGCTAATTAAGCATTATTCATGTCTGTTATTACTCACTCATTATTGTAAATTATATGTGTGAGCCTTACAGTCATAATTCAAAGTGACAATTTACTTGGAGCTCGTAATATCTTGATTAGAACATCGAGTGTGTAGTAAAAAGTGAGCGACAGTGAGAGGAAAACAGGTCAACTGGAGGACCTCTGGGTAACCCTTGTGACTTCCCGTGTTCGAAAGCATACTTCAAGGCTTCTTCATCCATTTAGTACAATTTTTTATAAATTTAATTTCACCTATCTTTCGGAAGCACAAGGGAGTGTGTTTTTATGCAACGAAAATATAGAAAAAAACGCACACACAAATTCACTACTTACACAAAAAAGTTAATATCTTTCAAAACCATGGCCAAACAAAGCAGCAGGACTGGGCAAGGAGTGGTGTGTGTGTGTGTGTGTGAATGGATTAAGAAACCGACACAGGAAGTTGACAGGCGCCTATAGGGACCTGAGATTAGAATATGGCCTAAGGCAGTAAGAGAGAGAAACTTAGATGAAGGTAACAAATGAGGAATAAAGAAAGTGAAACAAATTATGAAGCATGCTACTGTTAATGAGAGAATGAATAAATGGAATTAAAAAAAAAATATTATATAATGCCATTAATCTAAATATATCTGTGTATATGATATGTGGGATAAAATATCATTAGATTATACTTTTATGTGGGATAAAATATCAATAGATTATAGAATATAGAAAAGGAAATGTTGTGGATGAATCATGAACACGAGAGAGAGAGAGAGAGAGAGAGAGAGAGAGAGAGAGAGAGAGAGAGAGAGAGAGAGAGAAGTGGAGGGAAGAAGGAGGAAAGTCAGGTCACTGAGATTAACGCACCGCTATGCGACGTATGTGTGTGTGTGTGTGTGTATGTGTGTGACCCATGGTGTGACCAAAAGGACTCGAAACGTCCCCTTTCCATCATCTGCCAATCAGATACACCCAGGCACGGTATAATGACTAGAGAGGTATGCGCATGGCGGATATTATTGGAACCGCGGGCTTTCTCAGACCCTGTTGTGACGTCACGTAGTCAAGTAAACATCCTCGGTTGTATTGGTGAGGTAGATGTGATAGCTCTGCGTTTTTGACCCGTTTTTGCCTTAATTTATTTATATATTGACTCATCTGTGCCTTATGTGGAAACCAAGAATATGTGCAGTATATGGCTGCACACCTGCCAAAACCAGCAATCTGAAATATCATAAATTCCCCAGAAATGTCAGGAGGTGGTGCATGCAGCTGGGTGTTGTTTTTGAGTGTTTGGATGGACTGATGAGTGATTTGAGTATGGATATGTTTCTGGAGATTGGTTTGGGGTGGGCAGGGTGTAAGAGATGATAGTATTTGTGTATGGTATTGTGTACTGGGTGTTGTTTTGATGTTCCTTGGCATGTGTGGGTGTTGTGCCATGTAGTGTAGTGGATGGTGTGGGTTTGTGGAGGCTGCAGCAAGTGTTTGTGTGCCTCTCATGTCAAGATGATCCTTGATTTTGAGGACTTTGGTTTCATGGTGTAAGTGGTCTGTAGGTATGGCAGCTGTGCAGCCTGTGATTATCTTTAGGGCTTTATTCTGTATGGTCTGTAGGGTGATGTGATGAGTCTCAGTGAGGTTTGAGGCCCTGGCAGGGCTTGCATAATCCATCACTGATCGAATATATTGTTTGTATACTGTGGTTGTGGTTTCTTTATTGTGTCCAAATGTTGTGCTGGCAAGTGATCTGAGGGCTTTAAGTCTTTGCATGCATTTGTTTTTGATGGTCGTGATGTGTTGTTTGAATGTCATGGATGTATTGTATGCTATATTATGAGAATAAAATGTAATTTCAGCCTTTGTTACATCCTTTTCCAATACTTTAATAAACGGTTTGAAAAGAAAATATGCTATTTCTTATAATATGGATTAGAGAGAAAGCATGAAATGCTATAATAACTTGGGTGGAGAAGGCTACAGGATTTTTTATTAAAAGAAATACTTAAGAGGTGGTTTGCTCACTAGCATAGGATGGGAGATGACATAGTAGCCTAGCCTATACCCAAAAGGGTGTCAGTGTGAAGTAGAAGTTAGTTAGGGAGATCATTATTAATTTTAGATTTTGATGTAAAAATCTAGAAGAGGAAATACTATGTACCCAAATTTATGAGATCAACAGAAAAATAATGGTAATAAATAAATGAATTGTTAAGCTTTGCAGACTTCTTTACAGCCCATTCCAGCAGAACCCTGGGCTGATAGCAGTATAACAACATTAATTACTGTATTAGCATAAAGGCCTCCATAGACTATCAATCATGCCTGTACAAACTGGGTGGTTGTGCAGGCATAAACGTCGTGTGGGTGTGATTGATGGTTTGCGCAAATGACTGAACCATATCTAACAAGCTCTTTGGTCAATCACACGTGTGTGGCAAATTTAAATGATTGCACAGTCACCTAGTTTGCTCAGGCATGAATGATAGTCTATGGAGGCCTTAATAAGGTTGACGAATCCACTACCACTGTCCGTGACCCACATCTATTTGCTAACATTGTCCCTAATATTTCCTTTCGAATTCAATGTGTCGGTATGAAATGCCAAACTTAAATAATGTCACTATATATCTTCAACTCCTACCTACTAATGGCGAGAAGGATGTCTTATAATTACTTATTTATCATTTATTGGGCAAAGAGACTACCGAGCACAGAGATGGTAGCTTTACTACGTGACGTCACAACCCATCTATGTTTTGAGCGTTTTAGAAGACTTCCCTCTCGGGCAATGATTTTAAGGCTCCCATGCGTATACCTCTCTATAGTTATTATACCGTGCACCCAGGAATGTCCCAGAGAGGCAGGGCTTCTCCGCCACAGTTCCCATATCGTAAGTAATACAATGCTGGGAATATAACCAGTACATTCAGTAATACATAATTATACAGTACACCTACAGTCCCAGTAACACCCCCAGTTCCTCCCCCCTTTCAATAATAACAGTCCCAGTACCACCCACAGCCCCCCTCCCCCCGGTACCACCCAGTTCCCTCCCTCCAATAATAACAGTCCCAATAATAACAGCCCCACTACCACTACCCCCACAATAAAAGTAGCCCTAATATGAACTAAATTTGTCAGTAAATGGGATAGAAGAATAAGTTAAAATGAACGAGGTGTAAATGTCAGAAGATGAGGAGTGTGGATAGAGGAATTGGAATAGAGGAAGTATACAGTATGTTAAGATGAAGAAGGTAGTCATAGTGTGAGAGAGAAAGATGAGTGTGGGATGGAACAAGTAAGCAAAAGTTAAGATGAGGCAATTTTAATATGAGAAAAAGATGAGTGAGGAAAGAAGTTAAATTAATAGTGTAATAGTGTAACTTATAGTGTAATAGAATGAAACAGCCCCACATGCAGTACTGAGTAGATCGTAACTCCTCTTCGTTCCCCTCAACAGTACCGTAACTCCTCTTCGTTCCCCTCAACAGTACCGTAACTCCTCTTCATTCCCCTCAACAGTACCGTAACTCCTCTTCGTTCCCCTCAACAGTACCGTAACTCTTCTTCATTCCCCTCAACAGGCGGTGCTGTACAACGACCGTAGTGTACTGGAGAATCACCACGCTGCGGCTGCTTGGTCCCTCTTCCTATCCCGCCCACAGTACAACTTCCTCTGCCACCTGGACCGAGCAGAGTTCAAGCGGTTCAGGTTTCTCGTCATTGAAGCCATCCTCGCCACGGACCTCAAGCGACACTTTGAGATCCTGGCTGAGTTTAATGCTAAGGTGGGTTATGTTGTGTTGTCTGAAGGAGAGATAAGGAAAGGGTTTGTTTATCAATTCAATGCCAAGGTGGGTTGTGTTGTGTTGTGTGTTTGTTAATAGAAGGAGAGATAAGGAAAGGGTTTGTGGTTGTTGTGTTGTCTGTGTGTTTATAGAAGGAGAGATAAGGAAAGGGTTTATTTGTCAGTTCAATGCCAAGGTGGGTTGTGTTGTGTTGTGTGTGTGTTGTGTGTTTATAGAAGGAGAGATAAGGAAAGGGTTTGTTTGTCAGTTCAATGCCAAGGTGGGCTCTTGTGTTGTCTGTGTGTTTATTTATAGGAGAGATAAGGAAAGGTTTTTTTTGTTTGTCCTCAGTCATTGGTTGGTTATTTCTTGCTGTTCTCTTTCATCATCTTCTTTTGGCGTTCGTTCTTTTTTTTATCTGCATCTGTTGACGTTTCTTCCCTATTCTTCTTTTTCCATTACGTTTTTCTCCTTTATTTTATCGCACACGGATGACGCCAATATACTGCAAGTCATATTGTGCAGCAGACTAGTTCTAAGTTTAAGTAAATTTTTTTTGTTTTTCCTATCTTATGTGCACTGCTCATTTCTTATCTTGGGCCCGACTCCCACATAGCCTAATCAGTGAATAGAAAGTAAAGCAAGTCAACATTTAAGTATTGACCGGTTTCATACACAGTGGGATGAATCAGATACATATTTCACCATTATTTTCATATTCTCTTTTGTTAATGTTACTTACAAATTAGGTGTCTAGCTTATGAGAAAATTATATAGTGTTCCCGTTCTTTAATGAAAATATATATATACATCCTTTGTAGTTGTCAAAAGCTTATTTAATGCACTCTTACATGTGTCTCAATTATTGTCTTCAACTATACCTTCTGCCCCTCCCACAGGCAAACGAGACTGACGCCCCCGGACTGGACTGGGGCTCTGAATCGGACAGGATGCTCGCAATGCAGATGTGCATAAAGCTGGCTGACATCAACGGGCCGTGCAAAGCTCTAGACATCCACACCCAATGGACTGCCAGGATAGCTGAGGAGTTCTATGAGCAAGGTGAGGCGTGGAGGATCGACAGTACACGACGAACCAAGTGGTGTGGTGTGGTGTGGTGTGATATGGTATGGTATGGTGCTGTGTGATTGGTGGTTTGGTGTGGTGTGGTTGGACATGTGGTCGAATGTGGTGAAGGGAAGGATGAGTGTGTGTGTGGTTGACTGGGCTTTAAAATTATAGATTGTATTGTGTGTGGGGGCGTAAAAGGACATTGGGTGTCTGCTGTAGTGAGACTTGATAAGAGTCCTATGGTGTCCTCAATAGTATTGCTGTATTCTAACTTGTGCTGTGTTGGTTGGTTCTGCAGGTGACGAGGAGTCCAAGTTAGGGCTGCCAGTGTCCCCTTACATGGACCGGGACAACCCTCAGTTGGCCAAGCTACAGGAGTCCTTCATTAACCACCTGGTGGCGCCACTCTGCAACGCCTACGGTGAGGCTGGCCTCATGCCGGGGGTGTGGCAGGAGTCCGCTCCCGGCGATGATGATGAACCCGTCCCTGACCTTATCCCAGACCTCCTCCCTGACCTCACCCTCGAGATGACCGACGACGAGGACGAGGAGCGGCGGGAGGAGAGGGACGAGGAAGGAGAGGCAGACATTGAGGACGGAGTGACTAGCGAGTCGACAGACACGGCCAGCGGCAGAGCCAGGAAGATCTTTTGCCTCCAGACACAACACCTTCAGGACAACCACCAGTTCTGGGTCAACAGGATCAAGGTGTGTACAGTAGTCATGGATATGGGGCGTAGAAGTACAAGGTGGTGTGTGTTTGTACAAGGTGGTGTGTGTTAATAAATATGGGGTGTGGTAGTACAAGGTGGGATGTGTTTGTACAAGATGGGTGGTGTAATCAACAGACAACGTAGAATGTAATACTGTGCAAATCGAAACCATAGTCGTGTTTTCATGAGCGTAAAGTCTTGATCAACTGCTTGTTGTTCTGATTCAACAGTCTTTTTTCCTCAATGTCAGAATAGAGAGAAAAGGGGAGAGGAGAGGAGTGGAGGTGACCATGTGTTTTTCTTTACACTGCAATACTGTTATTATACCCTGACCTTCATACAGACAGAGCAAGGAAACAGAAGACACTACAGTAGTTTTGTTCCTCACCATAGTCCTCCCATTACGACTCAACACACACTCCCTTCTACTCTCACCACACACACACTCCCTTCTACTCTCACCACACACACACTCCCTTCTACTCTCACCACACACACACTCCCTTCTACTCTCACCACACACACACTCCCTTCTACTCTCACCACACACACACACTCCCTTCTACTCTCACCACACACACACTCCCTTCTACTCTCACCACACACACACACTCCCTTCTACTCTCACCACACACACACTCCCTTCTACTCTCACCACACACACACACTCCCTTCTACTCTCACCACACACACACTCCCTTCTACTCTCACCACACACACACTCCCTTCTACTCTCACCACACACACACTCCCTTCTACTCTCACCACACACACACTCCCTTCTACTCTCACCACACACACACTCCCTTCTACTCTCACCACACACACACTCCCTTCTACTCTCACCACACACACACTCCCTTCTACTCTCACCACACCACACACACACTCCCTTCTACTCTCATCACACACACACTCCCTTCTACTCTCACCACACACACATTCCCTTCTACTTTCACCACACACACACTCCCTTCTACTCTCACCACACACACACTCCCTTCTACTCTCACCACACACACACTCCCTTCTACTTTCACCACACACACACTCCCTTCTACTCTCACCACACACACACTCCCTTCTACTCTCACCACACACACACACTCCCTTCTACTCTCACCACACACACACTCCCCTCTACTCTCACCACACACACACTCCCTTCTACTCTCACCACACACTCACTCCCTTCTACTCTCACCACACACACACTCCCTTCTACTCTCACCACACACACACTCCCTTCTACTCTCACCACACACACACTCCCTTCTACTCTCACCACACACTCACTCCCTTCTACTCTCACCACACACACACATTCCCTTCTACTTTCACCACACACACACTTCCTTCTACTTTCACCACACACACACTCCCTTCTACTCTCACCACCACACACACACTCCCTTCTACTCTCACCACACACACACTCCCTTCTACTCTCACCACACACACACTCCTACTCTCATCACACACACACTCCCTTCTATTTCCACGTAACTATACACTTTCTCTTCAATATTTTCTCTACAGTACAGGATAAATCTATTTCTTTACCATTTTACAAAACTGGTACAACTCCCTTAACTTACAATTCACACAGAGAACAACATTCCCCCTTTTTCTATTCCCAGGATGACCATAGCTCTCTCTACATGCCCTTTTAAAGAATGAACAACACTCACCTTAATACTAACAGGATGAACAACACTCATTTAGCACACTCTCTCACAGAATGACCAATGCTTCCTTTTACCCTCTCACAGAATGACCAATGCTTCCTTTTACTCTCTCACAGAATGACCAACGCTTCCTTTCACCCTCTCACAGGATGAATAACACTCCCTTTCACCCTCTAATAGAATGAATAACACTCCTTTAGCACACCCACTCACAGAACGAACAATGCCCTCTTTCTTATTTAAGTTTACTATTCACAGGAAGAACAGAGACTTGCCGAGGAGGACGAGGACAATGACCAACAAGGCAACGAGACGGTCGACCATCAACAGAGACACCATGTGGGCTCTGAAGGGGAAGGGGAGGGGGAGGGACGGGGTGCCTCTCCCCCTGATAACCCCCCTGGCAGCGCGCCCCCTCCTCCTCTGGGTCACCCTGGGGTCATGGTCCTCCCCATCAACGGAGACGAACCCATGGAGCCTATAGAGGAGGAGCGAACACCAGCCTCTGTCTCCTCCTCCCGCACCTTCTCCTTCGTTAGTATACAGATGAAGAGAGAGAGAGAGAGAGAGAGAGAGAGAGAGAGAGAGAGAGAGAGAGAGAGAGAGAGAGAGAGAGAGAGAGAGAGAGAGAGAGAGAGAGAGAGAGAGAGAGAGCGTCTAAGTTACTCATCTGTGCCATTTGAGAGAGAGAGAGAGAGAGAGAGAGAGAGAGAGAGAGAGAGAGAGAGAGAGAGAGAGAGAGAGAGATAGTGTGTGTGGTTTTGTGTGTGTGTGTGTGTGTGGTTGTGTGTATGTGTGAGATAGAGAGATAGAGAGAGAAAGAGAATGTATACTACTACCCTGTTAATTGTGCTCAGCTACCCAAGAATTCACTAAGATTACTACACATCCAATACTCTACCTGTTAAGTATTTACACTCTACCTGACATCCCACACACGTTCCCCTCGTAAACACACACACACACACACATCAGAGTTGACATTTCTAAGCATCACATATTCTAGGTTCTAAAAAAAAATATAACGCTCCTTTCTGTATCAAAACTTCCAATCAAAGCACACTGCATAATTATTACAGTTTTATCTTTAGTTTTTATATTAATTTGTTTAGTTTTTGCGTATATTTTCTTAGTTGACGTTACTCTCCCTGGCTTGCTTCTTGTCCCTCACGATGTTGGTAAATCTGGAGCAAATGATTCCTCCAAACTATTCTAAGCAACAGGGGCACCACTAGTTTTGTTAATCTGGACCTGTTTCCTGGCATACTTTGGAGGAATCAAGTCGCTCTTATGTATATACCAAAAAAATACTACCACTCCCTTAAGGGGTTAGATATATACTTTTGGTACATTGGAGTGCCTTGATTCCTCCATAGCATGCCAAGAAACAGGACCAGGTTGACAAAAATAATGGTGTTCTGTTGCTTGGAATAGTTTGGAGGAATTAGTTGCTCCAGATATACCAACAGTGTACTACCATCCCTTTAATCAACTGGCAAGCAATGACTCGAGAATTATAATTATATATATTTTTCGTTCATTTACACCAATATTTTTTTTTTTTCACCTTTTTTCTGACCGAGCAAAACAAACAAACAATGTGTAACAGCAACGATAACCAAACACGTCAGACTGATGAAGGTCGACCACAACAGTAAATTATTTAGTAAAAAAATTGAGTAAATTACTTAGTGTTCACGATTTTACACTTCCTTCCTGACTCTCCACAACCTGGCTATACTGTATAAAAAAAATATATAAGGGGAGAGGCAAGATACATTTTTTTTTTTTTTTTTTTTTTTTTTTTGTTGAGGAGCGAAGTACAATACAGTCGGCGGCAAAAATCCTGTGGCCACATCTACCAAGTCATGCATAAAGAACAACATGTGGTGGAATTATAAGATTCACATGTTTCTTCTTCTTCTTCTACAACATTTCCACTCTGTTTTCCTCTACTCTCTCTTTTTTTGTATTCTCCTTTCACCGTTCAAGGATATTGTAATGTAATGCTCGTGACTGAGTCACGAGCACTAATAAGTATTCAGGTGTGCTTCGAATACCTTGAGACAGTAAATAAATGTACTGCACAATAAGATCTCCTTTGGAATTACTTCGTTGGTGAACTGGATTGTTCAAAGCTTCAACCAAACCTGTATAGGCTACTTATTAGTGCTCGTGACTGTACAGTATATACATCATAAACAACATTCTCTCTATACAGCAGTAGGTGTAAAATGTCACTTAATGAGGTGATAATTATATTGTTACTGAATTGAAGGGTGACTGATTCCTCCAAACAACTATACCAGCAAACAAATCACTTTATTATTCTATAGTTGGGATCTGTGTTATAGCATAGTGTGCATGTATCAGTTACCCTGTCTTTTCGGTAAATTGGAAGGCTACTGACTGATTCCTCCAAACTATGCCACGAAACAGATCCCCTATTAGTACCAATCTGTTTAATGTCATAGTTTGATGGAATCAGAGACCTTCCAATTCACCAACAAGAAAACCTTCCCTTAAAACGACCCCCTTGATTGAGACTCCTCCATACATAATAATACTATTAGTACAGTGTAAGAATAGACGTATATCTTCACTGTCCACATAAGAATAGACATATATCTTCACTGTACACGTAAGATAGGTAATTGGTCTCAAAGCCACTGTATAATCTAATCCCTTCGTCTGTCCCTCTTGCAGGAAAAAGAGGACTCAAAGCTTTGATGCCCAGCCTGTGTCATAGTGTGAAGGGTGCAGAAAGGATGATGATGATAAATGAAGAAGATAAAATAAAGCAGAATGAAGAGCGAAGACAGAGGAGACGAAGAAGGTGGAAGGAGAGGAAGGCATGGACAAGTGAGGAGAGAACGAAGGAGTGGAAGAAGAGGAAAAGGCATGGACGAATTAGGAGAGAACGAAGGAGTGGAAGAAGAGGAAAAGGCATGAAATAACGAGACAAGGATAAAGGATAAAGGACCACTATCGATTTGAGGCAGAGGGAACAGTAAGATAATTAGTCAGATAATGATGCGTGATACGAGAAATGACAGGGGAGATAAGGAATGATAATGGTAAGGTAGAGGAGGACAGAGATCAGAAATAAGATGAGAATTGCTGGATAGAAAAGTAGTGATGGCGATAATTATGCACGGGGCTAAGTCTGTAAAAAAAGTAAGGAAATGGAGAAGCAGGAAGGAAAGAGGAAGGAACGAGGAAAGAGGAAGTAAGGGAAGCAAAATAATTAACACATCTGATAATGGTGTGATAGATGCGAATGGAAAGGAGATTAAAAGTGATAACGAAATGCATAGAAGGAAGCCTGGAAAGAAAAAAAAAGTAAGACAAAGTGCTGATAATAAGATTGATGATATGGAAATAGAAAAGGAACACATTATGAGAGCAAAGTAAAAGTTGACCAAAACAGAGAGTTACAACAACTTATAATGACATACGTTGGAATAGGCTTCACAAATAAGAGAACTTTAAATGTTTTTTCTAAGAACAAGGTCACATAAAGTTAAGCAATGCTGTTGAATTTAGAAGAGAAAAAAAGGAAGAAACTGAGTAAGGATGCTGGAAGATAAAAAAAAAAAATATCAGATGTAAAGAGAAAAGGAAAGGAAGGGAAATATGAAAATCAAAATACAGAAAAGAATGTAGGAATGTCCAGGTAACCCGAAAAGAAGTGGTGATGATATTAGGGCCTAGATGTGGAAATGAAAGAAGTCGTGAGGAAGTTGAAAGAAAAGTAAGGAAAGAACTAGAAAGCAAAACGTTAAAGAATGAAGGAATGAAGCAAACAATGAAGACCTAATGGCAGTTGATGCAGAAGTGTAGTAAATTTATGCGTGTATTGTTGTAAAGGTCGGGTTTTATGAATGTAGGTGAAGAAAAATACAGAGATGAAAATAAAATAAACAAATGTAACTGAAGATTGAAAGACTAATTTAAAAGAGATAAAGAAATGAAGAATGAAAGAAATAATAAGATTGATGGTAGGACTGAAGATCTAAAACAGAGAAATAAAATAAGGAATAATTTAGAGGAAAAGGAATTAAAGGAAGCGCAACAACCATCAGAGAATGTAAATACGATAAAGGGGTAAAGTTAACAAGCAGGACACTAACAGTTGAGAAGAAAATAATAAAAGGAACAACAGTAGTGAATGTGGTGGATGGAAAAGGTTAAGAGGGCAGTCGGAAGAAAGGTACATGGCAGGCAGGCAGGCAAGTTTTGTAAGTAACCCAATGCAAAATAGCCGAACTTGAAAATCCGAGCACGTCAGGAGGGCAAGATGATTCATTCGTATGTATGGTAAACAGGAGGCCCAGGCATGATCTATTAATTATAAAGGAGGAATGAATGTCTGTATGATGTGTCGAGCCTGAATACATAAACAGAGAGACAAGGAAAGACATACGAGGTGGTCAAGTGACAGGCTATGACAAGGAAAGCAAAAGATAAGCTCAGACGTACAAGTTAATTGAGTCAGAGCCAAGACAAGAAAGGTATAATACAAGCTACGATAAGCAAGGTAGAGATACAGAGGATAACAAGTCAAGAGGCACTGTGAAAAAACATGCCAAAAGGTACACTGAGAAAACCAAGGAAAGATATAGACCGATGAAAACAAGCTAAGAGTGAAGATTAAGAAAAGCACGCTGAGAGGCAGGCTGGGCACTAAACAGTTTTTATAAGCAAATCAATATAGGCTAGGCTATGTGGTTGTTTGGCCTCAAGCTACCACCACATTTCTATTACCATGAACTGCGACAATTCTTACAACCAGAATCATTACCGTATCACGAGACACCAATGGAGTATGCAATATTCCTTGGAAAGCCAAATGAGTACACAAACAACTGTAGCCGATCAGTATTCTAAAAACTGATTGTTAATCACTGTGTACAGAACAGATAAGGCCCTAAGTTTTATGTGCAGTATCTCCTGTACTCAACTACTCAACTAAAATTCAAGATACAATATGAATAAATAAGGTCCTTGTACAATTTTCAGTCACCACCACCAAATTTGACATTTCTTTACGAATATCTGTTAATTAAACAAGGTACCTGTTATCATTATGACATTCTTAGTACCATACCCAGAGTCTCGGAGAAAAGGCAAATCACTTCAAAAACTAAACACACAAGACAAATGTTCTATTTCATAGATGAAAAGAACACTGGATGGAAGCCAAGTCAGAACGACAAACTAAGAAGAGTGAATTAAAAACTTTTACAACTGATGATTTACTGAATGTCCGAAAACTAGGATATACGGTACTGTATACCCAACATGGAAAACTTAAGATTTTCCAATACATGAAACTGAAAATGGTAGAACGGATTCTTGAATACTGCAAAAATGTCTACCATGAAAAAAAAAAATCTTATTAAAATTCAGTATTGCGATGCCCAAGAAGAGGCTCACTCATCTCAATTAAATTTTTTCACTCACTAACCAACTTGGGAAAAACTAAATATTCAACAGAAATATGAAATTTCAACTATAAAGAGGAAGATGATTCAAGTATTCGGAAGATACGATGCACATTACACTTGAAGTATCAAAAGTTCAGATTCTGATTATGGACTTAGGATAGTGTTTCAATCTTCTATAGTCTGATAGAGCAAATGTTAAGTGTCTACCTAACTAAACAATGTGACATTTTCAATTACACAATAATCAGACTACTGAAAAGATCAACCAAAGAAAGGGAATGCTTCAATCACCAAAGAAGAGAATAACCAAATGTTATACTTCGTGAATCAGAAAAAGATGCTGCTGCTCTGTTAATCCAAAGTTGTATTCGTTCAAAATTCAGTAAACAAAAATTTTAAATGATGAAGGATCTGTAATTATGACTGATGAAGCAAAAGCAATATCAGTGATCTAGAAAGCTATAAAAAAAAAATATATATATATACTGTATATATACGGTATATACAATTCCATTTCTGGTATATCAACATTCTAGTCTTATGAATCAAACCATCTGAAGTTTTGACAGTCCAGACAGAGTTATAAGAAGAAAATATTGTATATCTGATTCCCTGTCATACCAAATACATTAATTTAAGGACCCTGTGTTCGTGTATGAGAGTTGGAGGCTTCTGATTCTTGCTAACCATGCCACGAAACAACCCCCTTCCCTGTAGTTGGTGTTTCGTGGCAATATTTGAAGGACTCATTTATCTCCAAAAAATTTCTGCCTACATCACAGGGTCCCTTAAGTAAGTCATCCCAATCTCGAAGTGTCCATAATATAATATAACGTGAAGGTGCAAATATGCCATAATGCAGTTAATATATAAGTGTCCCTCTCTTCACCTTCTACGGAGAATAAGGGTGTGAGTGTGGAGTCAAATTCTCTGCTAATATAAACTTTCCTTGTTCATGTGTTTCACGATGTAAGAGATTTGTAGAATCTATACTGATGCTCGCAGTGACTTGTTAACTCGAACCGGGAAGATCGTTCGTGATTTTGAAACTCCATTGAAGTGAAGAAAAAGAAAATAAATACTCACTCACTCAGATTTCTTCCACAAGAGATAGTGACTCTGACGAGGAAGATATGAATGACTCATCCTATTCATGAGTCTCTGAACCATGGTACTCACTCACGAGCACTGCGTGAGTCACTGTACAGAAATTATTTGTGAAAATCTCCAGATTAAATATATATATATAAATATATATTATTATATTTTATGTGTGTGCGTGTGTGTATGTGGCTCGGGGAAAATTCATAGTGAGTAAAAAAAAAATATATAAATATTATGTACAACTATGTATGTAAAAGAATTTGAATCCTACTTGACGCGTCCAAAGAATGGCGGTATTTCTGGAAGTGACTATATATCAGACTATTCAAAAATTATGACTATTCCATTACAGTGAAACCAGTGCAAATTCATTCCAATTTAAGATAATTTTCAAACACCCAAGACTTGAGAAGAAGTAACACTGTAAGATCATCTTTTACAATGTGACAATCAGAAAACTAAAATATTATCATCTATGTATCAGGAAATTATTTTATGTTTGAAACTCCAAAAAGTGGAAAAAATTACCAATTGAAAACTGTAATGGGTATTTATTTATTTTTTTCAGTGATTTCAGGAAAAACAAAATATATATAAAATTCCGCCTCCTTTGAAATTCCGAAGTGACAAAGTCCACAATACCCTTATATTAACCTGAAAAAATCCGCCTTATATGAATGACCCTACCCTCTAAAAAAAATTCAACAAATCGAGCCCCCTTCATATAATCTGATAATCATCCAATTTAAATATAAACAAATAATAGTTCCCCCCCCCACCCAATCCTCCCAACCAATTGAACAACAAAAGAAAATATTCCAATTCACCGTGATTCAAGAAAAAAAGCCCAAAAAAAAAGAAGCATCCATGTTCTTATTCGTTATTAGAGAATCAGTATTTTTCAGCCATTGATGGTGTGATCTTCCACGAGTGTCTATTTGTGTTGATCATTATGTTATTATTATTATTATTATCTTTTGTTTACATAAATGTGTTCTTCCAGTCCTGTCCACGTGGGAATGAGGTTGAAGCGGAAACGAGCGAGGATTTTGTTTTGGGGGTGAGATATATAAGGGATTATTATTGGCAAGCATACTTCAGAAACATAGCTTGCTCCCATCAGTTATTGTTATTATTATTCACTCTATACACATTCTCTGGAAAACCAACCAACTCTTACACATTATTATTATTATTCACTCTACAACATTCTCCGGAACCAACCGACTCTTACACATTATTATTATTATTATTCACTCTACCACATTCTCTGGAACCAACTCTTACACATGCATTCAACACAACACATGCACTCTTACACCAAAGATCCAATCAGTGCACTCTCAAATGTCCAACTGCACCCAATCTTATACATACCCATCAGAACTCACTAGGTATATCGTAATTCATTTTAGTTATAGACACTACTGCTTGATTACAGATAGTTATTGGGAGTTACAGATACATGCTTTCCTGCAATCAGTTTTTATAGGCTAGTTATAATTCAGGTGGACATGAGGTAGTTTTAGCAGCCTATAGACACCTACATTCATTTGATTCAATAATTGTCTACTGGATAAATACAATAAGAGAGTTCCTGGCTGATGAAAACAAACACTCTTGAGAGGCACAAAGAGCTACTTGTCTGGAAAACTATATAAATGCAGTGGTCTATTGGGAGTTCATTTGACAAAAAATATATATATATTTAGTAATTTCCATTATCTTTCTATTGGGCTGTAATATCTCGAGTAAGAAATAGGAAGGTCCACTGAGCTAACTATTAAAGCACTTTTTGAATACTGATAATTCTAGTTAGGTGCAAAAGGTCAGACAGAGAGCATGTCAGTTGCCATTGACGAGGAGGGCACGAATGTGATGACATGTACTATACATAAAAAAAAGTACAAAGTTATATCAATAAATGCGTAATATGAAGTGACTGATATGCATGAAGTAATAATGATCAAGACAACACCTCACATTAATTTACATAGAAGTTGAAATCATGGTTACACTCACTGAAATACATCATTCATCTAAAATTATATACACTGGTCTGTCTTAATTTACCAACTAGTAGACTATATGTTTCCCACCGACATTCAGTTACAGTTACAGCTACAGTAATGACAGCTTTGCATAATACGGTCACTAATGTACAGTAAATCATATAAAGCCTAAAATTTCCATTCTTATTCATCAGTTAGGCTCTATTCTTTATATCCCAAGTCTAACTATCAGTGCTTTCTTATAAGAAGTGCCTCATTAAAGAGATTTACACATTTCATTTTATTATATAGCTACTGTTTCTACCACACTGTGTACAAAGCATTATAACAGTATATGTCACGTTAACACCAAGTCATTGTAACAGAAACGTAACACCACTGACAGAGTAGGCTAGGACTGCCGACCCACGTTTGGCTAAGCAACATTACATATTTATTTTAGAATGTTAAAAAATCATCAACTGCGGTACCCTACCATTCTTATTAGAGTAACAATATCCTGATACGTTATAGTGACAATGTTCTGACGTATTGACAACTAATCAGCCGAACATGGGTTTTGCATCCCAGCTCACTCAGTAGGGTGGTGCTACCGGTATCCATTCAACAAGTATTCAAGTCATAACACATACAACATACAAACTGGTTAGACCTATAGAATAAAACGCAGTAGAAACTTAAGGACAAGAGACACCAAAGTCAACCTATAATATACAGAAGTAGAATACATATATAAAGAACTAAGTAAACATTATAACTAAATCTTACATTAAAAGTATCATCTATGAGGTGTCCAATAATATATTTATACACAAACGTTCTGAAATCATTACAAACTGCAATGCAAGTTTTTGTTAGCATCATGACAATTTTCTGATGTTCTTTCGACCATAACGGCGATATAGGCTAACTTCTCGATAACGACAAGAAATGTCACTTACTTCCTGGTTATAAAATCACAATAAGTGTAATCCAGGTAAAGACTTGGTAATCCTCCTATACTCAATCCCACGTGGACGGTCAGAAATCCGGATTTAATGAAAGTAACCTTCCCTATTACTTCCCAAACTTTTAAATGATGTAATGATCCGTGTACTTCCCTCCCTCGGCTGTGTTTTGTGTACATTTGGGCATAAGGAGAGAGTGTACAGAGGCTGGGCGCCATGAAGGGACATGTCAGGTGTGGGAGTGGGCGCCAGCTGATTTCCACGTGGTCGTTGCATCAAAGTTTTAACTCTCGTCCCCAGCCCGTCTGCGTCACAATCATTCATATTGAATAAAGCCTTGTTTTGTGCCAAGATTTCTTAAAAAATTTCACTACCTCTGCGACAGTCTGAAACTACTACTCTTAACTATTACCAATCTACTTTTGTATTCCTCTGTAACTCTATTTCAATTCTGACACAACTTTATTTTGTACTTTTTCTGACATTTTACTTTTAACTCCCCGCCCTGTTTATTTTCCTCGTCTCTCCACCCACCTTCTATTCATTTCCCTTTAAAATAACTCTCATTCACTTTCACCTCTACTTTTGTATTCTGCTGGTCTCTTAAAACTCTTCATAACAACATCTACAGCAAATGCATCATTCATGTAGTTAACTCTTCATTCAAACCCTACCTACTCTCACTCTCACTCACTCTCTCTCTCTAAGCATGTTAATAATTTTCCATCTCTTAATCCCCACTCCCCCCTACCTTCCACTCACTCACTCACTCACGATCTACCCAAATCTAAATATTTTTTCTTTCTTCTTGAAATATCCTAAAATTACAGTACGTCACTTATTTTAATGCTAACACCTCTTGCCTACCTCATGAAACTTATTAAACCATCTGTAATATTATTTCTAAATCGTGGCTTGTTAATTTTTTTTTTCATGTGTTTTGTACTCGATATTTGCTCCATTTTCTCTTTCTTTGTATCTTATTTTCTTTTTATTCGAAGACTTCTTTCCCATCTATATATATATTATGTTCCTGGTCATTCATTCTTCCTCTGTCCTTGTCTCTTTCTTCTATTCACCTTCTCCTTCCTCTCTCTCTCTCTCTCTCTCTCTCTCTCTCTCTCTCTCTCTCTCTCTCTCTCCATGTAGGTGTCATGTAATAAAAATGAGAAACTGGCCACCAACATTATTTTCCCTTCCTTCCCAACGTGTTCCCCAATGCAGCCTAACACCAGTATATAAATAAATGCCATACTGGGTAAACGAAGCAACACACACACACACACTCGAGAAAAAGAAGTCTATATATAGGCTAATGTTGCCACGTATGACTCACATGACACCACCAACACGAACGAAAAGGTACAGTCACGAGTACTAATAAGCATACAGTTTTGGTTGAAGCTTTTAACAGTCCAATTCACCAACGAATTAATTCCAATGGAGATCTTATTGTGCATTTATTTACTCTCTCTAGATATTCTAAGCACACCAGAGTACTTATTAGTGCTCGTGACTGTACCCTCGCAATCTAAAATATGTATCCAGGCTTGCTTAGAAAAGTCTGATCGAGTATTTAGCGATCTCAAGCAAATATGAGACAAGATAAGCGCTGTAATTGGTTCACTAGTATGTCAAATGATTCGAAACTTCAACAAGATCTGGATACAAATTTTGGATTGCGAGTGTACAGTTGAGCAAGTAGAAAGTGCAAGAATAATAAGGCTGTATATGGCAACACCTGGTAGTGCTTTGTAGTAAGCTCTTGTATCTTGATGAATGAATCACTGGGAACCCAAAACCAATGTAATGTAAAATTAACATAATTGGCTGAACTTTGAGTGGTGGTGAAGATGTTGTCATATACAGCCATATCTTTCTTGCACTTTCTACCATGGCCCAGGTCAACTGCTACTCACACACACACACACGTCATGACTTCTGAACTGGTACCCAGCCACAGAGGGAGTGAAGTGAGGGTAATTCCCAAATACTGCAGCTGTTATGGTACCAGTGAGTGTGTTGTACGACGTTCGGTGGCCTTATAGTTAGTGCCTGAAACTCAAATCGGAAGAGTAAATGTTCTTAGGCCCTCACCTGAGATGAATCGATCTCCCGACCTATAGTTTACGAGTCCAGAATACTAACCACTAGGCCACCTCCCCCACTTGACACACACCAAGAAGAGTGAGAGGAAACTAATGTGTCTACAAGCAACTCAAATTGAAAAGCATAGGGAAATGGGATTGTTTGGTCATAAATAATAATGATGATGATGGAGTAAGTATGATAATGATGATGATGATGGATGAAGTATGATAATGATGATGATGATGGGATGATGACGACGAAGATGAAAAAATATATGTGGTCGATATTCATTATAATCACAGGGATCTCTCATTTTTCTCAATTATAAGAGGAAACTGAGAGGAAGGTAAAGGACACACACACACACACACACACACACACACACACACACACTGTCCCATTCCTCTATATGGTTATCATCTCTTGTGAATGAACGAACTAGAACGCTACCGATTCCTCCAAACTACTTGTGGCATACAGGAGTAACCTAGTCTGTTTCCTGGTTTAGTTTTGGAGGATTCAGTAGCCCTCCAATTTGCCATCAAGAGATTTATTTATTTCCTTAAGGGGGTGCGGGAATAGGGGGACAGAATTGGGGGGGTTTTAGGGGGATGCGGGAGTAGGGGATAGGCTTGGAGGGGTTTTGGGGGGTGCTGGATTGGGGGACAGACTCGGGGGGGGGTTAGGGGGGTGCAGGAATAGGGGACAGGCTTTCTACCAACCCCAAGCCTGTCCCCCTATTCCCGCACCCCCCCAGTCCCCCCCCAAGCCTGTCTCCCTACTCCCGCACCCCCTTAAGGACCCTGTGATCGTGTATGAAAATTGGAGGCTTCTGATTCCTCCTGTCAATGCCACGAAACAAGCTCCTTCCATATACTGTAGGTGTGTGTGTGTTTCATGGCAGTATTTGAAGGGCTCGTTCACCTCCATTTTTCTGACTACATCACAGGGTCCCTTAATGAAGGCGCTTGTGATTTTGTTTGTGTATTGGAAGGCTACTGACTACTCCAAACTGTGCCAAGAAACATTACGACTCAATTATAGCCTTGGTAAGTTGTTTTGTCGTCATTTTTGTAGGAACCATACCTTCCATTTCACCGACATCATCATGCACGAGTGCCTGAAGGAGACACACTATATATACTCCTTGCGCTTCAAGGAGTCCGTTCTGGGTGGGGAAAATGTTGGAATTCCCCTGAGTGCGCCGTTGCCAATATGACCACCAATTAGCGGGTGGTGGTCAGGCAGGAAATGAGTCAGTGACCCAGTGTGGCCTCGGTGTGGCAACATGGGGAAGCAGCTTTACTCTTCCAGGTGTCATAGAACTTATTCAAATTGTTGTTATAATCCTAAAAAGTGAAACACATTGTATTATACGTACAGTCGGCAAAAAAAGTTTCGTTACCACCCCTAAGTTAATTTTAACATCGGTAAGCGCGGCAGGGTTGGTACTCCGCCGACCGTCTAGCTGGTGCCTCGTCATCCGAGATATGCCATTTGGGTATCGTCGCAATGACAACTTAGCTCAAAGCATTCCGTTTCTTTTTTATATCAAAAGTTTAGCTGATTTTAAATTAAATTTTAAGTGTTCAAGAACTCTTACTATTTAACTATTCATTATTAAACATAAGGAAATGCATTTGAGTATTTTAGAACGAGAATAACCATTATATACTCAGAAAAAATAGCACTGCGTGAAAGAACGTCATTCCTCCATAGCTGCCCATGAGACACTGAGGGATGGGCACGAGGGTGGGCCTGGGTGGCCCTCGCGTCACGCCTGACTCGCCAGTCAGGCGTACCAACATTACATCACACTGTTAAAAGGATGGTAACGAAACTTTTTTTGCCGACTGTACATCATCCTTTATTACATACATAAAAAAAAATCTTCAATTAGCACATACATGGGTAATACGAGAGAGAGAGAGAGAGAGGCATGTACTAAGGTTGATTTGGCAACATGGTTAGTTTTAAAACACGACGTCTGCCACACCCACAACGGACTCCTTGGAACGCAAGGACTATAGTATACTTTTGGTACATTGGAGCGCATTGATTTCTCCAGAGTTTGCCAGAAAACAGAACCAGATTAACAAAAAATATTGGTGTCTTGTTGCTTGGAATAGTTTGGAGGAATCAGTTGCTCCAGATCTACCAACACTGTACAGTCGTGGTAAAAAATAATCGTGTACGCACAAAGCAAAGGGCAACTAGAACAGGAAGAACAACAGTCAGATTACAAGCAATAAGACAGACAGCTACAAGACACTTAGACACTTGAACCGGAACAACAGCTGACCTCCTCTCTCTCTCTCTCTCTCTCCACACACACACACTCTCTCTCTAATTAACTACTTGATCTGACCGAGACTCAAATAATATCCTCTCTCAGATTCCACAAACACACAGAAAGCAGCTGTGGTAGGATGACACACCAGAAACCATTAACCCTTCCTTCTCCTTCTAGTTTCACATGAGAGAGAGAGAGAGAGAGAGAGAGAGAGAGAGAGAGAGAGAGAGAGAGAGAGAGAGAGAATAACGAATTAGAATAGGAAGATTGATTGATTGATTGATTGATATTAGGCGCCTCAACAGCGAGGTCATATAGCGCCAGAGAAAGGTGACAGCAAGCAGGAAGGAAATAAAATGAAAAGAGGGACAGTTGAAGAACTGAAAGGGAGTGGCTGGGGCCGATGGGGCGCCAAAACCCTTAAAATATTGCTCACATCACTGCAGACAATACCCCCCTACGGGGTAGAATAGGAAGAGAGAGAAGGGTCAAACTTGACCATACTAAATAACAGAGCACTAAGACAGCAATATTGTAGTCTGGTCCTTTCTGACAACTCAAGGGTTGGAAGCGAAGATAAGCATAGGAATTAGACTTGCATTTAGGATAACCTACTCTGACTCCATATAGAGAGGGCATATAGGCTACTCTGGGACACAAGACAAGACAGGCACATCCCATAGAGTTATAAATATGTATAATAAAGTAAGTATATTTAATTGTGAAGTTTAAATTAACCACTTTGAAACACCCACGCCTGCTACGCTACCTCATACATCAACTCCTAGAAGATTATCACACAAATAAGGTATCATCCTGCAAGAGTTCAAGCCTTAATTATTACAATCGTCCATATAGGGGTAACTAACGCAAGAGTTTGACAGCTTCCCTCCGTTTCTTAGCTGTTAAACTTAAAAAAAAAAATAGGTCAAGTGCCATTTTTGTATTTCCTACAAGCAGCTACACACTACTTAAGGGAATAGTATACTTTTCATAGATTGGAGCGCCTTGATGCCTCCAAAGTATGCCAGGAAACAGACCCATATGAAAAAAAATAATGTTATCATGTTGCCTGGAATAGTTTGGAGGAATAATTTGCTCTGTCTAGATTTACCACCCAAAACAATGTGCTATATAGGCCTACCCCCTTAAAACAATAACATCATATGGGAACGTAAAAACATTAGAAAGTATATACATTTTTAGAGATACCGGTACCCATATGTGGATGATTATTATTGAACAAGACTGCAAATACCTCCCCATTTTATTACCATATCCTTTTATTTCTACAGTATATCCTGACGAAAATGAACCGATTCCCTGCAAAGCAATGTTTATTTCCTCCTATACATGTTTCACGTACTTACAGTGTTTATAAATTGGAGATAATTACTTAGTGGTGAAAATTTTTGGTGTAGTTTGTCTTGCATTGCCCTACACTTACCAAAGAGGTCAAGAAATTAAGGGGACAGCATACTTTTGGTTCATTGGAGTGCCTTGATTCCTCCAAAGTATGCCAGGAAACAAGACCAGATGAACAAAAATACTGGTGGATTGTTTGTTGCTTGGAATAGTTTGGAGGAATCAGTTGCTCCAGATTTACCAACGCCCCATGATATAGTCAGAAAATTGGAGGTTTGCGAGTCCTTCAAATATTGCCACGAAACGTCATCTATATTGAATTAGCTTGTTTCGTGGCATAGTCAGGAGGAATCAGAAGCCACCAAGTCTCATACACGATCACAGGGTCCGTAAATCGGGGAACCGCACTTTTTAGCCAGGTAAAAAAAAAAAAATTGAGTATATATAGTGTTATTCGGACAACAAGGAATCTAATGTGTAAAACAAACATAGAGGATCGCAATTCTTGGACAACAGTAAAATCAGCAATCAGTAATCAAATAAAAAATCAGTAATCAAAGTAAAAAGAAAAGTGGAAAGCGTCAATTAGACAACAAGAAAATGATTAAGGGGCCCTGTAATGTAGTCAGAAAATTGGATATAGTAAATGAGTCCGTCAAATATTGCAACGAAACACCACCACCTTTATATATGGAAGGAGTATGTTTCGTGGTATGGTCAGGAGGAATCAGAAGCCTACAATTGTCATACACGATCACAAGGTCCTTAATTAATAAACAAATCAAGTGGGATTTAACTCCAGGATAACACGAACCTACCGTAATTAAAAAAAAAAAAAAACACACACACACAAGTAAAAATTATCTCCTGTCTTTTGTAACAAATTATTCTTATTAGGCTACTCGTTCTTATTACAACCTTATAAAAAAAACACATACAAGTGAAAATTAACCTGTAACAACTTATTCTTATTACTCGTTCCTATTAATTACAACCTTCAGCATCCAAAGATCACAAATAGTAAATGCGAACAAATCAGAGTCATTTTAAGAGAAACCTAAAGTCAAGTAAGAGATGCATGATAGGCTGCTGGTCATCTGGAAAACTCTACACTTAATACACCTCTATTCAATGATAACTTTTATAACTCTGAATACATTTTAGAACACTGTAACTATACAAACCGGTTATGGGTTGCTAGATTATCAATAATACCATGTATTGATTTTTTTGTTCACACAAGAAAATTCGTCCAGTATCTGCTATATAATAATAATAATAATAATAATAATAATAATAATAATAGAGAAAACGTTTACCATTGATACTTTATTCACACAAGTAAATTCGTCCAGTATCTGCTAAATAATAATAATAATAATAATAATAATAATAATAATAATGTTTAAGTGGCACATTCCAACGCCAGAGGTTCTTTCCCGTCCCAGCTTTGTTGCCTCCCTCACCTCAACCCCTCCTTGTCTCCTCCCTTCTCCCTTTATTAGTCTGGTTGAAGAATGTACGGCCCTCTATGAGCTATGATTGGAAACACTTGCCTGGCAGGAACTGTGGGCAAGACTAACAGACACCACACTATACACACGTACACTTTTCCATACACACACACCCTGACACAGACACGTTCACTTTTCCACATACACACACTCTGTCACTCTATAAAAATATCGCCTTATTGACCACTACGTAGTCGATAGGTGTTAAGTCCAAATAACAAATAAACTGTGGGCAAACCTTTGCTAGTGACAGTACATAAAATTTAATCATGCACTTTTATAGCACAAATATGTTAACACATGCGGTTCGCATACCTTTAACACCGGTAAATGGTTCACATATCCAGTACGAGAAAAATGATGCCATGCAACACAAGTACCGGTACTTGTACGAAAGTTAAAAAAAAAAAAAAAAAAAAAAAAAAAAAAAAAAAAAAAAACAGATGTCTCAATTCCGACTCTGATGAAGCTCATTGTATGTACAGTCGGCCTCAGGAATTCGTACAGAGCATTAGTTTTTAAGGGTTTTTTTATTCTGGACATACTGTAGGCATTGTTCTGCTGACTGATTCAAGTACCGTATGAGCCAAATAACATTACTAGATCTGTTTGGTGTTAGGAAAATAATGCACTAAATTTTCTAGTTTTCACGAACTCTTAGGCTTAATGTCACAGTGGTGTATACGAATTCCTGAGGCCGACTGTACGTACACTACACAAATGCACACAACTGATCTACGGACACTAAAATACGCACGCAGTCATTAGCAAACTATTGAATAACCGTAGCTCAGGTGTTGCCTTCACTTCAAATAATCAACTATTATTTATATTAACATGCGCCCAGGGTATGTTGAACCCGTAGGTTATTCACCCAATTAGGCTACTTATGTATGTCTGATGACTAATTAAGCTAACAATGGTTTACAACTACTGATGATATGACAGAAATAGTTAACGATACATCATAAATTCCACACCCTGTCCAATTTAAGGTGTCGTTCATGACCTATTTAACCAATAAAGCCTTTGTTCACACACATGATAACAATACCATTCCAACATAAATAATTTTTCCGCATGCACTCCTGTTCGTACTACAGTAGGCTACCTCCAACACATTCCCTACCCAAACACCCCGTTCTTATTAAATTCAGTACTAAGCCGTGGCATAGTGAGGTTTACTCACATATTAGCACACTTCACACAAGTTTGCCACATGCGTCGGCCGTGTTTCCTGTCAACAACAAAACTCTCTCTGTCATGAATCTGACATTTGCTCGTCATTCTCTCTGCCACTGTGAAAGAATAAAATTATTATGATGAACGAATTAGTTCAAAACTACGAATGACGAGGTACCGGTATTTAACTTAAATAAACTGTTGGCTAATTATGCAGGGAAGCCTTTCGTGGGCCACTGGCTAAAAATTGTTTCATGGAACTCATTTTTATTTGGCTAATCCATGCAATACCAGACAAGAAGAGAGCAGTGAAATGAATGAACTTTGAACCTCTTCAGCCCAGTGATGTAGGCTACACTACATATATATACGACATCATTGCTAACATATCAATATCTTTGCCTGAAGTTCTGGATCATTTAAAGACACTGCCCGACTGACGAGTTTCGAGGGTGACATGAAGAATGATACAATATTACGAAAAAATCAATACGAGTTTGATATTTTTCTGAGCAATATGTAGATACAGTACTGTTTCGTGCCAGTGCAATATTGTGCAACATCACGTCAGTTTGTCCACTAATTCCAGTGCAGTAATGTCTCGAATCACCACCTCTGCTGTAAAGGTCAATGACCAAAGGTGCCAACTGGAGTAGGGGGATTATAGCAGCAACACTTTAGAACGTGAAAACTGTCATTGTTTGCTCCACTGACTCTATTGTCCCTTGGCAAATTATAATTAATTATCACTGGCATACAAATTACGTTTCTTCCACAACTCATTCATACTTCGACGCTTTTTTTTTTTTTCTTTTTTCTTTGTTACAATAGCCTACTTCAGTGGGTTTACATACCATTATCTCTGTTGTGTGTCTTGTCATGCTGCTTTTGAAACTGTTCGTATCAGACTCACAAGTTTATGAGCGATAAATTGAAATATGTAGGAGAAATGCATAGCTTAATACGCAAATTTTCTTCAGTCAATTTGTTGTCTTAAAACTATCTAGGGTCCACTTCATTAACCTTAAAGTTTGCCCAGGTTCAAGTTAGATTTGGAAGAGTGTTAGTTTGTTGGTCCGGCGTCAAGTCATAACAAAATGTCTTAAAACCAGGGATAATAATTCTTCACTAATTTCACTATCCTCCAGAAGTTTCATAGAACATCAAAATGTCATCACAAAGAAAATCTGGTCTCAAAATGCGAATAGTTGACGATACTGTAGCTACTCCCACAACAACCAATCAGAGTAGCGTACCGTTCCCGAAGGCAGTTAGTCTCTCTCTCTGAAACATGAATTGAGAGCTGCTGAGGACGTACTGTACAGTACCAACTGAAGAATATATACCCTATATACTTTGAATGTAACTTACAATTCGTCGCTGTTCATGGAGTTTACATTTCAAGGAGAATTATATGGCAACACTGCATGTCCCTCTAGCAGAATACAGGCAACTGGACATACACCACATCCAAGTTTTCTTTCTACTCCTCAAATGTAAAGTGTATGATATACAGTTCACTTGACGCTTTGTTAATTCATTTTGTTAGCGTGTGTGTGTGTTGAATTCGACATCAGCAGAAAGTAGGAACAATTTATCTTCATTTGTTTACCCAATTTCTTTTTCTTGTTTACCCATGTATCAGCGTCACCTAACAGAAAATGTGATTACTCACCCTTGGTAGCTGGGAAAAACACATTTGGTCACAGGTATCATTCACTGTAACCTTGGAGTTTGTTTGTTTAACGTGGGACATGTGCTGGGGACTTGAATGCTACCGACTCCTCTAAACTATATATATCAAGACACACAATTTCTTAGTACACTACGGTTTTATGGAGTAGTGTGGAAGAATCCTCACGCTCCAGATACTCAGAGGAATGCAACCGAGAAACAGTCAACGGTCATTAGCCTATTCTGCCTTAATTAATTCCAATTTCCTAAGCCTAGGGGTCCGGTTGTGAATTACTCCTTTACATAATAATACGGTGTTATATACAAACCCTCTTCCTACAGTAAGCCCCTGTTTGTTAACTCGCCATAATGTTAATTCCTTAACACATGGATACCGATACGCACAATTTCATAATGACCGCGTTGGGTTCAAGGTCGAGAGTTTTTGCATGTTGCGTCATATGATACAAAACCTTCCATGACTAATTATTATAAGTTTACACATATGACTAAGGGTGTTAATATATTCACAAAGGGTAGCTTATATTTAATATCCAGATGTCAGTCACTGAAATGTAGGCTTGGCATAACAAAATTACATTCAGTTTTGTTCCTTCTAACAATCTTTCTCAGTAATTATCATAAGAAAATGTTTTTTTTTTTTTCATCAATAATTCGGTAAAAATTTGTGATTATTTTTTTGTTTCACCCTGGTTTTCTCACCACATGAGGCTACTTCTGGATAATTCCCGGAGATTATCGATATTCAACCAACTAACCTTTAAGTCGTAAGTTGACATCTCCAAAATAATTACCTGAACAACTATATAAAAGTACAATATGAAAATAAAACCCACCCTAGTAGAAAAGTACACTCGTGATACGTAATCCCTGACCAGAGACGAACGGCAGGCACCACACACACACATACCCTGCATTCGAACTCAGCCTCTATAGGTGTACTGGGTGGGGAAATGAGCAATACCAGGCGATTCGAAGCTTTCTGCTCCTCACACTCTGGTCAGAAATTATGTATCACGAGTGTACAGTCGGCGGCAAAAGTCCTGTCGCCTCACTTGCTTCACCGAGGCACGCAATGTTCATAGACTCGAGATTATTATGTGTATTTCTCGAGTCCATGAACACTGTGCGTCTCGGTGAAGCAGGTGAGGCGACACGACTTATGCCGCCGACTGTACATACCATACTGTACTGCATATTGTATACAACACCCTGAAACAGTGGGCCGTATTAAAAAACATTCATGGTGTATACGATGGTGTGGGACCTGTACGACGACTCCATGAACAAATAACAGATCCGTCGTATCAGTACCACGCCATCGTATACACCACGAAACATTCTTGCATACGGCCCAGTAAGTTACATAAATAACAACTCGTACTATTAGGCTATTGAGAGTAGCTTAGACCACCCACCTGTAATTTTCTTCAGTTCTGCCATCTTTCCTCTTCTTTCTTTTCACTTCTCTGGCCTCTTTCCTCTCCTCTTTTCACTTCTCTGACCTCTTTCACTTCCGCCATCTTTACTCTCCTCTCTTCACTTCCCTGACCTATTTCCTCACCTCATATCACTTCCGCCTTCTTTCCTCTCCTCTTTTCACTTCTCTGACATCTTTCCTCTCCTCTCTTCACTTCTCTGACCTCTTTCCTCTCCATTCTTCACTTCTCTGACCTCTTTCCTCTCCTCTCTTCACTTCTCTGACCTCTTTCCTCTCCTCTCTTCACTTCTCTGACCTCTTTCTTATCACCCGTCATCTTTACTCTCCTCTTTTCACTTCCGCCATCTTTCCTCTCCTCTCTTCTCTTCACTCCTCTCAGTAAATATTCTCGGATAGTTCACGGTTCCAGCCACCAACTCACCATACAATAATAAACACCATAAGTTAGAGTAAAGTCTCGTTGATGAATAAAATACAGCACTAAACCGACAACTTTCCTTCATTCACTCACTCAATGTTTGTTTACAACTCACATTTCTAGTTCGACTTCTGATTTAAACAGTGTTGCCAGAGGTCTGGTGGTGCTTGCTTGACGAAATTTCCCTAACTTCACCTTTAGAATTTCCCTTTATTTTTATTTTTATTTTTTTGCCTCATTAATTCCTTGTTTACTCTTGAACACTGACGGTTTTTTTGGTATTATTTTCGTCTGGTAGAAATTTCCCTGTTTACACTTGAATAATCTTTATATAATTTTCCTGTGTGGACTTCAAAATTTTCTAAAAACAGAGATATTTCCTTGCACCTGGCAACACTTAGAAATCTAATTGTAGTCTCACACACGGAACTTTAACTTTAAACAACTTTACTAGGGCAAATACTCCCACAATATATATTCATCACTATGTGTATATATGTTTCACGTGTAACGGAGGATAATAATGACTACACATAAAACGAGAAAAAAGTAGTGTTTATAATAATTATTATATACTTGTTTGTCCTTGGGCGAGATGGTAATGTGGATGCTGCTTGCATTACTGTACATTGCGCAGGGCAGCTGAGTTGATGAGGGAGCGTATAGTTAAACCACACGGCACACAATATGCTAATAGTAGTAGGTTTGTTTACGTCTGATTTCCTCAAGTCATACATGTGGCACCTGTACATTATTTCCTGTATGGTAAAGTGTCAGTGTAGAGCCATATTTGTGAGAATGGGAGTTATGATTAGTCTCTGTAAGGGCCGGGAGAATCGATTTTGGTAAATTGATGGGGTTTTTCATTCCTCCAAACCATTTCACGAAACAGATACCTTATTATTTGGAAATTTGTTTCAAGGAATACTTTAGAAGAATTAATTGCTTCCAATTTATCAAAAAGAGGTTCTCCCCTTTAATGTAATCAATGAAATAACCATGTAGATAATTGGCTACCTGAATCACCTTAGAAAAGCGATCAAGGGAAAAATGCAGCTTATCAAAATAACTAACTGTTGTTGAGTATTAAAGTATGCTAAGCAACTCTTTCACCGTCTTTGACTGGTAGCCACGTCATGATGACAGTTAATTAATAGAATCTACATTTAGCCTACTATTTATCTCAACACAGTTAGCCATTTTACATTATAATTATGACTCATGTGACAGACAAATATGTAAATAATTCTATATCGAGTGGGTTTTACTTCTTTTTCAACTTACAAATGGCCATAACAATGGAATATTATTTATTTATAGTAAAACAACAAAGTCTTTTGATATCAGCTCTCATTTTTTTCTTATACAAGTAAAAAATTCTTACTGACTCCTAACTTTATTGTCCATAACTAAGGAGAGGAGTCCAGTAGTTGCAATAATGTCCTGCTGCCCTTCTGTAACCTGTAGACACTGTATATAATCGTGAGGATAAGTGAGTAATGCACAATATTTTCTTCATGAACTCAGATGTAGCTATATCTTCTTAAGGGGTCAGTTAGTACAGTGTTGGTAAATCAGGAGAAAACGATAACTCCAAACTAATCCAAGCAACAGGATGCCATTATTTTTGTTATTCTGCTTCTGTTCCCTGGCATACTATGGAGGAATGAAGGCACTCTAATGTACCAAATATATACTATCCCCTTAAAGAAAGAGATCTACAAGACCCTTTTAATTCTACGCTTCATATGGGTTTGAATCCCACTACAGGGTATTACAATGTATTTTGGTGATAATTTTTCGTGTTTATCACAGCAGAGAATTCATTAATGATGGTGAGTTATGTCAACCTCATATATATTTAGTATGTGAGTTTAATCACATTAAGGGGGGAAGGTTTGTGTTGGTAAATCTGGAGCAACTGAATCCTCCAAACTATTCCAAGCAACAGAACGCTATTATTTATGCTCTTCTGGTCCTGTTTCCTGGCATACTTTGGAGGAATCAAGGCACTCCTATGTACCAAAAAAGAATTACCCCCTTAATCCTATAAAGTTGAAAATATACAAAATGCAATGACTGACTAATATTGCATAAAGTAATATAATGTGGTTTGAGAAATGCTAATCATTATTGTCTAACTTGCATACACAGAAAACTCTATAGTCCTTCTAATCATATTTATAGTGTATTTGGTCAGGTTATAATTATGTTCCTTAGTAAATCAATGCATCCATCCAGACAAACTAACAGCACAAAATAATGCCATATATTTTTATTTAACAGCCAATGTAATGCCAAGAAAGAACGTGTATAATAACACTATACAATAAGGTAAAAATTATACTATTATAGCTTACACTAACATGTAAAATTACAAACTTTAAGAAAAATACAGTTAGAATATAGTACTGTGTAGTTCAGAATATGTACAGTACATTCACACTTAAGGGGGAAGTTTTGTGTTGGTAAATCTGGAGCAACTGAATCCTCCAAACTATTCCAAGCAACAGAACACTATTTTTGCTCTTCTGGTCCTGTTTTCTAGCATACTTTGGAGGAATCAAGGCACTCCAATGAAACAAAAAAGAATTATTACCACCTTAATAGTCCTGTAACACCTTTGAATAATTGTGTTTGTTTATGATTGGTTTGATGTGGTTGTGGTTGTGTTGGCTGGTGTGGTCGAGTTACTCTGTATGGTTATGGTAGATCTTGCTGATTGTGATTGTGGTCGTGGTTGTAGTTATACTTGTCATAGTTGTGGTCGTCGTGGTCGTCCTCGCAGGTGAAGTACTGTTCGTTGTTGAAGGCGTGGTAGTCTTGAGGTGGTGTGGTGTAGGTGAAGGTGGATTGGTCGTGATGGGCGTTAGGGCAGGTGGTGTCTGCATCTGGTCCATCATGGGTGAGGTTACCGTGGTTACCCAAACACGTCATCATGGATACAAAACAGTAGAAGACCTGGGAGGCGGCGGCAGGGGTGATCTTATTGGTGTAGTAGTCAAGAGAGAGTAGGAGACGGCCACGGAAGGTGTGTGAGGCCAGCATGAATGGATTGCAAGCCATCTCTGAAGACACTGTCCTTACCATGTGTGCCACCTGGACTGGACCAGCGGAACACGTGCCAGGTAACAGTTCAGAGAGATTACCCATGTTGGTGGTGATTATATGGCTGTCACATCGATGGGGGCGATTCATTCTGGCCAGGGCCCTATTCAACCCTACCACCATCAATGTGATCATCCTTAGTAATGGTGTGTTCTTCACTGGTATCCTGCCCGGCCCCAGGCTGTGGCGCAAACTGGTGTTAAGTCGTGTAACCAAACCCCACACGTCTTTCTCATCGTCAGCAGAAGCCGGTACCTCACGGTCCTCCAGCGAGATGAAGCAGCCAGGTGTGTGAGCCAGGTGTGGAGGCATGTACCGGCGGAAGTTGACACAGTTACAGATAGTGACCTCCGTTCCAGCCACGTCCACCCCGCCCCGCCGCCCCGCCACCCTCACCAAAGCCACCTGTGCCACCGCCAACAGGACTGCGTGCATCGTCACCTCGGCGGCACGACACTGAGCCAAGAGAGCGGTGGTGGTGGCGGCGGACAGCTCAGTGTGTAGAAAGCGGTTGACAGGTGGGACAGGAGGGCAGGAGGCTGATGGACAAGGCAGAGCACCACCAAAGTATATGGTTTTATTCTTGGAGGTGAGGATGCTGGTGCTCATCTTCTTGTATAAAATGGAGAGGATGTATGGCCAGTCCCCCGGCTTGACCATGTTGGTCAGGGTGATAATGGGACGGTGAGGGGAGAGGGTCGGGGCGGGGCCATGGGGCAGCAAAGTGGTGTTAATGAGATGGAGGAGATCACGTGACAGAATCATATTGGAGAGTCCGTCAGTGATGGTGTGATGGACGGCCAGGACCAGTACAGCACGGTGACGGTCTGGAGGAGCGGGCAGGGGTACCAACCTGGCCCGCCACAATGGTCCCCTCTCCATGTTGTACCTGGACCCCACCAGATCAGACACCACCTCACCCACTGCTCTGTCGTCCACCCGGAAGTCAACTATCACATGTTTCATCCGGCGGAACCAGAGTCTCAGCCATCGCCACGACACATGTAGCTGCAACACCTTCACCTGTCTGGGGGGAAGAATCATTATATTCTACCTGTGTAACACGCGTAAACCCTTACACGTACACACATGTTCAAGTACGCCACGAATACACACGCATGCACATGTACACATTAGCAACGAGCACACATTCGTATGCACTTGTACTGCATTTGCATCTTGAAGCACCCACCATTTACCCCGACAAATGATTCACACATGCCCTGGGTGTACAGTCCAGCACATTTACATTCCAACACTCACATACTGTACACATACTCTACCTGTATTCAAACTTTCACACACACACACACACACACACACACACAGGAACTCACTGTGCGAGGAGGGTAAGGGCGTGTCTGATAAGGTGAGGATGGAGGGGAAGAGGTGAGGTGAACCAGAGTGTTGTGACTGTGTTGAAGCAGCCGTGTCGTCCTCCCCAAGCAAACACTGTCTCCATACTATTAAGGGTCCTCACCCACTCCCCAGGCTCCACCTCTATACCCCACGTGTCTTCGCAGGGAGCCTCATGTCCCTCACCAACATCCTGAGCTCCACCTTCCTGTTTTACCTTCTTCAGGCTGACTCCTGCCATTTCTAAAACTGATAAAATTATGTCAACAATATAAGTATGATAAAGTTTTTTTTTTTTAATATGTCCCAGACAAAGCAGTCCTAACCTCAGAAGACAACAGAGAAAAACACTATAGCCTATATCACAAAACTATTTAATGAAGCAAAGTTCAATTGGAAATGGTTATAAATTATAATATAATTATTCAAATACATACCGACAGCTATAATATATGTTTGTAAGTATTAATAATTTGATAAAGTTATCATGTCAGACACACAGTTATACAACTCTGTAGTCTTGAAAAAACAACTTCTATCGTCTCTCGAAGTTTGATCGGTTCTTATTAGAAAATATATATTTGTTTGAGTGCATGCATGTTTTTTGTGTGTGTGTGTGTGTGTGTGTGTGTGTGTGTGTGTGTGCTATACCTTCCCTACTCACCCAGGCTTTCAGTGGTCCCCCCAGTGTGTTTTGAACCTCTACTATGTCCGCCACGTCAAAAGCACGTCAGTTGTGTTGACCAAGAAACACGATGAACACAGAGGGGCTATCCTCTTAACCTGCAGCAGTGGAAATAAATAGAATAGATGTTAAAAATGAAGAATTAATAGCAAAGAATTACTAGCAACACAATCATTATGCACACACAATATTGTCCTCTTACTATTTACACTCTAAACTCTAATACTCTACAATACAATACTTCTCGTTTCAATATTTTACTTTGCATCACACACACTGCAAAGCAGTCTGACAGATGCGACGAGAGCCTGTATTTTTGTTCGCCTTGTTTGTTTTTCGTGTTCTTTATGCATGGAGAATACAATAAAACAATCCTTCCTTACATTACATTGTACAGTCACGAGCACAAATAAGTATACAGCTTTGGTTGAGGTTTTGAACAGTCCAATTAACCAACGAAGTATAATTCCAATGGAGAACTTATTGTGCATTTATTTACTGTCTCTAGATATTCGAAGCACACCTGGATACTTATTAGTGCTCGTGACTGTACATACATACATACATACCCCGAGCTAAAACACCCAACCCAACTCATACCACAACATTATTTTCCAGTTCATTGTACCCATTTCTCTTTACCCCATATCCTTATAATGTCATTTCTGGGGTAAATGTTTTTCACTCAGACGAACTAATAATTTGCCTCCCCCCCTCCCCCCACACATACCCATACAGAGAGAGAGAGAGAGAGAGAGAGAGAGAGAGAGAGAGAGAGAGAGAGAGAGAGAGAGAGAGAGAGAGAGACAGGCAGACAGACAGACAGACATGCAGATAGATAGATAGATAGATAGACAAACAAATAAGTAAAGAGAGAGAGAGAGAGAGAGAGAGAGAGAGAGAGAGAGAGAGATGGGGTGTACCTGTAGGTCAAGGAGTACAACTTACCCCTGGAGGTCGTTGTTCCATTTCTCTCTCTCTCTCTCTCTCTGGTACTTAACACGAAACGATTTTCCTCTCCACCGACCCACTACTACTACTACTACTACTACTACTACTACTACTACTACTACTACTGTACAACAACAATACTACTACTACTTCTACTTCTACTACTACTACTACTACTACTACTACTACCGTACAACAACAACAGGCACTACGACTACGACTACTACTACTACTACTACTACTACTTCTACTACTACTACTACTGCTACTACTACTACTACTACCGTACAGCAACAACAAATACTACAACTAATACTACTACTACTACTATTATTATTACTATTACTATTATTATTATTGCTGCTGCTGCTGCTATTAACAATAATATACACAGTAATAATAATAATAATAATAATAATAATAATAATAATAATAATAATAATAGTAATAATAATAATAATATTAATAATAATAATGATAATAATAATAATAATAATAATAATAATAATAATAATAATAATAATAATAATAATAATAATAATAATAATAATAATAATAATAAGAAGAAGAAGAAGAAGAAGAAGAAGAAGAATAATAATAGTAATAATAGGTCCAATCCACCAACAAATATAAAATATAAGATAAGGTAAACATGATTATTTATAATGATAGATAAATAATGATCAATAAATTAATCAATGTTTTGTAAATAGAACTAAAATAAAAATGTATAATATCAATACATTATTACAGAATAAAATTTACTCTACTTTTCGACTTCTAGAAGTTGTTATATTAATAAGTTGTTAATTATAATATTTACAATGCATCAGGTTTTGTATATTAAAGACACCTAAATTGAAAATGGAATAATAGTTTCATTGACAATTGTGTTGGTATGTATGTGTGTGTGTTGTGTGTGTGTGTGTGTGTGTGTGTGTGTGTGTGTGTAGGTATTGGTGAGTGTGTTGGTATGTATGTGTGTGTGTTGTGTGTGTGTGTGTGTGTGTGTGTGTTGGTATGGGTGTGTGTGTTGGTATGTATGTGTGTGTGTGTGTGTGTGTGTGTGTGTGTGTGTGTGTGTGTGTGTGTGTGTAGGTATGGGTGTGTGTGTGTGTGTGTTGGTATGAGTGTGTGTGTGTGTGTGTGTATGAGTGTGTGTGTGTGTGTGTGTTGTGTGTGTGTCTAGGTATGGGTGTGTGTGTGTGTTTGTATGAGTTGGTATGTGTGTGTGTGTGTGTGTGTTGGTATGAGTGTATGTGTGTGTGTTGGTATTGGTGAGTGTGCGTGTGTTTGGTGTGTGTGTGTAGGTATGGGTGTGTGTGTGTGTTGGTATGGGTGTGTGTGTGTTGGTATGAGTGTGTGTGTGTGTGTAGGTATGGGTGTGTGTGTGTTTGATATGGGTGTGTGTTGGTATGGGTGTGTGTGTGTTGGTATTGGTGAGTGTGCGTGTGTTTGGTATGGGTGTGTGTGTGTGTGTGTGTGTGTTGGTATGAGTGTGTGTGTGTGTGTGTGTATTGGTGAGTGTGCGTGTGTTTGATATGGGTGTGTGTGTGTGTTGGTATGAGTGTGTGTGTTGGTATGGGCGTGTGTGTGTGTTTGTGTGTTTTTTTTTTTTTTTTTTTTCTATACCTCAACCTCGGGACTGTAGGCTGTCAGTAGCCCGTAACTCTTGCGAGGCCCCGAGATTATTGGGTGTCGCACCAGATGTTGGTATAGGTAGGTGTGTGTTTGTGTTGGTATGAGTGTGTGTGTGTGTTGGTATGGGTGTGTGTGTGTGTGTCTGGTATAGGTATGTGTGTGTGGGTGTGTCTGGTATGGGTGTGTGTGTGTGTTGGTATGTGTGTGTGTGTGTGTGTGTTTGGTATGGGTGTGTGTGTGTGTTGGTATGGGTGTGTGTGTGTGTGTTAGTATGTGTGTGTGTGTGTTGGTATGGGTGTGTGTGTGTTTGGTATGGGTGTGTGTGTGTGTTGGTATGGGTGTGTGTGTGTTTGGTATGGGTGTGTGTGTGTGTGTTAGTATGGGTGTGTGTGTGTCTGGTATGGGTGTGTGTGTGTGTTTGGTATGGGTGTGTGTGTGTGTCTGGTATGGGTGTGTGTGTGTGTTTGGTATGTGTGTGTGTGTGTCTTGGTATTGGTGTGTACAGTATGTATGTGTGTGTGTTAGTATGGGCGTGTGTGTGTTGGTATTGATGTGTATGTGTGTGTGAAAGAGAGAGAAAAAAAAATAGAGAGAAAGAGAGAGAGAAAAATGGCCCACATATGCAAGTTTCCATATATGGAATAAGGTTCAAATAAAATGATGATCCTGGATGTGTTTGTCTGGAGTGAAAGGAGGAAAGATTAAGTAAGGCCACGGAGAGGGAGGAGTACAGTACAGTATATATTATGCATTCAAAACCTGTCTCCCTCCCATCTAACCCTTCCCCCTACATTCCCCTTCCATCTAACCCTTCCCCCTACATCCCCCTTCCATCTAACCCTTCCCCCTACATCCCCCTCCCATCTAACCCTTCCCTCTACATCCCCCTACCATCTAACCCTTCCCCCTACATCCCCTTCCCATCTAACCCTTCCCCCTACATCCAGCCAGCTTTCCCTACATCCTCCATCCCTCGACCTTCTGTACTTCTACCTACCTACATCACCCATCCCCCTTTCTCTCCCCTTCGCTCTACATCAGATAATATCATCTACAGTTGCTGGTATAAGTACTGATAATTCACTCGTAAAGTCATATATATATACCTAATAACTATGTGCAGTTCTGACACATAATTTCGTACACATGCTGTTTGGAAAGAGAGGTCATTCATTATTGTGGAAGTACTCTACTACAGTGAATAGTCTACCAATTAACTCAGGGATTGAAAAACAACAAACCTAATATATTATAATGTTAATTGTTTTGCAGTTTCATAGTCTTAAATTCGTACACAGACTGTTTGGAAAGAGAGGTAATTATTCTGAAAGTCTAATACAGTGAATGGTCTACCAATTGACTCAAAGATTAAAAAACAACAAACCTAATATTTTATAATGTTGTGTTGCAGTTTCATAGTCGTAAACTCAGGGATTAAAAAGCAACAAACCTAATATTTTATAATGTTAATTCTTTTGCAGTTTCATTCTTTGTATGTAACTCGTAGCCACTATATATATAATCTAATATAACTATCTATACTGTACTCGTATATCTGTAACACGAAGCATTAGGTTTGTACCCAAAGACATAATTATGATTTTGACCTTTTCCTGCTTCAATACCTAGAACACACACAATCAGACACACACACAGATACTCTCTCTCTCTCTCTCTCTCTCTCTCTCTCTCTCTCTCTCTCTCTCTCTCTCTCTCTACTACACCTTTCACCACTGTTGTCTCCCCTTTCCAGGAAAAACACCAAAACTTTCCCAAGCACTCCTGACGGTGACTATATAAATTATTATAACCTATTGTCAGTACGTACACACGAAACTCGAGGGCTACTGATTCCTCCAAAGTATACCAGAAAACACACACACACACACACACACACACACACACACACCAATGTTATACTGAGGTACTGGTGTGTTTCCTGGCAATGTTTGGAGCACTCGACTTCCTTCCTTCCAATTCACCCACAACATTATTTTTTTACACCCTGGAATCATCATGGTAAGAGCGTTGAGGGATTTTCATTTTGTTATTATTCTCACTTTCTCATTCCTCATTTTACCGTGAAAGTTAAATTAAACCCAGATTTTTTTTATTATTATTTTTTTCTTATTATTTTTTATTTATGCTGTTATTTTCATTTTTTTTTTGTTATTATTCTCACTTTGTTATTATTTTCATATTGTTGTTGTTGTTGTTATTTTCATTTCGTTATTATTTTAATTTTGATATTTCGTTATACTTTCTCATTATTTTCATTTTGTCAGTATGTTTTTTATTTCGTTATTTCATTCTTTTTTACGAACGATTGTGTATATTATTATGCCTTGCTACAGTCTATGTTAGAATCACTCTCTCACCAGTGTACAAACCATATAATAATAATAATAATAATAATAATAATAATAATAATAATAATAATAATAATAATAATAATAATAATAATAATAATAATAATAATAATAATAATAATAATAATAATAATAATAATAATAAAAATAATAATAAAAATAATAATAATAAAAATAATAATAATAAATAAATAAATAAATATTCTAACTCTAATTTTTTCACAGGACCATTTCAGACACTAAGGATTAATTAATTTTATCATACATACCAAACAACCAAACCAATGACAAAGAGATTTTTTTTTTCTTTGACCACAAAAAAAAAAAAAAAAAAAAAATCTTGAGTCTGTCCAGTTGAGGGAATGTATGAGACTGTGGGCCGTATGCAAGAACATAATTCATGGTGTATACGATGGCGTGGTATACACCAATACAAAAAATATCCATGCATTCATTCCTGACCGTTGATCAAACTTGACTTGGAGCCGTCAAAACCTAATCACTTCTAAGATTCACAATGCTATATCATCCTTTAATGTTTGACTGTAATCTGTCTAACACGAGTAAAAAACAAAATCTAATCACTTCTAAGAATCACAATGCTATATCATCCTTTTATGTTTGATTGTCATCCGTCCAACACGAGTAAAAAACAAAATCTAATCACTTCTAAGACTTACAATGCAATATCATCCTTCAATGTTTGACTTCGTAATCCGTCCATACAGAAACAAACCAACAAACACGTATAAAAACAGAACCTTAAATGCCCAAACACTGCTGTCGAAAGTAATAATGACAACGTACTAAGCACTGTGGATGTAAACTGACTAGATGAATTGAAAGATATAAACAGACTCAAGGCACAGTACAGGGATCACTAACTTGGCCCACACGAAGTCTATGTCACAGTATTAATTAAGGACCCTGTGATCGTGTATGAGATTTGGTGGCTTCTGATTCCTCCTGACTATGCCACGAAACAAGCTCCTTCCATATAGGTGGTGTTTCGTGGCAATATTTGAAGGACACACTAACCTCCAATTTTCTGACCACAACATACCCGGGGTCCCTTAAAGAAATGTAAGAATAAAATCTGCTACAAACTGGTGGTCATTGTCATAGAATCCATAGAAACTTGGGACACACTTTTAACGCGGAAATGCAGTTTTTATTTCCATATTTAGAAATGGAGACAGGTCAGTGACATTTAATTATCGTCCAATTAGCAAGCTTAACTACACAGTATTTTAATAAACTTATTTATTTAGTTAGTTGTTGGAGCTTATCGTCTCTCGAATGCAAACTAGCCATCAACGCTATGTAACTGAAAAGTGATGTGTACACTATGTATGTATATGTGTGCGTATATATATATATATGTGTGTGCATGCATGATTGAGGGTACTTGTGGGTAGCCTACCTGGTGCGTGTGTGTGTCAGTGAGTGTTTGTGTGTCATGACTTTGTGTGTTCGCTATATAATGTTGGAGCTTGTGTATATATGTATAGTGACTCACAATACTTTTGTTAGCCACGTGGTTGCCAGTTTAGGGGTTTTACTACTGTTGGAGTTGGATTATTTTTGTCTTTATAGTATTTTTTGATAATTAAAAAAAATAATATAAAATAATAATTTAAAAAAATAATATATATATAAGCACCATAATCATCCCTATATGATATCCTTACTACCTTCCTCACACACACACAAAATAAAAATATATAATACTAATATCAACAATAGATATTTATTTACACAGTGGGCCCGTGGAAAACCTGCTAAAATTGTCATCGGTGGCTGACTGACTGTGGACTGTAAACAACAACCCTGGTGGTATTGTTGTGCCTATACAGGAGAAAGTCACCCTTCCTCCTTCTTTAGGTTGTTAATTCCCTCCTCAGGCACTTTACCTACCCTCTGTTGTATGACTAAGACCAGACAGTAGACAAAGAAAGGTATATATGGGCTGTATACTGTGAAGATGACTGTTGCGATGGCTCCACACCTACGATAGACAGTGACTGCATGACCACACACATCCTTCCATTCAACCTCGAAGCCTGACAGATGATTTTTCTTAACTATGGCCCTAAGTGCAATATTGTCCCATCGTCGTTTTTTTACTGTATTATGCATGGGTTATGTTCTTTCTCTCCAAGACCATAATATATGTACAGTTTGTATGTATGTATTTATGTATGTATGTACTGTATGTAGAAACAATCCTTAAGGGTAGAAAGCCTGTCCCCTATTCCCGCACCCCCCTAAACCCCCCCCCCCACCCAAGCCTGTCCCCTACACCCGCACCCCCCTAAACCCCTCCCAAGCCTGTCCCCTACTCCCGCACACCCCTCCCCCCCAAGCCTGTCCCCTACTCCCGCACCCCCCTAAACCCCCCCAAGCCTGTCCCCTACTCCCGCTCCCCCTATAACCCCCCCCCCAAGCCTGTCCCCTATTCCCGCACCCCCCTAACCCCCCCCCCACCCAAGCCTGTCCCCCTATTCCCGCACCCCCTTAATTAAATAGAGACTGACTGTAAACTTGCAGACTGAACCATCATTTATCTTCATTTTAAAATAAACAAACACCATTGCACAAAAAAAAAAAAAAAAAAAAAAAAATACTCCTTCATGGACCAACTAATAATATGACTGGATTCTGCTGTGACGTCACTTCGTACCCAGGCAGTACGAATCTAATATAACAAAAATAATATGAAGCGGAAGCGCAGATTATATGGCAGTCCTTGAATGTCATCTTCGCACTGTATTTATTTTCAATCTTTCTTTCTTTTTCTTTTTTTCTTTTTTTTTTCGGTTTGTACCTATATGAGGGGAGATATTCTTGACGGTGAATTTCAAGGTCTCCCTAATTCCTCAATACTATGCCCGGAAACAGATGCCCTCAATGTCACTAACAGGGGATCATCTGTTGTTTCGTGTCTTAGTTTGGAGGATTTGCTAACCCTCCAATATTATAATTCTCCATCAAGGGAATCTATCTCTCTTTAATAATAATTCTAGTAGCCTTCAAAGAGTGTTCATACCCATTCAGTTTCATACGGAAGTACTCGCTCTGTTTCCTGCAGGGATGAGATATGATTGTAGTTTGGAGGAATCAGTGAGCTTTCCAATTCACTAAAACATATATTAAAGAAGTACTTTTATTTCCTGGAAGGTATTATATAGTTTGGAGGAATCAGTGAGCCTTCCAATTCACCCAAAACATATATTAATGAAGTACTCTTATTTCCAGGAGGGTATATTTATAAAGTTGGGAGGAATCAGTAGCTTTTAAATTAATCCAAAACGTATACTAATGAAGTACTTTTATTTCCTGGAGAGTATATAAAGAATGGAAGAATTAGTAGCTTTCTAAAACATATACTAATAAAGTACTCTTATTTCCAGGAGGGTATATAAAGTTTGGAGGAATAGGTAGCTTTCCAATTCACCCAGAGCAGTGTGCATGGCCTTATCCTTGGGTTGGGGTTGGTACAGTCTGTTTAGAGAGAGTCATGGTGAGTGACAATTGGTGACCATGACTGGACAGTCCCTCACCCTGCAATGTCCCTTTTTGTTTCCTTCCGTTCATACATCATCAGCTGTCAGAATCCATAGCAAGTCTTACTATTACGACTACTATCACTACTTCTACTACTACTACTACTACAACAACAACAACTACTACTACTACTACTACAACAACTACTATTACTGCAACTATTATCAGTGGAGGTGTCTGAGTGCTGGACTGGTAACCTGAAGATCGGGGGATGGATTCCGCTGAGTTACAACAGGCGCTACCAAACGTCATAAAACTCCCTCACTGGTACCATAAAAGTATTTGGGGATTTACGTTCATATCCCTCTCTCTCTCTCTCTCTCTCTCTCTCTCTCTCTCTCTCTCTCTCTCTGTGTGTGTATGTGTGTGTGTGTGTGTGGCTGGCTGAGTGCTAAAAGGGAAGTCGTGACGTGTATAGTTGCTTAGGAGTTAGTTAACCTTCACCTATATCCAGTGTCAGAAAAAAAACAAAAAACATAAAACTACCTCTACGGCAACTGAAGAAAATAATGATAATGAAGAAAAAACAAGGAAAGTGCAAAATTGTCAGTACTGTGTATGTGTCTTTACAAATGCAATAAATACCTCAGTAAACTTGCCATGAAACTCTTGTCAGGTTGGTTGGCTTTTTGAGTGGGTTAGGAAAGTTGGGAAGGGGGCAGGTCTTGGTTGAGTTGACGTTGTTGGTAGGTGTTGGTTGAGTTGATGTTGTTGGCAGGTGTTGGTTGAGTTGATGTTGTTGGCAGGTGTTGGTTGAGTTGACGTTGTTGGCAGGTGTTGGTTGAGATGACGTTGTTGGCAGGTGTTGGTTGAGTCAACGTGGTTGGGAAGTCCTGGTTGAGTTGACGTTGTTGGCAGGTGTCGGATATCCACGTGGGTCCAGGTAGAGCACTTCCTTCCTTACAGGCACTTATTTATATAATGGTCACACCCTGTCGAGGAATACGTGATCGTCGTGATCGATGCCACTCCTACACACACACACACACACACACACACACACACACACACACACACACACACACACACATACACACCTACTGTACATGTAAACATTGACATTCCCACACACACACAAACACAAACACTCACACATCCTCATACATACTGTACACGTAAGCATTCCCACTCCTACACACACATACACACACACACATCTTCACACATACTGTACATGTAAGCATTGTCATTCCTACACACACACACACACACACACACACACACACACACACACACACACACACACAGACACACACACACACACTGTCGAGGTATACACAACTTTTCACACATAATAATATTATTATAAGTAAACATTGACATTCCTGCTCTAACTCTCTCTCTCTCTCTCTCTCTCTCTCTCTCTCTCTCTCTCTCTCTCTACACACACACACACACACACCCCTTACGTAGTACAACAACAGTCAACAAACCATATGTAAGAAATCCCCTGACTGTAACTCCTCGACTGACGGTAAAATAGTTGTATTGTTGAATAGAATAGGATCAGTCATCGTAGAGACCTTACTGAAAGACCTAGCTAGGGTCTGTATAAGTCATCGTGGGGTGTTTATCAAAGGCTGCGTCACACTGTCTTAGCCGACTCGATGCATGGAGGAAATTTTATATGTATAGGTATTCGGTGGAGTTTGGCAGTCAGTTTGGTTAAGGGAGGAATCTGTTGCTGGTAAAGTTATGGGGCCTAGTAATTCCTCCAATTTATGCCAAGAAACAGATCCTCTATTAGTAACACTGGGGTTGTCAGTTTCCTGGCATAGCTTGGAGGCATTAGTAGCCTTCCAATTTACCAACATGAGATTCCTTCCTTAAGTGTGACGTGGTTTTAATTGAGGTGGTCGTTTGTGGTGGACGTTTTGGAGTCTACTTTACCCTCCAAACACTACAACAAAACAAATTTCCCTACACGTAAGTTAATTTGGTTAAGTGTGACGTGGCCTTAATTAAATGGGGGTAGTTTGTCGGGGATGTTTTTGGAGTCCACGTTGCCCTCCAAACACTACAACAAGACAAACTTCCCCACACGTAAATTTCCCCTACACTGAGGTACCATAGTAAGTTTTTTTATATACTGTAGTTAGGAGGAATATGTAACTCTCCACTAATTACACCCATAAATAATATTATGATCCCCTTAATTAGGTCGACTCACTGAACAAGAGTCATTTAGGTAAACAAACACACGTGCTTTATCTCGAGGCATGATAATTCTAGTGTGTGACTTTCACTTCGCTCGTGACGCTACAGCCGGTGTAACAGTATAATCACCCAGCAACAAACAGGTCACCTTTCCCCTTCCATCCACTCCAATGTTCACTTCTCATTTTTAACTTCCTGTGATATCTTTACCGGTTTACCTTTCATTATACTTCACTGTCAGTGCTTCGCCTAAGACACGAGAAAATACTCAATTTTTCTGCATATGTTTTCAGTCAGGATTATTTTCAAGATTCCATGAGGAATAAACAGTTTCTGAAGACATTTTTCACCGCTAACAAAAACTTGTTCTTCCTTTTTGTCACACAACACACACACACACACACACACACACACACACACACACACACACACACACACACATACTTGTCCCGCAATTCCCTACATCCAACATCCCTGAGAGACTGGAAGACACTGAAGCTGTGACTCTGCAGGTTCACCTTATATAACCTCTCACCGGGTATACGTCAAGGGTATGCAGACAGAAGATGTAGGTGTCCGTCTTGCCTCTAGGGAGTGCCATCTTTTACCCATTTATACCTTAGTTAATGTGGGTCTTTACTTACTCATATCAACGCCTGTTACACTGGAAAAACTTTGCATGATGATGATGAAGCTGAAGCCTTTGTATAAATCTTTTGTTTATATATTATGTTTTTGTATCAGCAAGTAGGAATGTAAACAACAACAAGCTAAACATTCCTCGGTAAAAAAAAAAAGCTCTAAATTATACCCTTCCTCAGAGTAGGATCACGTAACCAACCAAGCAGATCCAGTGAGACCTTGCAGTGAAAACGTGCCCTACGAGTAATGAACAAAAAGTGGTCCGATGGATGCTGGTGTACAAAAACGTTAAATGCTACAAAAAGTTGTGATGGGAAAAAAAAACACGACTAAATCATAAAACAGTGACGTGGGTATGGTTGTGTACAGCCACAGTCAAATATCCACCGACACTTTACCTTCCATCGTAGTAAATATCTTGGTAATAAAGAACAACACGTGTATGATATTGCAGCACCTCATAATAATAATTGACTAGGTTGAGTTGACGTAAGGAGTTGTTGTATGATTATATTTTGATATGATACTGATTTTTGGCACGATGGAAGGGAAGTGTCGGTGGTTATATGATTGTGGCTGTACATGTTGGTGTACGGGTGTATAGGAACGTAAACCTTAAGGGAAAGAAAAAAAAATGAGAGGGAGGAGGAAGGTTACATAATGATTATCAGTATCACCAGTGTTATTATTCTTACTAGTACTTTTACTACTGTTACTACTTCTACTACTACTACTACTATTACTATTATATCTACTACTACTACTACTACCACTTCTACCACTACTACTACTACTATTACTATTACTGCTGCAATTACTTCTGTTAACCACAACAACAACAACAACTACTACTACTACTACAACAACAACAACAACAACTACTACTACTACTACTACCACCACCACTACTAATACTACTACGATAACTATTAGTGTAGTAGTAGTAGGAGGAGGAGGAGGAGGAGGTGAAGTAGGTATACCCCAGCATTATTTAGTCATGCACACACACACACACACACCTCAAACTCATATATACAACAAATCTCCCTTAAAAAATACTATACAATAATCCCAGGAGTAATGAGTTAAGTTAATGTTTTTTTTTTTTTTTTTTTTTTTTTTTTTTTTTTTTTTTTTTTACGTATCCTAATGGTTGTCCTTGGTCTGACATAACCACGTACTCCACGTACACACATACATACTTAAGCAGGGTTTATATAATACATTGTTCTTGGAGGTAGTGGTGGTGGTGGTAAATATGGAGCAACTGATTCCCCCAAACTATTCTAAGCAACAAAACACCATTATTTTTTTGTTAGCCTAGTCCTGTTTTCTGGCATACTTTAGAGGAATCAAGGCACTCCAATGAACCAAAAGTGTAGCCTACTATCCCCTTAATTAAGGACCCTGTGATCGTGTATAAGAATTGGAGGCTTCTGCATGATTCCTCCTGACCATGCCACGAAACAAGCTCCTTCCATATAGGTGTGTGTGTTTCGTGGCAATATTTGAAGGACTCGTATAACTCCAATTTTCTGACTACCGTACAGTCACAATCAAATAACCACCGACACTTTCCTTCCATCGTGCAAATAAATCAGTATCATATCAAAACATAATCATGCAACACCTTACGTCAACTCAGCCCCCTCAAAAATTATTATGAGATGCTGCAAAATCATACACGCGTAGTTCTTTATTATCAGATATTTACCAAGATAGAAGGAAAGTGTCAGTGGTTATTTGATTGTGGCTGTACATCACAGGGTCCCTTAATCCTAACATATATTTCCCAGGCCAATTTGCATCCACCTCACACCAATATTATTCCACTCCATTTCACATTTTCTGTGTCGTGTGCCCATGCTTTCCCCATTTCATATCTTAATTAATTCTTGGGAAAAATTATACACCTAATTCTGATACCCCCTAAAACACCTAAATGTCCCTAAGACTAACGAAAGGCCCCTAACATTAACGAGGGTCCCCAAACAGGTGAGGGACCATGGTAGACCCCTACTATGTACACCCGAGCTCGTAAATTCGGGACCACGTACTAAGATGTTTAAGTCATTTGAGCTGGTAACATTTATTTGGGGAGGAATCAGAGTAGGTGGAACATAGTAGAAGGACATGATACAATCTTTCGCCTACAATAACACCTTCCCCACACAGTATTACCAGCTCAGATATCATAAACATTTGGGGAAGTGGTCGCGAATTTACGAGCTCAAGTATACATTTTATAGGGCCCTTATATCAAATGTGGGACTCTTACATAATAATTGAGTGTCTTAGTGTCTACAAGTAATAAGGGTCCTTTACATATAATAAGTAAGGCTCCTAACCTTGTACAAATAGATGAGACCACTTTCACATATGTACCATAAATGAAAAAAAGCACATCAATTACTTCAACCTTATCTAAACTAACATAAATAATATATATAGATGGGGGCTCCTTGACAGACAGACCATGGCCCCCTCAGTAATTATATATGTGGACCCCTAACACAGATAAAGGTAGGTACGGTAGGTCCCTTACACACCTAGTTATGGGAATCCCTGAAAATCTTTTACATCTGGAAACCACTATGTTCTTTCACTTCCAGATTTTGATACATAAAGGATCGAGAATGTGAAATATATATATATATATATATATATATATATATATATATATATATATATATATATATATATATATATATATATATATATATATATATATATATATATATATATATATATATATATATATATATATATATATAAATAACTGGGCTGGCATTGCAAGGTAGAAAAAGACAGCGTTTACACACCCTAAATAAGCTACTCACCACTCTCTCTCTCTCTCTCTCAACCAAAATAAGCCTTACCACTACTAATGTCCAACAACAGTTCAATCAACCCTTTACACGCCAGGGTAGGTCTTATCTAACGTGCTTCCATTCACACCAGACACTCGTATGAAAAAAAAAAAAAAACTCGTCGTATATTCCTAAGGCCGGATCCACAACTTACGCTGGAGTATTTATTTGGTGTGAGTGTAAATTACGCCTCACTACTCCTACAACTACACCTCTATCCACAACGTTAGTTACGGAAAATGTACAAGAGATGTTTCACGTGTATGTGAATAATAAATTATTTATTATTATTATTATTATAACTTACTCAGGAGTAAGAAAAAGAGTATCTCTGGCAGGTGATGTGACGTCATGATGTCGGTCAGCCAATCACAGTTATGCTTTCCGAATGCATCGACCAATCACAGGGCAGAGTTTGGCTCCAATCAATCAAATCCAAAATTAATTTATAAATCACATCAAATGTCACATCATAAATAAGAGTTGGAGTGACGAAGAGAATTTTTCCACGAAAAACTAGTTTAATATTACCAGGTTTTGTCTTTTTATTGCAGCATCATACATGTATAATGTAGGACCTACATTTGATACTGTAGCTGTGGTGGTGAACGATAAACTACTCTTGTTTACCCGCCTATTTATTTTGGGAATAAATAGCATAAAAACTTACAACAAATACTTGTATAACCAAATTAAGACTTCTTGTTCCGTTATTAATACTCAAAGTTCTAATTCAAAGAGATTATTTGTTATATAACCAGGAATTATAATCTTTAAAACCGTGTGTAGTGATTTATACCATCTGTGGAGCAGGTGTAACTTTACGCCTTCATTTGTGACTGTGACGTCATCAATGAGGTGCAAATTACTTCTGTGGATACCGGTGTAAGTCGGAAGGATTGATTGATTGATATTAGGCGCAGCAACAGCGAGGTCATATAGCGCCAGAAAAAGGTGATAGAGAGGTGAGACAGCAAGCAAGAAGGAAATAGGAAGATAGCAGGGACAGTTGAAGAACTGAAAACTAGTGGCTGGGGCCGAAGGGACGCCAAAACCCTTAAACTATTGCCCATGACATCACTACAGACAATACGGTGTAAGTCAGAAGGAGGAGTATCTTTGGTTTACACCGGCGTATGTACAGCCAGCGACAAATGTCCTGTCGCCAAATCGGTCAAGTCATAAAGTAAGTATGGAAATATAAGCTTCACAGGCTCGTAAACTAAAAATAAGAGAGACTTAGTAATTTACCCCGTGGATAGTGTAATTCTGTATTGGTGAATGTTGTTGTTCGATGATTAACTTTATGTAACCCTTCAAAGAGCGCTAAGTGAGGTGACAGGACATATGCCGCCGACTGTACAGTACATTGTGGATCCCGGCCCAAGAAGGCAACGAATGACCCTAATTTTCATCATCCTTATAAATTATAAGCCATGCAATTTTACCCTCAGTGTATAGACAGGTATATTTTGCAACACCACCACGACTAATTGTAGTTTACACATCTCCCACCACTTGGCTCCATTGACCCAGTCCCAATCTCACAGGTTTCCCAGTTTAGCTTGTGTGTGTGTGTGTGTGTGTGTGTGTAAGGTCGAAGTCGTAAATTTTCCTATGGTTTTACTAGAACCCGACAGTGTAAACAAAAAAACTGGTATCAACTAAGTTTCGTCACTGTGCATGAACTCCAGTGTAGTCTAGAGGATAATTTATAAGGCCAAAAAGTAATCATTCCCAATGTGTTTTTAGCTTAAAGACTTTCCATTAAATAGGTTAAGTACCATCTTTTAATTTACTACAAGCAGCTCCGCACTACTTAAAACAATAACATCATAATATATGAACGTGAAAACATTAGAATACAAATTGTTTGAGATACCCATATGTGGATGATTATTACTGACCACGATTGTACAGTTGCGGACATAATTATGAAACAGACACACCTGAAACGGGGGTCCTCATTGAGCATATAATATAATAGGGTAAGATGAGACGTTGTGTGTAAAGATGTGTTCTATTCTATGCTTGATAAGGAACCTGTTTGAAGTGTGTCTGTTTCAAGTGTCAGCAAATTTGTACAAAAGTGGAAAGTCTTGCACAATCAACACCAGCAGGACCACTCTCGCTGCAAGGGGTCAGTCACGCGTTGACCTTTCAAGAAGGGTATAAGATTTTTGTCGCCTTGCAATATGCACAGACAGAAAGTATTCAGTTATACATCAGTAACGCTTGGAGAATTTCCTTTATGCGGGTAAGATACTTTCGAAATATATGAGGTTACCCATATTATTTCCCCGAACTGAAAGGTTAGGAATTCCTCCAAACAAACTATGTCAGGAAACGAGTCTGGATGTAGAGTTGAGTATATCCCTTGAAATTATCTTTAAAATATAAGGCGGGACAAAATGTTGACAATGGAAGGTGTTATTTGACACATGTTGCGTAGCCTACTGCTCACTGTCCCTTCTCTCTGGGTCGATTCCACAGTGGTATTTGTTTGTTAGCTTCCCAACCAACCACACTTGTAAGGCTTCATTATTTTCCAAAAGCTGAGTATCTACATTCACAAAATCTATCAAACAGTTAGATAATGATGATCACTGCATAATTTAATCACCAAATTCATTAAATAATTCACCCATAAGTCATTTACACGGCTAACATTCTTTCGTTTGCGTGCTTACAAACCACTACGAACCACTATAAACTATATTAGTAAGGTGATAAAGCCTCTTCGAAATAGCACACAGATCAAGTGCTGAAAGTGTTCATGAATTTAGAATTAGATAATATAGTCACTAAAATAGAACATTCAGTCACCTCAAATTTGCAAACGACATTGTTCTAAAAAGTGAAACAATGTGTGAATTACAAGACTCTCATAGAACGGCATAGAGAACTTCTGACTTTAGGTTTTAAGATGAACATGAAGAAAATAAAAGATAAGTTCGTTGATCAGGTCCTGTGACAACAAGTTAAAGTTTAAGACATTATCACTACCGAGGAACTCAGAGAATGCATAATATATCTGGGACAGACAAATCAAGCACTTTCAACACTTAAGAGAAAAAAGAGCAAGAACAGGTTTGACATGGAGTACGGTACATCTGTGAGTAAATAATTTTTATATAAAAGCAAGCTGCCTCATTCTTTGAAGAGAAAGGTGCATCATAAAAGCATGACCTATCCCCCAAAACTTATTGAGTTATAAAAAAAACACTTGTATAGAACTAGAAAAATAACTAGTGGAGAATTATATGAGATCAATATCCTACGTACTGAGGAATATACTAAACCTGATGATGTCATTAATGCCAGTCAGGGAGAAAAATCGACTTGGAGAAACTAATAGAATTGTTTATAGAATTATTACTTGTTATAGACAGTGGCTGATAAACAACAAGCAGAAATGAAGGACGTTGAGAAAAGCTTTTACCTTGCATGGATCAAAGATGAGTTTTATTGCTGATAATAAAAAGAAGGAATGTCTGATGAGTCGTAGACACTCTAACGAGTATATTTAACACTATAATACTGCATTTGCCTCTATGATCTCTATGTAACTAATTGACATTCACTAACATATAATTCTTCGTCCTCAGTTATCAAGACATATTTTGTTGAGTTCTGTACTTGTCTTTCCAACCTACTGTAGTATGTACTAGACTAACAGAGACAGAGGAGAAGGGGGGATGTGTAAAATGTAAAATTGGTTCGATATAATCCCATAATTGTTTACACCTGTCCCTTCTATTAATGAGTTTCCCACTGTTTGGGTGAGATGGGCCATGACAAATGAAGGTAGGGCCAAGAAAAACAGACCAGTATTGACGTACCCAGGTGTGGTCACTCTGCTGAAGGTCAGTCAGCTAAACCACAGTGACCTGAAAGCTGTTATTTTCGTCCATGACCTTGGGAGTAGCAACCTTATTATTAAGGGGGAAGTTATGTGTTGGCAAATTTGGAGCAACCGAATCCTCCAAACTATTCCAAGCAACAGAACACTATTATTTTTGCCCTTCTGGTCCTGTTTACTAGCATACTTTGGAGGAATCATGGCACTCCAATGTACCCCAAAAAAATTACCACCTTAATTAATAAAAATGGAAGAAAGAAGATTCTGCTAGGCCATAGAGACCGTGTATCCTAGTTACAAAGGAAAATGAAACAGAAGCATGGGATAGTAAGCAGGAAGAAAGAAATATCATTATGATGTAATAACTAATAATAATTATCTATCTCCTTTGTAAAATAATGTAACCCTGATAACAGACGTATATATAGTCAGGTCTTTCTACCGCAGCTTTGAATTACAGTTGAAAGCAGTTCTGATTCGAAGATAATCAATTTAAGTTTACCATTCCGACATTTTACACATTACTTCAGCAAGAAGACATACATATGACCTCTTACTGTGACAAACTCCTTGTGTTTGCACTCGCAGCTGAATTGATCCTCCCACACAAAAGGTTTGTTTGATCAAGTTAAATGGTTACCTACCGTACCTTGCTTTCGCTTCAGTTAATGAGTCAGTCATAATAAGATAAGAAATTAGGAAATTGGCCCAGTTCTTGGCATCTCCTGATTTAGACCCATCATTATGAGTCCATGTATCTGTCCAACCTATTTTTACAGCCATTCAGTGTTTTTGTATTTATTTCCTCTCTTGGAAGCTTGTTCTACTCGTCCACTACTCTATTCCCAAACAAATACTTTCCTATTTCGTGTCTAAAACTGTATTTCTCTAGTTTGAATCCATTTGAACGTGTTCTATCTTAGCTACTTGATCTGAATACCTTGCTTAAGACTCCTAAGTTAAACCCTTTCATCCATTTACATACTTCAATTATATCACCTTTCACCCTTTCTTTCTCTCACGTCTTTCAAGTGAGTGCAGGTTCAGCTTATTAAGTCTATCTTAATATGGGATATTTCTAAGGTTATGAATAGTTTTAGTCATCCTTCTCTGTACTCTCTCTAACAAATTGATATCCATCCTGTAAAATGGGCACCAGAACTGGACTGCGTATAGTCCAAGTGCCGTCTAACTCAAGCTAAGTACAGCTGCAGAATTACCTTATCTGTTCGATTATTAACGCTTCGTGATATGAATCCAAGTATTCTATTTGCTTTGTTTCGGTTTAAATCCTTACTAATCATCATAACTCCCAGATTCCTTTCACATATCCATTGACCTATATATGTGTTATCTAGTTTGTACAGTATACTTTTACGTTTGCGGAATTTTCTACGTTTAAAACTTTACATTTATAGACGTTATATTTAATTTGCCATTTTTCTGACCAGCCGTATAAAGTATAAAGATCATTTTTTTGTGTCGTCTGCAAATTTGATATTTATGCCAATATCTAAGTCATTTATATACATAATTAATAATAAGGGGCCGAGGACCGATCCTTGAGGAACCCCACTCCGACTTTACTCCTTTAATGCTGATTCTTTGTTGTCTCCCAATAAGCCATGATTTAATCCATCGTAAAACGTTGCCTCCAATACCATGAGCTTCTACCTTCCTTATCAGCCTCTCGTGCGGTACTCTGTCAAAGGCAAAGCCGAGAAAGCTTTGCTAAAGTCTAAGTATATTATATCGTAGTTCTTATTGCTATCTACTGCCTCGTATAGGCTACTTCCGAGAAAATTTTGAACAGATTTGTGAGGCAAGATCTACCTTTCATGAACCCCTGCTGTGAGTCTTTAATTAATCTATGTGTTTCTATGTACTCTCTAACCCTGTTCGCTATTATAGATTTTAAATGCTTCCCTACCATTAATATTAGGCTAATTGGGCGGTAATTTGATGTCACTGATCTATCTCCCTTTTTAAAATATGTTTGCAAGTTTCCACGCTAATGGTACGTACCCAGTTTCTAGGGAATTTGTAAAAATATCAGCTAGTTTGTCGCAGATTTCTTCCTTATATTCCTTTAGTATTGTGGCATACATAGCCTTCGTCTGGGCCAGGAGATTTCTGTGCCTTTAGTTTGTTTATCTCTATTAATACATCATATCAGTTGATGTCCACTACGCTTAGGACATTGTCATTGCTACCACTATAGACAGTTTGTGTTGATGGCATTTCTACTACATTTTCCAGCAGAAATGCCAGAAATACCGATATAAAATATTCATTGAACATGTCATACATTAATATTCTCATCGCTAGTTATTTGTCCCTTTGTTGATTTAAGTGGTCTTACCTTTTCCTTTGCCTTTGTCTGGTATGTCTGATAAAAACTCTTTGGGTTTACCTTAGACTCTCCAGCTATCTTTATCTCATAATTTTTCTTGGCCTTTCTTGTTTCTCTCTTAATTAATATGTCTCTTGAGATCCCCGAGTTGGTTTCTTAGATGCCCTTTTTCTCTTGTTATCCTTTTATAAATACCCTTTTCTGCCCAATGAGGTATCTTATTCTATTATTGAACCATCTGGGATCATTGTTACTTTTCCTACATTGTCTATTTGGTATATACAACTGTTGTGTTCCGTGTAATATATCGGTAAACTAATTATAGCTGTGTTCCATTTCCGTGGCATCACCTGGAAGTTGTGCATGATTTCTCCTACCTGACTGATCCTCTGCTAACTCCTGCTCCCCTGGGCCTGGGGACGTACTGTACAGTCGCGGCCATAATTCCCTTTTCACCCTCTCGGCCCCTAAATGTAGATGTGACAACGTCGCACCTGAGATCTGTCAAACGTAGTGACCTGAGACTACTGTCCATACCTCTCTCTCTCTCTCTCTCTCTCTCTCTCTCTCTCTCATTATTATTAGATCGGATGGAGGGACGGGGTAGATATATATATATATATATATATATATATATATATATATATATATATATATATATATATATATATATATATATATATATATATATATATATATATATAGAGAGAGAGAGAGAGAGAGAGAGAGAGAGAGAGAGAGAGAGAGAGAGAGAGAGAGAGAGAGAGAGAGAGAGAGAGAGAAAGAGAGTAGGATAATATATTAATTATTAAAGGGATGATTCTTCCTGCATTCCCTACTAACATTCCTCTTTCTCACCCTCTCCTACCCAAGGATGATAAACTATAAGTCTATCATCCTTGCTCCTACCCGTCGCTGCTTCATTAAACCTTTCTTTTCTTTCTTATTCCACACCTTTCATCTTTCTTTCTTTCCTCATTCTTGTTCCCATTTCTTTCCCTTTCCTTTCTTCATCTGTTTCAATCTACCATCAGAGAGAAAGAAAATAGGAGGGAAGGGTAAGGTGGTGAAAAGGAGAGGATGAGGTGTAGAGAGTGTTTCAAGTAATGCCCCCTTAGGGAGTTGACGTAGTGGCTAGCGAAGAAAGTGAACACATCACTCATAATTTTTTATCCTCACATTTTCACTAATCAATTAATAATAGATACATGAAAGGAAAAGAGACATAAGACATACTGTGAGCGAGAGAATATGAGATGGGGAAAAGGGGATGGAAGTGTATGACCAAGAAAGACACGTGTTTTCGTGTGTGTGAGAAAGAGGAAGGGGAGTAGGGAATGAAGGAAGCAATCCCTCCCATCTCTCTGGTTGCATTGATTGTTGAAGGGATTAATAGGAGACTGTGTACAGCTACAGGTTCAACATTGGTGTGTGAATATGAACTCCAGTATGCATCATGTTAGCCACACACACTTGTGTTTTAATGTGTGTGCGTGACGCACATAGAGCTATACTACCTCCATGGTGACGCACAAATCATGTGGTGACCATTGCACCTGGACCTGACTAATCTCTCATTACCCTACCGCTTATCGTCGTTTGCATATTTCTGTTTTTTGTCATACACTTTCATCTATTATTCCCCATCTCATATTCTCTCGCTCACAGCTTGTCTTTTGTCCCTTTTCCTTGTCGGTGCGACAATACGAGAAAGGGAGGGAAATGTATGGAACATAATAAAATATAAGAAAGAAAGATATATGCAATGAAGGGAAAGCGGGAAGGTAAGCGAGAAATAAGTCAGGTCTTGTGTTTACAGGGCCCTGGGTGTGTGTTCATCTGTATGTCTGGTGTGAAGGTAACCAACTACCTCTCTCTCTCTCTCTCTCTCTCTCTCTCTCTCTCTCTCTCTCTCAGATAGTTAGTTGAAACAAACAAAATGCATTTCAAAAGTGGTGAGGGGACGGGAGCAGAAGAGATTCGGGTTGGGAATGGGGAGGTAAAAGAGAGATGAGAGAGAAATTACGTGTATGAGGAAAGTAAAGAAAGGAAAGGCTAGGACTTAAAACAGGTGTAGGAAAGGAGGGGAGGGGGGCTACTCCTTAAGTCTGCTGTGTTTGTCATTATAGATAGGAAAGGAAGGGAGGAAGAAGAGGTGAAGGAAGGAGATGGTAGAATTTCAGTTCCTCTATTGTGACTCACACACTTTAAACTCTTTTCCTTCTTCCCTTCTGAATGAATGAGAGATAACTGGGATAGGATAAAGACTGAGATTATTAGATAGATAGATAAACAGATGAATAAGAGAGACAAGGAGAGTACACATAGGAAAGGAAGAAAGAAAGGAAGGGAGGGAAAAGGTAGTGAGAGAGGAGTGAGGTCGAGGTTTGACAGGTCAGAGGAGCGACGTTGTCACTTCTACACTTACCCACATAGTCTGCAATGATCATATGTTCCCTCAATCTCTCGAAGTTTGCTAAACGAAAATTTGGCAAGGTTATTGGATTTTCTGTAACTCTTTTGCTCCCCTTTATTTGTAATGTATTGCACAGTGGTCACCATTTCCTAAAGTATCTCCTATCATCATTCCTCAGACTGTGTACCAAATTCTCTTGGTTACTCAAAACAAGATCTAGTATGATATCTCTCCTTGTTGGCTCTTGTACAAACTGATGGAGGAAATTATCTTGTATCGTCTCTAGAAACTCATTTGACTCGTGGTCTCCTGTCTGATCCGTCCAGCTAATATTCCAATTTGGTGGTCTGTACATAACTCGTAAAATTAGATTATCTCTACCGTTCTTGATATCTAGCCATAGTGATTCTGTGTCATGCTTTGTCTTATGATCTGCCTTCTCACAACATTTTATATTATCTCTAACGTATATTGCTACACCTCCTCCCATTCTCTGTCTGAGGTCAGCATTAAATAGAATATAGCCTACACTCTAATTCGAAACTCAGTTCTGAAGTGTTTGTCACATAAATTCATCCACGTTTCGCTTAGCACTATAATATCAATTTTCTCCGTATTAGCTATGGCTAGTGTGGCATTCATCTCTCAAGGCTTTAAAAGTATTCCTCACTGAGATGCCTAACTTTCTGTCCTGCTTTCTAAGGGTGAACTTGGTTGTACCCTTGTTTACCACCTGCCTAGATTCTCCCCTCCTCTACTTCCTCCCTGTTAACCCCCCTCCCCCTCCTCTTCTCTGTGTTCTCCCCTCTCTCTAACTACCCCCTCCTCTCTGACACCCCTCCTGTCCCCATCCCTATATCTCCCCCTGATCTCCTCCCTTAAACTCTTTTTATATATATATATATATATATATATATATATATATATATATAGAGAGAGAGAGAGAGAGAGGGTAGGATAATATATTAATTATTAAGGGAATGTTCCTTCCTGCATTCCCTACTTCCTATTTCTCTCCCTCTCCTACCCGTCGCTGCTTCATTAAACCTCTCTTTTCTTTCTTATACCACACCTTTCATCTTTCTTTCTTTCCTCATTCTTGTTCCCATTTCCTTCCCTTTCCTTTCTTCATCTGTTTCAATCTACCATCAGAGAGAAAGAAAATAGGAGGGAAAGGTAAGGTGGTGAAAAGGAGAGGATGAAGTGAAGAGAGTGTTTCAAGTAATGCCCCCTTGGGGAGTTGGCGTAGTGGCTAGCGAAAAAAGTGAACACATCACTCATAATTTTTTATCCTCACATTTTCACTAATCAATTAATAATAGATACATGAAAGGAAAAGAGACATAAGACATACTGTGAGCGAGAGAATATGAGATGGGGAAAAGGGAATGGAAGTGTATGGACTTTTGTCCCTTTTCCTTGTCGGTGCGACAATACGAGAAAAGGAGGAAAATGTATGGAACGTAATAAAAAATAAAAAAGAAAGATATATGCAATGAAGGGAAAGCGGGAAGGTAAGCGAGAAATAAGTCAGGTCTTGTGTTTACAGGGCCCTGGTTGTGTGTTCATCTGTATGTCTGGTGTGACGGTAACCACCTACCAAGGAACCTCTCCCTCTCTCTCTCTCTCTCAGATAGTTAGTTGAAACAAACAAAATGCATTTCAAAAGTGGTGAGGGGACGGGAGCAGAAGAGATTCGGTGTATAGGACTTAAAACAGGTGTAGGAAAGGAGGGGAGGGAGCATTTCCTTAAGTCTGCTGTGTTTGTCATTATAGATAGGAAAGGAAGGGAGGAAGAAGAAATGAAGGAAGGAGATGGTAGAATTTCAATTCCTCTATTGTGACTCACACACTTTAAACCATTTTCCTTCTTCCCTTCTGAATGAATGAGAGATAACTGGGATAGGAGAAAGAATGAGATTATTAGAAAGATAGATAAACAGATGAATAAGAGAGACAAGGAGAGTACACATAGGAAAGGAAGAAAGAAAGGAAGGGAGGGAAAAGGTAGTGAGAGAGGAGTGAGGTCGAGGTTTGACAGGTCAGAGGAGCGACGTTGTCACTTCTACACTTACCCACCTAGAGGGTGGAAAGGGAATTATGGCCGCGACTGTACTTAAACAAAACAATATAATATTTCACTTTCTCTTGTACCCCAATATCCACATCTGTCTATGGGAAGCTAGTTCTGACACAGGTAAAAAAGACATATATATAGGCAGGTGGGTAGGTGAGGTGAGGTGAGAGCAGTCCGGCTATTTATAGTACGGTACCTCCCTAGGGAATTGTTAGTGAGGAAATGTTCAATGAAATGTATTTCAACACTAATATACATAAACAATATATAAATGTACTAATATGAAAGAGTAATTACACACATACACAAATATAGATATTCTTTACCTATATAATTATACAGTACACGCAGGTACTCCTCTAAAATTGTAGCCGTAAAATAAGTCAGTCAAGTAATTAAATAAGCTAAAAGGGTAATAAAATATCTAATGTACTCAACAATCCATATTAACTGCTGGGCTCTGCTCTGGGTTTCGCTGATGATGACGGCTGATCTACCAGTGACTTCTAAACTCTGGAGGCATTGAGTGAGGGCACGTCCTGAGGCCGACACAGTTTGACTACGACTGACTGACAGCCTGAGTGCTGCCTGACACAGTTTGACCACGACTGTCAGTCAAGGGCAGCAGAGGGTATTGTATTATACTTGGGTTTGCTTGAATGTTGCTATCCAGGTTATTATATAATGAGACAAGTATGAAATAAAGTCTATACGATAGTTATCTAAGAAGCCAACAAGCTCCAGTTCTCTTGTTTTCTCATCCAATTGAACCCACTTAACATTACCAGTGTTTATCACCTGTTAGTATACAGTACAGTACTTGAGGCAGAGTTGTGTTGACACCACGTGATGATACTTACGCTCTCTTGCAATCCTCTGTGTTAAGTGGAGAACATCTTATTGGTGAGTTGGAATGTCATTGATTACTCTAAACTATGCCACGTAACAGATCCCCTATTACTAATATTGATGTGATTTGTTTCCTGGTATACATGTAGTTTATAGTTTAGACTTTAGAGTATTTAGTAGCCCGAGCTCCAGATCAACAAAAAAAGGTTATTATCCCCTTAAGTGGATCTTTTGTTTTGGGTGGATTTTTCCAAGCTGTGCCATGAAACAGATTCACTATTAGTAACACAACGATCACCTGTTTTCTGACATAGTTCAGAAGAATCAGTAGCCCTCCAGTTCGATCACAAGAGTTGGAATAGTTGCCAATGTGCAAAGCTGACAGAAAAAATTACTGAGGAAAAGTTTGCTTAGGTAAGGAGCCATCACTGAAGCACATTTCTTTACAACAACTGATAGTAGGAATTCCATCTCGCCCGTATGCCTTCCCAATGTACACTCGGATACCATAGTCTCTAGCCCACCAGAGTCGAAGCCCCTGATCTGAGGCAGGCAGTTTCTGGACGACAGCCCACCCAAACCATCATGAGGCAACACACATTTGGGTGGGCTGTCGTCCAGAATCCGCCTGCTTCAGATCCCGGGCTTTGACTCAAGTGGGCTAGAGACTATATAGTATACGGTGGTATTCTTAAAAAAATCTTTCCCTTCAAAAGCATGGGAAAGAAATATATCACTAATTTTCTATTCTTAAAGATTTCCCTCCTCTCCTGTTCTCTGGCCTTAAATTCCTTCCCTTGAATCGAATATATTATTGGAACATGAAAGAAAAATTTACCCCATTCCTTCAATAATTCTTTTGTTGTATTTTATCATTTACTTTTGATGTTTTCTTTATAACATCATAATATATTGGAAACACGTGCAACTGTATTGTATCACCGAAGAAAAAAGATTTTAGTAAATAAATGAGGCATTTCTTCCAAATTTCTAAAGACCTACCATACTCGGTTCAAAATTTATGTTGGACTGTGTTGTATACGTCATTGGTGAGGTGTCTCCTGATTGGTCCATATACTTACCTAACTCCACCCCTACACCACTAATCCTCTCTTGACACCATGCTGCTCGTGGTGGTATATGTTTGTATATTATTTATCATTCTTTTATTCAAGATATACAATTTTATTTATACCATTAGTCTCAGCAATGATTGTAATGTCCAGATATATTTGTCACAACTCGATATAACATTAAACAAAGAAATTATGACGAGTAGAAGTGAACAAAGTTCCCCACTATATTTATACCACTATTATTAACATCGTTTTTTCTACAAGAAATATTAAATCAATGATGTTATAAAACACTTCATCGCATAAAACAAAACCTCGTGAGCACAGCGTGGATGTGTTTATTGTTTATATTTTGTGCCCGGAGGGCTCATAGACGTACAAACGCACACACATTTATCATTTCCATGGCATAGGGCTACCAACATGTAAACTTTTCCTTCCTTTCCAAAGAATTCTTTAAGCATAATGAAGGGAGGGAAAAATCCTTAGAAGGGAAAGATATATGTAAGGAAATTTTTTTTTTTTTTAAGAATACCACCGTATGGTATCCGAGTGTACAGTACAAGTCAGAGTGGAGAGAAGACACTACATTTTAGAAGATGTCGACGTCTTGTCACTTCACCAAATCAAACAATAATAAACAAGCAATTTTATTGGTGTTATACAAATGCTTTCACTATCGTTCCATTAATTTTGTGCATCACAACAATTTACACACAACCTCAGCGAGTGCTACTATCTACCCATCTATTGAATTGTGTACTACTGGATATGAATAATCTATGTCTCCATCCAACTATCTAGCACTAGTTTTATGTCTCCATAAAATGCACCATTACTCGGTAAAGTAATTGGAAGAAGTATTTAAAAGTGTTCTAATCTTAAGCGTCATGTATGAAAATATTTAAAACTTTTTCTCGTAACAACAATCACCATGCTATCCTACAACATACGGAAAAAACTTTAAGAGTGCATTATTATTTTTTTTAATATATTATTCGCTATTGAACATTCATCAATACGCCAATGCCACTATTAACTGGAATTCAATGGAACCCCAGGGTAATGATACTTTTGGAGATTTTGAAACTTATCTTACAGGAACAAAGCATCTTCACTGGTTCATTAATCATCTACACGCATACGTTAATACTGTACAGGAAATCATAGCTACAGTACCTCCCATATGCATCACCTTTCAGACAATACACTAAGATATGCTTTGGTTTAATATCAATGCCCAGTATGTACTTAGATAAGTTAATAAATCCCTTTAAGAAGAACACAATTATCATCCCAATAAACTGGCTTGATATAAATTAACTAAACATGCTCAAGTATTGCCTTACGAGAAGTTCAGGTATATATTAACTATACATGGCCAAGTTCACCTTATGGGAAGCTTTTGTCTCTAGAATATGAGACTTACCCATTAATTACAGTACGTATAAAATTAACTATATATGGCCAAGCATTAGTGAAGTATCAAAGGTTTAAGTATAAACCAACAATACACAGCCAAACAGTAATATACACTATCAAAATTGTGGAAATTGGAACCCGTGTGTGAGCACTGCTGTTGTTTAGTCCTATACTGAGTAAGACTTCACAAACCTGCAACAAACAATACATTCTAGTTAAAGAGGCTGTGTACAGTCAACCACAAATGGCTCATCACTTCTCCCTGCCTCCCATCACTTTTGGTATTTATGTCCTCGAATCTAACGCTTCATAACCCCCTTACAGTAGTGTACAGGATGGCTTGAAGAATTATAAGAATGAATATGGCATGGGGAGGGATGAACATTCACACTCCTAAGTGAAAGAAACACCAAGAAAATACTGTAGTGAGAAGAGGAAATGTTAACTTGTGTTTCAGTGAAGAAGAGGGGATAGTAATTTGAAATCATGAAAAACCACAAGATTTTCTCAGCCTCAATCAGGCATGCTACTGCATCATCAAGTGTGATGAGCTGTAGGGATGGACAGGTTGTCAAACTGGTTGGAGCAATGCACATTGTATTCATCGTCATATGAGTTGAAAAGTCAGCTAGGAAAAAGAGTCAGTGATAGAACAGAGCTCTGGGGAACACCACAGTCAACAGCTGTAGAGGAAGACCAGTGACTGTCCACAACAGCAACTATAAAGTGGCTAGAAAGGAAATCAGAGATAGAGGTGGAGTAAAAGATAGAAGCCATACTCTATCAAAAGTGTTTGATATAATATGCCTAGCAGAATAGGAAATGTTTCATCGTAATTCTGAATTGAGGATGACCATGAATCACAAAAGAGGGACAGAAGATTGCCAGTTTAAACAGCCCAGATGGAAACCGGAGAGGTCATGTAAAGTAAGGCTAGCGAAGGCAAAGAAGAACAACCTTTTCACCTGATTTAGCAAGGTTTTACTGGGGGCCTGCCTATCCATCCCATTAGGGCTATTCACTCACTCCCTGCCCCCAAGAGAACCAGCAGAGGTGGTTTGTACAACATAAAATATCAGGTTAATTGCTGTTGAGTACAGTAGAAAGTATGCTTATGTAGAGATGTAGCTGTATAAGTGATGTTTCCAAGGATGTGATATATATGTCATGCAACTGAGGTTGGCCTGATATCCCAAATGTAGAGGACTGCAAGAATTAGTGGTATATTTCTCTCAGTGAAAGGATACAATATGGCATTGTACACCTGTATTCATGGCCCAAGTAAAGCAGCAAGAGAGAAGATAAGATATATTTACACAAGCAGCAGGCAACTTTGTACAACCCTGAACTAAATTTATTCCCATACACCTTTTTCACAACCCAAGTTTCATCCCATTATTCACATGCCCATTCCATCTCATAAAACTTCCCTCTACTTTCTGATCAAGTGATTAAACCCACACATTTTTATATATTTCAGTATTTCTGATGCTCACAATTCATTGACCACTATATATACTTTTCTGTATTCTGAAAACACTCTACCAATCATAGCAAAATACACACATACCAGTCATATAACACTTCTCATGCTCACAGAAGATACACACCATAACCCCAAAAATGACACCCTTCACACACACGTAATAAAACTTACAGGGAAAAAAAAAAGTTAAAGCAAATCAAACAAAGCTCTTCACTTATATGAAAACAATCATACATCTTAAAGCATTTTTCTCACACTAGCTACCTAAACCCGACCCTGACAACAGGTGAGTCATCTAATAAAATTGGCAATGCTCCATTGATCCTGACCAAGCACCTTTCACAAACTGCCTGATGAAACACATCTGCCCTCATTATTCCCACTACACAAACCCATCACACTCTTCTGTACTCCCTCGAAAGTCACTGAACACATCCTAAACTTGATGACATTACACATTCCATCAGCACCCTCACAAAACAGTTGCAGCCCATTACATTAAACAAACATTCTTTTTACAGACCACACACTTTGAATTTTTTATGGCATCAGCTCAGCCGACCTCCACAAAGAAAACATTTCATGCCTGGTTCACCTCAAACAGACTTAAAATAGCCCCAGCCCAATCCACATTCATGCTCTTCACCACTTGGGACAGCTGAATATAAAACCTGATGGACAGTGTTGAACCATATCTAAAACAATGTATTAGATGCAAGGTAAGGTACCTGTAACCAATTATCTGTTCTATCATTATCGCATTTGTTGTACTGCACGAGGTTATGGATTGGTGTACAGGCAATAATTTGAACACTGCTCTGAGAAAATGGGAGGTTTTCATTTCATTTCCATAATTATTGGGTCCCCCTTACCAATATTTTATTTAGTGACTGTGCATACAGTATCAGGTAAAATTGTGCAATGACAGTGAAAGTGAGACAGATATCCCTAGCTTCCTTTTCTTTTCAATTAGAGCCCTTGTACATATGAAATTACAGGTAATGAAAAATTGGACATAAAATAACGCAAGGTGGCACACATTCACAGACTTCAACGGACACGGCTTTTACCAGTGAAGGACACCCTGGGCAGTCTGCTCCCCATCTGCACCTCAAGCCATTCCCTCACCCTCCTTCACGTCCTCTGTAATGTGGTGGTTGAATTATGTGTGAGGGGGATTGTAACTGAATGTCAAGGGAGGAGGGGCAACCATAAGCAATCAGCCGAGGCCTCTAAGGATGAAGTTAGTTATAATAGTTAGTTCTTTATAAAGTTTTCAGCAGATACAGTAAATATCCAGCATGCATATACAGTACTATACACTGTACTGGAAAAACTGCTGAGCTTGACTGCTGTAAGCTGTACACATGAGGAAAAGGTGCAAAATCACAGATGTTGGACAATATTCAAAGTGATCCTTAAAACGCTTGCTTGTGCCTTCATTCATTTGTACAAACAGATATGCAGCATTCTAACAGGCAAAGACACTTCTTCTGTCTTTAAGTGTGCAGTAAGCAATACATACTGGGGCAATACAGAACCACTCATTCTACACATAGTATTAAACACTCATGTTTTATACAAACAGACAAATAACTACTCTACATAATAATGGCAATCTACACATCGTAAATAACATTGCTATATATTTTTGGGGCTATGAAAACACATGCAGTGGAATATGACAAAAGCTGACCTGCCATACTAACAAGATTGAGATTCAAATTAACTTCCACAATGGCATACTGCATTTTACTTTACATGAACACAAACTACTTACCATTATATTTTGCAACCTTTCGACATCAGCAGTCCTTATAGCCAGTTCATTTGCAATAAATTTATCTGCTAGTAGTTTCTATTTTGACAAAATTAAATGGAGTTATCATGATGGACATTAATATACTATACAGTAGTACTAAGGAGACCGTCAACTAAGGAAAAACTAATTTATTTGGACCTAAAAAAATTCATGTGAAGTTAGACAGATAACACAAAATATTGAGACTCAAAAGTTTAAACAAAAACTTTGCCACAATATACAAATAATAATTCATAGTTAAATTCATTGACATTCATAGGTGTACAAGGTTTGGGGGCCACATCCACTTCAGATTCTGACAGACAAAAACTTTTTTCTGTCAAAGTACAGCCTGTGTTGTATAAAATATTGTGGTGGACTGATTGAGGGAATACAGTAATTGAGTCACTTGTTAGCATTCATATCAATTGGCCCATAGACAGACACCTAGAATAAATGTAAGCTGCATTTGTAATCAAATCACCACACCCAAGGATTTTCAAACACCATCCAATCTTGCTACAAGTCGTAGCATCTATCATTAAAGTTTCCCTTCAACCAGTTGTCTTCATCAATTTCTACACCCAGCTTGGGTTAGTTTAATTTACTTCCCAAAGTTATATTGTCTAGTCTGGTTTAATAATTGGTGGTGTTTTTATGCTGTCCGAGATGTTTACATGGGAGATGTGTTGACTGTGGCCTTTCACATGTGGGTATAAGAGTTTTTGTAACCTGTCCAATGCTTGGGCCAGTATATGTTCTTGTTAGAACAACTATATCTATTCTTTAGTGTTTTTTCTGGTATTGGTGTTTCATTTAGTGATATGGTATGTCTCCTAAATCAATGAATGCAGGTTTGAGTTACACCAGGGATATTCCAGTTTTGCTTGTTTCTTGTTTTGGTTTTTAATTCATCTTCCATTTAGTTGTTTTGACTCCAACTGAGTTTACATGATTAAACAATTAACCCCAAATATTTTTGAAGTAAAAAGAGTTCAGATTCCCTCCCACATTAAAAAGGTTCTGTATAGCCTACCTTTGTGCAAGTTCATTCAAATACCTGGACAAATCAAACACATCAAAAATGCATAACATGAATATGATTTTGTCAGTTAATAGGAGAGTACACTGTAATTACTTTACTCAACAGTGAAAAAAAAAAAAGCAAATACTTTGTAATATAAACTAAAGAAATAAATTACTCCAATTTGCAGACAATATCTTACTCTGCTTCACAAGAAACAAAGCCAACTTCATATTCTGCAAGTGCAGCATGCATATCCAACACAACACATAAAAGCTGGGTGCAAATTCACTCTCGTGATTCTATGAACAGCTTTTTTCCATATACATTAAGCAAATACATACAAGCATACAGGTCTATTAAGGTAAGCAGCAACAGTTTATATAATAACATAGTGTTCTAAAATGCAAATTTATGGATATTTCTCATCCATGTCTAGGAATTGCAATGACAGCTTGTCTAAATGACAGCTTGTGTAAAAAGCTTTTTATACTCCAGGATGTATGTGCATGTTATGGACACAGTTCATTAGGCTAGGTAAGGCCATGTTACATTAAGTCTGGTACAGTGTATGCAAAACATCAAAGGTGTAAGAGATAAGAGGTGTACAAAATTCAAATTTATATAATGTAGGCTATAAAAGACAAAAAAGTGCAAACAGTCAAAACTGAAAAGCAAGTCAGGCTAACTATAAAAAAAATCACAAGGGAAATGAACTGTTGAATACAGAAAATGGAGGACTGTTACCTTCAGAAAAATTGGGAGGTCACACAGGAAATATATGGACAACTGGCCAGCTTTAAATGTAATGAGTTCATCAGACAGTGAAAATTTATACTCGTGCACATCCACAATTCTACTACATCATTTCCTTATAAAACTACCCTCGAACAGGTGACCAAGGCAGAAGAATTTCCAGTTTTTCTAGTTCACAGATTCTCTTCTTTCAACTTAAATCAAGCCCTCTTCTCACATCCACACTCCTACAGCTCATAATTCCTCTGTTTTATTCATTCACCTGACTGGTGGTCTCCATCCCACACAATGTCCTATAATGTCACTCATGTAACCACCCCATTTATCATTTTCACTTTAACTTTTCTTGACTATTGTATCTTTGCAATCATGTCCCATGTTCAAAGAACTGCTCTGTGTTATGCTTCATTCATTCAATCATGTCATATTAAAAATAATTTGCTCTCACTTCCACACCATACACCTTTTATATTCAATTTGTGCTCTCACCATCCCACCCCTTCAGGGCATAATTTATGCTATATTAAGTAGCTCATTTTCACTTTAACTTTTCTTGACAATTGTATCCTAATCCATGTCCATATTCTGAATGCAAACATTTAAGTTGGTAAACTCAACTCTTAGTTTTCTACAATCCCCCTTTCACCTCCATAACCACATTTCTGTCCTATACATGATTCTTCACAAAATTCTTATGACACATCCCATATGGCAGCCATAAACATGAGTGTCATAAGGTTGATAACTTCAATATACTCTCTCAAACACCATCCCTTTACTCTTGCCAATATTCACTGTGAGTTTTCATCTCTTACATACAGAATGGAATTATTAACCTTTTGGAGGGTCTCTCCACTATCCATGAATAATATATTGACATCTATCAATACAGCCTACATACTTGCCTCCATGCACCACTCTACTCAATCCATGTTTTACCTTGGATCTACACCTCCTACTTACAATTCCATCTATCTCATGCAGTTATACATGAACACACTAAACTGCCATGGCAACATCACACATAGCTGCTTCAAGCATACACTAATGCCAAAATTCTCATGATGATTACCATCCGTCATCATTTCAATTTTACGTTTGTAGCTCCCATTCACAGGGTTAGACATTTGATGAACCTCTTCCTCTCCCACACACTCTGCTCTCCCTACTTCAAGGATGCCATGGACTGGGGGCCATTATGCTTGAAATTATCACTTATTTAATGCACTTTATGACTGGTGCCAGCATTACAAACCCTGTCATACATGAAGTCCAGAATAAGCTACCCTGATCTCAGACAAAAATAAATGAAATTTTGAGTGCATTTTATTTGTATGTGCAAACAGATTATGTTTTGACAAACCATATACTGTACAGTGTATCTATAAAAATGTTAGTATTAAAAATTACTTCACCTAATTTCACCCAGTATTTAATGTGGTCACCTACAGGTAGCTGGCCACACATGGTATGAAGTTGATTCAATTTTTGCTGATAATTACCCTGGTACAGCCACTTCCCTCGCCATCAGCTTACTTCCAAACTAGACCACCTTAAAAGTAGATTGCACTCCCTGCAACAACATTTGGACTTACTGTACTCCCTAATGAGAGACCTCCACTCAGCCCTCATCACCCTGCATAACAAGTGATAGTCATGCTTCCTGCCAGATCTGTGACTCAACCTGACCCAGGCCATGCTGTATCACAACACAGTCTTGTCCTCCCCACTAACCCCCAGAGTGCTCCCTATATATCCTTGTCACACTTGACAACCTATTCCTCAACTTGCTCCCCAACCTGCTTCTCCACCTATTCCCACCTCCACCTGCACCCAACTAGGTGCAATTACTCTCCCCAGCTAAGTAAACCTGGTTGTGTGTCTCAGAGTACTGTAGTTGATATGGGTTATGTTACTGGCCTTGGAATGTGTGCAGTGTCATATATATTACTGTAGTATGGTGAGGTAACCTATTGAGAAGTCTGCTGTTACACACCAATAAATATTCATATGAGATCTTTGGACAATTGCAGCCAGATATTCATGAAAACTTTGTTACCATTATCCCAGGTATTATCTTGGGTACCCTCATAGTCTATGGAACATGAGGGTTTGTTAAGCATTCCCTCTAACAATGTAGGTTTTACAAAAAGAGAATAATAGTGTTCCAAGATTAAGATGTAGACAGAAAGGTAATCATGAATACCTGGTCACAAGTGTGCTTATGTGCTGAACACAGTACAGTAGTCACACAATACATTCACACGTGTAATAAAAAGTTTTCCCTCAGTCAACCACTCAAATCAACCAACAGATGTGCTGCACAAAAAATGGAATGCTGAGGCACCAAATTCAACCCTCTTAGAACACAAGAATGACTCCGCACTGAGTAAAATAGAAAAATATAATACATGTAAAATATACCCAGCATATAATGTGAAAAAAAATTAACATAATTAATGCACAATTATTTCAATTTTCACCAACTCATTAAATCATTCCCATCACAATACAAATTTGTATTATAAAGTAGTTTTTTGTAATATTTTTGCATAAATATATAAAAATATTTAAACAAATAACTTATTCAAATAAATAGATTGTTACTGTAACTATACAAGAGACACAATTCATTCTATATTTTAACATTTTCTAACATAATCTAAAAACATATAAGCATATAAGTGTAAAATAACTTGTGTACAGAAATCCCTTGCTGTTATACATGCTTATAGTCTGAAAGTTTTGCTCTTTTGCGAGTGATTCCCTTTCAAAACATATATATATATATGTATACTTTATATAAGAAATATAAGGAGAAACAATTATCAAATTTTGTATTTCATAGACCAACAGGGCTACTTTTGCCACAATAGGTGTGAATCTCTCTTATCATACTATACAAACTTGGTGCTTTATTTATAATGATTATACACCAACATAAGTTGTATAGTTGAATAATAAACATACCAGAATAGAGTAAGGTAAACTATACAGACGAGTACAGAACAAAAATTGACTCCGGAGTTGCGAGTGGTGCAATTATCCAGAACAAATGGGCAATTTTTAAGTAAAGGCTATGGAAAATATTGCAGTCCCACCATGCCATTTATATCATGATAGTTAATGTCATTTAGAGAATAATATTGCCAGGAATGGACATAGAAAAAGATAAGAAAGTGATGGGAAATCACACAATCGAAATAAATGAGCAATTTTTAGGCCAATTTCATGCCCACAATAGCCAACAACAGTGTGGTTTCTGAAGCAACTGTGTGGAGTAGAGTCATGGCACCTCCACAAATAGTCATTTGCAAGCATTCAATTATTCATTTTGGCAGTGTATTTAGGTATCTGTTATCATATACATTGTAAATAATGAAAGATGAACTATACTTTGTGACCTAAAAATATTACTGTAGGCTATAAAATGTATGGCACTTGCAGATCTGCTGATTGCTGGCAAAGTTGTTCCCACCATACACATCTTCAGCTGTCTGGTTCAACATACCGGTATATTTGCATTACAGTATGAGAAATATATAATGTACCCTGTGCATTATAGTGTGGTATGCATGTGTACACTTCATTGAGTCATACCATCAGAATATAAACGAATCATATGAGAAGTGAAATGAAAATTACTATTATCACTAACCTCTGGATGAAAAAATGTACAGTAACCCAGTCTTCTTTGGTAGAATATAGTATAGCTCTATTGTAGGGTAATATTATGGAAAATGCAGTGAATCTGCAGGACTTGTTCAACCTAACCTTTCTATCTTGTTTGTGATAAGATAGACCCCCCTCCCCCCATTTCATATTCAATACTTTCAATTAATATAAGTGATTTTCGCATGTCTGACAGTCCACAAGGTCTTTGTTGTCTGTAACTCTCACAGAATGCAAGGGATTACTGTACCAAATATCCATGACACATACCAGTATATACAGTCCAACACTTTTCACTAACATTCCACTTGAAAAGAAATCCCACTCAGGCAACTTGTATCCCTACCTCCATGTCTGTCAGACTTCATATTTACCTTTCAAACCAGTGCTAGTTGGGAGGAGGGGATGGTGGGCTGACGAGTTTGGTCTGGCAGACTGACTGTTGTTAACCATCTCACGATGCTTTGTGTGGGTGTAGGCCAGCGACCCACCCAGCACAGTCCAGTTGCTAATCCACCAGAGGATAGACTTGGGCTCACTGTACCACCAGGTTGCTATCACAGTCTGGGCACATGCCTTGGCTGTCCCACTGACATTGTGGGTGAGTGGTGAAGTGACCTGCAAAGCACAACAAATATAATTAGATAATTCTGATGCCCTGATGCACTAAGCCAGTTTTGCTGGCTTTATAAAAGAACAACAGTAAGGCACACAAGGTACGCAGCTAACATATCAAACATCCAACCAAAGAAAACTTAACCAAAATCCTTTCCTACCTCAGGGCTCACAAAGGAACATCCCTCAAGCTCTCATCCAACAAACCCTACCTAAACCTCACAAATATATGTCTCCTATCCCACATTCACAAATCAACATCTTCCATTCAAGACTCAAACCAAGATTCTCACCCACCTGGATCTGTAGCCCAGTAACATATCCGATGGCAAATCCAAACAGTCCCCCCACCATCATGAGTCCCCAGAAATCCCAGGAGCTCTCTTTGATGATGCTGATCACTGCCGGCACTTCCCCTGTCACCACTATGAGTGGCACAAACAGCATCGTTGCCAGGACGTTGTTATAGTAAGACAGCAGCCAAATTGACCCGTCTACACTGGGTAATACCTGAAAGACCGACAGTGGGATGAATACAAACAGTATTATTATACAGCATTTTTTTTTATTCATGGACAAAACAACAAGAACAATGCTGAATTGCCAAATTGGCACACACCTGCAGAGATAGGGTAATGAATGTATACTATAACTGTCATAGTGGTACAGTCATAGTCAAAAGTCCTGTAACCTGGTGAATAAAAGTGAGGAGCCATTTGAGCGAATCTTATGAACCAGTATTGCAAAGACCAACAGCTATAGATTCGGATCATTTTTCGAGGCCATCTCATTGGAAGGTGTTGCAGGACTATTGACCGTGACTGTACCAACAATGATATAATAATGGCGGCATAAAAACACAACACAAACTAAGAATTTACTGAACTAGAAAGGAAGATATATGACCCCAGATTAGAATTTGGGTAGTACACTTACAATACTCATAAAATTACCTAAAATGCACGGTGGTCAAAAAACTATCTAGCCTTCTGGGATCAGCCAGACATTGCAAATGAGTTGTTCATCAATGAAGAAATTACTGATTTCTATGATTACTGTATCTTCCTTTGAATATCCTAAGAAGTGAGAACAAGAATACAGTACTATACTTTATGTCATTATTACTATAATGCAATTACTGTATAAACGTAACAGTAACAGGAACACTACAGTACTCTTCTTCAATGGAAATGTTCCCAGCATCTATTATAAGTGACTGTTTTAGCAGCCCATGTTTAAAAGCCCCTGTGAGCTATATCATTTAATCATTTGCATTTAATACAAAGCATAAAGGAGTCAGGTATATATGAGCAGCAAAGACAGATTACTAACAGTAAAAACTAAATTAGTGTAGAATCAAGCAAGTCGAGTACTTTAGATAATTATGCACAAAAGTAAATATACCAAGGTGACACAACAAATTACAAACTAACCCGTTTTGTGAATATTGCATTGAGTGAGACGGAGGCAGAGGCGAGGACACCGTAAACCACCCCAGCCACTGACAGCGACCCTGTGACATCACCACGTTAAAAGACAATATTTGTACTGTGTCAACTCACTGAAATACTACAGAACCGTATGTTACAAATATCCAAATGGGAATCTAACAACAGTAGTATTCCTGCACCATTAGGATCAACATGAGGTATAATTTACTTGTGAGTCACGCAGTATCATTCAAATTAAACTCTTTCACATCCCATCCACACACCCATCACTTTCCCAAAAATTCTCTGAATCTACTTGCTTCAAATATCTCCAATCCACCTCGACTTTAACTCCCATATGTCTCCCTCACATATATACCAATCCCATACATCATACAATCTCCAACTACCCAACCCTCCCTAGACACTCTACACCTCTCTCACACATCATTATGGAGAAAGGGGTTACTGTGATGTGCTCAATGTGGAACCGTATTTAAGCTTTGACAAACTCCTGCATAAGCAACTCAGACGTACATAAGAACTAGATATGAACTCCACATATTATGGTGTGTTCATATGAACTAACTGTAGACCTTAAGGGTAAAGTCTAATTGTGCTTCATATCTGGGAAAAAGCATAATGATATGTCAGAGTCATTTGGTTGTACAGTATTGGGACAACCTCATCAAATTGCCTAGAGCATATTAAAAAGGTTAAAGGTCAAGTTGGTGCATAATTAAGTATAAGTGGTTTGTGCAGAGTAACTCATCAGCAATGAAAATGAGTAAATAAATGGTTGGACATGATTTAAATGAAACATCTAAGCATTAGAACATTCATGAAATATATGAAGATTATCTCAGCAAGTATTTCTTACATTTCCTCCTTATCTACACTTTCTGACCAACCACTAATCATGTACAGCCCATAATTACAACAAGTAAGTTTCATAACAACAATTTTTGTTTGGCATCCATCCCAGTCACACACATAAATTTTTACAAAAAAACACACAGTTCAGTTCCTGTAAGGGGTATACTGCTTGCTGTAATTTGGTCAAGATTTACATGCCCATTCAGTCCTGAGTCAGTCCATTTGGCTGTTCATCTGTCCCTTTTTTCCTCCTTTTCCTTTGTGTTTGACTTATTTCTTCTCTATACCCTCTTTTCTTGTTCCAATGTCAATCTTTTACCTCCAGCCTTTTGAGGCCTGAGCCCAATAGGTGGTAGACAAACCGTTCTTTAATTCATTTACACAATTCACTCAAACGTTACTACACTCTCCAGTTCCTATGTGCTGACAAAATAACTGTGTGCAATAATAAACTTAAATAGCCACAAGTTTCCCTCAGTTCCAGAACCAGTCACTTTGTGGTAAATATAAATTTCTACTCCAGTACCTGCAAAAATTTTGAGCAAAAATATAAGCATGCCAGATAAACTGTTTAGCATACTGCCATACCTGCAAGATTCTCCTGGTCTACACCCAACATGAAGCCTCCTATGATGACTCCACAACACATGATGGCTGCCATCGATGTCTTCTGGCCTGAGGAACAATGAAGGAAAGTTTCTTTACTGTCAGCTACAAGACATTACAAATATATGTGTAAAACATTAAGCCTGCAGTCTATAACATCACCCAAGTAAGCAGTTACCATATACAGCAATAGTCTTACACTTTTGTGACCATAAATTTATCACCACCCTCTTCTGCAACCTAAGATTGTGGCAGTGCTGCATTAAATTTAAGTACAATTTGCCAACTAAACCATTATTTTTGTTGATAATACCTCATATACTTAATATTTTATTATTGAGCCTGATGAAGGTCATAGCATATAATATTATGAGGGTAGTGGCGCGACCTTGGGAAAACCCTGTTATACTGTCACAGCCACCTTGGAACTCCATCTCACACTTCTAGTGTGCTTTTGTACTGCTATTTCTTTGGAAACAACTTATATTCATTGCTACTGTGACTCATAATCAAATCACAATTACCAAATACTGTACTGTACCCTGCATATTGGTGTATATGAACTCTGTAAATTGTCAGTGTGAGGCAGTGGCCACCCATAAGTAATTTTCCCCATATATACATGCACTCAGACAAAACTTTTTCTCTTTAAGCAAGTCCCTCCGTCACACAAATAGGCGCGCAATAGGCGAACCTACTCTGTATATATATATATATATATATATATATATATATATATATATATATATATATATATATATTCATGTCTGTAGTTGATTTTCAATTCACTGAAGGTCATTACAAGGATTCATAATTAAGAGGGCTAAGAGTTCTCTTTGATGATCAGCTTATCTATATCTGACAGTTAAGGTCCTCAGGCAATACTGTAAAGAGTAACAATGATATGCTAAAGCTTGTTAAGCAGGTATTACTATTCACAGATTAGCCAATCAGATGCGATCTGCCAACACGTTCTATGGACATTAACTGTTAGACAGAAAATACTGCTAGAGAGATATAAAATAATAGTCATATGCTACAGCTGATGAACCCACCTAGGATGAGGTAGGTGAATATAACATTGAAGACAGTGGAAAGACTGCGACCTACATAGTAGAAGGCCACACCCACGTATTTAAGGCACAGGTTGTTCGTTGAGATCATCATCACGAACACTATTGTCAATGGCAGCACCTGGGGAAGGAGGGCTATACTGGGGGTTTATAACCTAACTAATGCTTGTATGATGTTCTGTGATTCTTACATTATTATTTGAGCTGACATAATTTTTTTTTTTTAAACACCTTTGAAAGTGATGGTCTACATAAGAGCCATTTCAGAACAATGCTCAACCAGTGTCGGTTTAAGTTCTGGCTCTATTAATGTTGTGCATTGTAAATAAAAAGTGCAATCTAATTTAATGTAACAACAAAACCCACCTGCTTGGCCTTAGCAATCTCTATCTTGCCAACCTCTGGGAATAACAGGGAAGACTTGGACATGACACGGGCTGCTGAAGAGAGAAGAAGACAGGAAGCGGCCGTCACCACACACTGGAACCAGGTGACGAAGAGTGGGGCATCTTTCTCCCCCATGGATGACCCTCCCAGCAGGGATTTATTGACAAACACCATTGTTATTGAGACGAACCTAAGTACGGTAGCAGTGGGAGGAAAGCCAATTACATATTTACAGTAGTTTAGAGTTCTACAACCAACTACAGAACTGTATGAATGATGTTACCTTAAGACTGACTCAAAATATAGGGTACAATAATATACTCATGTTATTTAGACAATACTGTACTGATAAATACAACTGTCTTCACTACTTCTTGAACACTTTTGGTAACATCTAGTAGGCTATCTCTACTAAGCCATCTATCTTATACAGTATTGACAGAAGTAATAATTCATGAATGAGGGAAACAAATATTAGGATGCAGCCATCAAACATAGATCATAAAAGTAAAAAATGCCAGAGGGCTCCAGTCGTGTTCAGAGAATGGTGAATGCAACTGTACCTATAAAAAGTATCAATATACAGTACAGTAGCTCATTGGCTTATATTACCTGTATGGTACTATTTTATGTAGGTATAAACAGAAGTAAAACAACAGCAGGTTACCCACCAGTAAAGGCTGACCACAGCAGCAATTTTCGTGGATTTTACCAACATGGATTCTTCTCTTCGTGACTCCATGGTTTCCTGAGGAAGGTAAACCATTTAATGTGGACCAACAGAACTTCATATAGGCCTACTTTACAAAACTTTGGTATAAATCAAAGCAAACCTACCCTTTATAATCACATCTTCACAAAAATCACACATTTAAACTAATATCCCACAGCAAGCTGTTCAGAACAGACACACTGTACTCAACTATAATTATCCCTAAAATCCAATGGCTACCTATCGACAGTCTGTAGATTTTAACATACATAGTACCTAAAAATATAGAGCTTCCCTACACTTTCCTTAAGGTGTAATGAAGGCCCTGTAATTGGAGGCCCTATATATTCTCTTAGCATACGGCCGACAGTATCAGCTCAAAAGCCATCAATTGACAGACCTATAAAATTTGTCCTTGCTGTATTGCAGTGCTTTCCTACTGTCAGTAATGGGTTATATTCAGCATAAATGTGTAAACCAATATCTCTCAAGGCATTTGCCACACTGCTAACGTTCAGAATGACTGCCCCCTCTGGATAATCCCTCCCTTCTTCCACTCTACAGGTGATGGAGGTGTTCTCTCTCTATTCTTTCCTTCCACCAATATCCCTGAGGTCACGAGTCAGTAGTCTACACCCTCTGTGCTCCTCTCTAGGCGCACTCTCTTATAAATTCGATATAATTCAAATTTCTGAGAGTAACCAATTCATATGTATTATAAATTTTATCTTCTAATGCCACTTTCCTTCACTTTATGCTTCAAGAAATGTCACATCTTCATCAGTAGCCTACTTTATGTCGTATATTTGGTGAAAATTATTATATTATATTATACATCAGGAGTAGGCCTACCTACAATATTTTTTCTTATTTTTGGCACTCCACTTAGAGGTAAGTATTTGATATATTAGACTGAAACTTACAAATTTCACTGTGTGGTATCAGATAGCATAAAACCTTATAATGCTACATAGTACTCTGGGTAATATTCAAGAACATTCATGGTGCATACAATGGCGTGCTACTGGTACAAGAACTCTATTGTTTTTCTATCATACCGGTATCACACCATTGTATCCACCATGAATGTTCTTGCATACGACCTTCTGTCACTCCGGAAAATGGTTAGTACTGTACTGTACTACAGCATATACTGTACACTTCAGAATAAAGGAAATTAGTAAGTAGCTTCCTTTTCTGTAAGTTTTGTACTTATGTAATATACTTATATTCCATAAAGTTTAAGAAGAACCACAGAAATGGAAGACACAATTTTTCCAAATTTTTATTTTGGATAATCCATCATTCCCTATTATCACATGAGTATATTTATGTGTGCCAGTGCATTTTGCCCATGTTTGATTCCCCCTCAGAGACTGAATTGAGAGGTAAAACAAGTACACAACATATTAATATGTTAATACTTAACTTATATATTCTTGAGTTAGTCTGACTTTACCTGACCTGACCTAACCTTACCTAACCTGACCTACCGGTACCTTACCAAATCAAACCTAATCTAACCTGATCTAACCTAACCTAACCTGGGCAAACATAGGGGATCAAACTAGGTTAAAATATACAGTTGCAGATATATGAGACAGGCACGCCTGAAATGGGGCCCCTCATTAAGCATAGGGTAGGATGAGACATTGTTGTGTGTGTGTAGCATAGGGTAGGATGAGTATGAGAAGTTGTTGTGTGTTTGTGAGTGTGTGTGTGTAGAGGGTAGGATGAGTATGAGAAGTTGTGTGTGTGTGTGTGTGTGTGTGTGTGTGTGTGTGTGTGTGTGTGTGTGTGTAGCATAGGGTAGGATGAGACGTTGTTGTGTGTGTGTATAGGGTAGGATGAGAAGTTGTGTGCAGAGGTGACGCGTCCTAATCTATCATTGTTAAGGGTTCTCATTTGAAGTGTGTCCGTTTCATGTGTCTGCAACTGTACTACCACACTAGGAAATGACTTCATAAAGCAAAAACAACTACCAACCAAAATATGAAGGAAATTGGCAAGTACAATCAGTTTTCCTTATGTCTTGTGTTGTACAGTTGGCAAAAAAAAGTATTGGCACCACCCTTATATTAAAATTAACTATCCACAGGGGAGCTCCCATACTTTTTTTTGTTGACTGTACATACATACCTGTTTAATATATCTTGGATGTTGAGTAGAGAGCAGTTATAGTGAATTTGGTGAAGTGATACGTGTTATTAGTAGTTGTCTTACAGGCGTTGACCCCCACTAGTAAGTTACAATACCTCCAATATATCAGTGTATCTTCTCACAATGTTCTTATTATATTATGCTGATTGGTTTGTTTAGAGCCTCTCATGATAGCTGCATTTTGAACACTAAAACAAATTATACAGTAGCATGTAAAGAGTAAAAATGTAAAATATAGACAGTGTTGTTGTACGTGTCACTCCTCTACTGTTGTGCCGGGTTTGTTTACGTCAACTAACTCGTCCCGATGTGTTCATTTGACTCCGACTTAGTTTTTATTGTTTGTGATTTTTTCAACGGTATTGCCTAAAGAAAGCGTACGTTATCTTTTAGCAGTGTTGTTCTTTCTTCTATACTATATTTTCATCATGACAATCACAACAGATATACTGTCATTAATCTGACGTGTCTCAACAAGTGTACATAATGGTAGTGAGGATGAGAAGTTTTTTTGTGTGTGTGTGTGTGTCAGTGATGCCAGGCAGTGCTTGAAATTTTTCCAAAGATCTTGGGATTTTAGACTCAACCTTGGCATTTTGGTATTTACAGTACAAAATCAAGTAAATCTTGGAATATTTTAGTTCAGATAAACATTAACTCAATCTGTTAATTAAATTCACCTCTTCCCATTTGTCCTTCACCTATCCTACCCCTACTATCTTCCCCTTCACTTATATTCATATTCGATTAGATTTCGTGGTTACTGAGAGACGAAATTAGACGTTTTTCTTGGTGACCACGCGATGGACAGGAACTGGGCGGACGCGTGAAAAGTAGGATGTATAGATGTAGTCCTAGGAGTTCGTTCCGGTCCCAGTCAGCCTGCCAGCCTCATACAGTGGTGTTTGTAGTACCCGGTATAGGTATAATATCAGCTCTGGTATTCCACACGGTCAGTAAAGTACCGGTATTCAATTATTTAGCCCTAACCTGAGACGATGAGTGACACAGGTGCTAGCTAGTGGGTCGGGTACACCCCCGAAAAAGATAGCAAAAATATGGTATCAGCAGAATGGATGGATGAACCAGAATTTAAAAACTGGTTAATGCCTGACCCAACTAACAAGTATATATATACTTGTTCTCTCAATTATCCGTCGTCGTGCTATCCGTCATGCGACATTATCCGGCGCACGAAATCCTTTATCTCCAGTCAGGTCCGTATGTGAGCATTAAAAAAAATCGGCAAAATTCAATAGTCTACCATACACCAGCCACTTCTCCATACTCTGTATAACTTATGGAAGATAAAGAAAATGGAGGTATTATAAATTTAGAGCACTAACTAGAGAATTTTTAAGTTAAATTTGTTTTCAAATGATATTTTCCATGCTAAGAAAAACCCACTTTTTATAGACAGAAAGTATTTTATATGGATGTTTCGGAGGCAACTACCTCCCTCTTCAGCAGTACAGAGTTGAATGAAAGGAAAATAAGTAGCTGACAGGGGGAGGGAGGGACAAGGTATGTTCTGATGACAGACAGACCTCACCTCACCCAAGGTCATGTCAGGCCAGGCCGGTTGGGTGAGGTGTGGTCTGTCTGTCACCTCACCTCACTTCACCCAAGGTCAAGTCAGGCCGAATACAAGGATACTTACACACACACATATACAGGGGTACTTAAACACACACACACAAAAAAAAAAAAATTGAGAAAAATATTATTTGTTGCTCGATTGCAATGAAAATTGGTCAGTATATGTAAAAACCAACGAGGATTACGATGGCAAAGAGTTTTTGCTTCTAAAATTAACAGGAGCGCAGATGGGGGTGAGAGTGGAGGCTCCCCTTAACCCCCAGAGTCCGGGCAGCGGGATTTCCCGCTCGGTCGACAGAGGCCGGGCAGCGGGAAATCCCGCTCTGTCGACAGAGTCCGGGCAGCGGGAAATCCCGCTTTTGGTAATTTATGGGGAAAAACGCCAAATTTGTCGGGATTTTTTTTGATCTGGCTATACTTCACCACCAGACCTTTTCATCCCCACATTCAATCAGTGTGTGCTTGACCGTGACAATGGCTGGGCGTAGTGAAGAAAATACGGGCTCGTTCGATTCGGTGCATCCTACCGCGCTGCCAGGCGCACCCGCTCCTGTAACCTCCACTCCGCGGGTGCAACCAGCTAGATTGCGTCATGCACCTGCAAGGTTGTCAGATTCTGCAATAGGGCGGGAATTGGAGAATCTGGCAGACCTTTCATATGGGAGTGACGACCTGGACAGCTACTCTGATACTGAATGGCAAGCTGACGAATCAACTGAGGAAGATGTCTGTGTAGCGGTGACTTCCATCACAGCTCTTCCCTCAACTTCAGCCTTGCATGATGTGTCAGAGGTTACAGCCCCTGTTGCAATTCCGTCCACCAGTGGGGTGGGAGGTAGTTTGGGAGACACTCTCTTGTCTCCCATTCCTACAACATCTGGCGTGGGAGGCAGGAAGAGGTCTACTCCTGCTTCAACCTCCAAACCTCGCTACGTCTCCACTCCCATGGGCAAGAGGCCGAGGAGGAGGTTAGATTTTTCGTCTTCCTCTTCCTCGTCGGACGAGGATGCGTCGCAACCAGTGGTGGTAAGAGGGAGGAGAGTAGGAGTAAGAGGGAAGGGTAAAGGAAGGGGGAAGAGGACAAAGGCAGCTTATCTCTCCCCTACAGTTGACCCTGATAGCCCGCCCCCCCGTGACCTGACGCCACCTCCCCCACCACCACACTCTCCCTCTCCTCTCGTGCCTGACGACTCACTCTCGCCTGCCCCTGGTACCGCTGCACCACCACCACCACAACAACAACGCCAACAACGACAGCAACGCGGCGCACCTCGTCATAGACCCGCTGATCCCTATGTGTGGACGGATTGCGATGAATTTGCGCCTGATATACCTGCCTTTGACGACAGTCATTCAGGTATACAGGCCGCATTTCCCTGTCGTCAGAGGTCATCAATATTAGATTATTTCACTGCCTTTTTTTATATAATATTGATGACTTACATGATGCAGGAGATAAACACCTTCAAACAACTCTCTGTGCAACTCAGCAATAGACCAGGCAGGGAACATAGTAAGATGTTGCAATGGGCTGACGTCGATATTGCTGAGTTGTATGTGTGGTTAGCTTTGACCATGATGATGCCTCATGTCAAGAAACATCGCCTCAAGGACTTCTGGAGCACACACGCCCTGATATCCACACCTGCGTTCGGGAAATACATGTCCAGGGACAGGTATAGGGACATTTTGTCCTACCTGCACTTCGCCCCCAACATGGGTCCACACCCGAACGACAGGCTGTGGAAAATTAGGCCAGTAATGTCTATCCTCCAGGAGAAAATACGAGCATTTTTTCGACCATTCCAGAAAGTGGTTATCGACGAGTCTCTGGTGCTGTTCAGGGGAAGACTGTCCTTCATCCAGTACATCCCGTCAAAGAGGCATAGATTTGGCATCAAATTCTATGTCATCTGCGACTGTAAGACTGGCTATGTGTTGGATTTTATACTCTATTCAGGTACGGATGTGGATGTCCCGGCCGACGACCCTCTTGGCTTCAGCGGGAGTGTTGTCAAGGCACTCATGGGGGATTACCTTGACAACAACCACATCCTGTACACTGATAACTATTACACCTCTCCAGCACTTAGCCAGTTTCTCCTGCAGCACCAAACAGGATCCTGCGGAACTATTCGTGTCAACAGGAAGGGGTGGCCAGCATTCCCTCTCACCCGGAGGGGCGACTGCATCAAGAAGAAATGTGGGAACATGCTGGCCATCAAATGGCACGATAAACGCCCCGTCAATATGCTCACCACCGTGAACAGGGGCGTGATGCAGGATTCTGGGAAGACTGAGCGCGGCACAGGTGATACCATCTACAAGCCTGATGCTGTGCTCGATTATAACATCAATATGAGACTCGTTGATAAGTCAGACATGATGGTGAGTTCCATCGATTGTCTGAGAAAAACTTGTAAGTGGTACAAGAAGGCTTTCTTCCACCTTCTTGATGTCACAGTGCTGAACTGTTATATACTCTACCTCCAGCATCACCCTGACTCCAAGTTGGCACTCCGGGAATTCGAGCTAGAGTTGATATCTCAGCTCCTGGAGAGGTTCAGCACTGTGCAACCACAGCAAGGCAGACAGGCAGCGGCACAACGGCCTGACAGGTTGCAGCAGAGTGGCTATATGGCTCGCCACTACCTCACTAATCTGCCACCGTTGCCGTCAGGACGTCCAGGCTCTCGTCGCTGCTATGTTTGCAGGCACACAACACGTCACCCCCAGAAGTCCAAGGAAACTCGCTTCTGGTGCAAGGAATGTTGTGTGCCGTTATGCCCTGGAAACTGCTTCTCAGACTACCATATATTGGAATATATATAGAAGCAGGAAGTGATGGGAGTATGCGAATAAAGTGACAGTGACACTTGGTGACAGTGACACTATTTAGGCTATAAGAAAAGTGAGAGTGACACATTTGTACATATATTTTAGGCTGTAGTGACGTGATAGTGACACATTTGTACATATTAGGCTATAAGAAAAGTGAGAGTGACACATTTACGCATAGAAAAAATGATAATAAAAAATTTAAAACAACAAAATACAAAAATATATAGAAAATAAGGATAACAGTGATAGTGACACATTTATATTTACGTTGAACATGAACAAATGGTGCGAATGACACTGAAAATGTTTCGCGTAAATACTGTACATAACTCCCACGCTTCTCTCCAGGGCATAAAACCACTCTGGAATGGTCAGCTAACCACACAAATAATACAGGGGCTGTAATGGTAGGATGCACACGAACCGTACGACGTGTCGCCCGGGGGAGGCAAGTGTTGCGTCATTCTGCCGGCGGCCATCTTTTCTCCACCCACGCCAGTCCTTGTCAGAGCCACGCTCACAAAGCGAACGCAGCCTCGCTCTCACGGGAAAAGTGACCTCCATTCCTCACTTGATTTCTCGGCAATGGAGTGTCCTAGAGAGCTAGGGTTGGTTTTAATGGAAAGAGGAGGAGTTGATGGTGAGTACACAATCAAATTTAAGTTGTTCAGTATTGTAGTTTAGACGTATGGAGTAAGAGAAGTAGAGTGATTTTCCGGGAAATACCCGGACAGGCAGGATAAAAGTTAGTATTGGACCCGTACTCACAGCACGTAATTTCATTCTTGCCCCGTCCCGGAGGGGTTAATGTTATTAGCATTGTGCGAGCCGGAAGGAGCTACTAGCGGGCGGGCGGGGGGGGGGGGGGGGTAGTGATGCATTATCCGTTTTTCGACATTATCCGACGCCGGATAATTGAGAGATTACTGTAGCTGTATGCAGTGTGTGTAACATGAAACTGAAAAACTAACAAGTCATCCCTTGTAATTGCTCATCAAAATTCTATAAAACACACAAAGAATTTCAGTGCCAAGAAGAAAACAGTAAATATTGAACCGCAGTTTTTTTTAAAGCTAAGAGTGAGCCTGATCTTCGTGACAAAATTGCAAGAGCCGAGTTGTTGCTGTCTAGCTTCATGGCAGAGCATGGAACACCCTTTTCGCAAGCAGATCATCTGACGGAGGTGATGAAGAAAATGTTCCCGGACAGTAACATAGCAAAAGGTATGACTCTGAAAAAGTATAAGTCTTCGTATATGATCCAGCAGGGTATAGCGTGGGAAGAGGGCAACATTATTACGAACATGTGTAAAGAAAATATGTTCTCACTAATTATTGATGAGAGTACTGATGTCTCAGTTTCACAAGTCCTAGCCCTGATGGTAAGGTTTTATGATGAACATAAGTTGAAAGTAGTTGATGCACTGTTAGATACAGTGAAAGTAGAAGACGCCTCAGCATCAGGGCCGTACAACACAGTTAAAGAGATTTTCGTATCTAGACTGATACCTATGAGAAATATACTAGGATTTGCAAGTGATAATTGTTCCACCATGCTGGGTGCTAGGAATGGCTTTCAGGCTTATCTTAAGAAAGATGTACCAAGTGTCTTTGTATTGGGATGTGTGTGTCATTCCTTTGCAGTATGTTCTAGTTATGCAAGCAACAAGCTCCCATCATGGCTTGAGTCCTTCATCAAAGATGTGTGTTGCTACTTGCACGCAGTAGCAAACGTCAGCATCAGTTTAGATCAGTGGTTCTCAACTCATTTCAGGCCATGGACCACCAGCCCAATTAAAAGAATATCGTGGACCATTCCACTTGGCGGAAATACGCTCTCTCCGATATTTTCCAAAATCTGTACGGTTGGTCCTAGCCCTCTATGAGTCTATGTGACCCCTATAAATTTCATCAATATCGGCCCAGTTTCAACCTTTCCTAAAAGTTTCAACAAAATCTGTCCTCTTGTTTTTGTGTTACCAAGTTAACAGACAGACAGCCAAACAAACAAACAGACAGAGAAACTAACAGCGATGAAAACATACTGTCGTTAACAGACAGAACCAGCATAACACAGCACACAGCATAACAACTGACCAGAAATATTTCACTCCGTTCTACTCTTCCTCCCTGCTTAATTTTAGATTACTACAATTTACAGTTGAAAACAAAATCAAAGTACACCACACCTATAAAACAGCGCAGGACGAATAACACAACTAATCAACTGATCAGTTCGGTGGCTACTGCACTACAACAGTGTTACATATAGCCGCACGGCAGCTGACAGGAATCGAACAGGAATGATCGTCACATCGACTGGTAAAGTATGTATTAGGGCCGCTAGGCTAAGGCCAGGAATAGCTGCGTGAATCTTGGACATTCCTTTTAAAATTTTGAATACATTTAGAAACTTAGTGACTCGAAATGCTACTTAGCAGCTTCAACCTGAAGATTGCCAATATATTTCTTAAATAGGAATAATATATGAAAATGAATGGCCAGTTACCGTAATTATCATGATAAAAATTTTCGTACTGAATATTCAATAAATTTTATGCACTTATTTCCAGTTTATTACCAAATATAGTGGACGTCCTGTGGACCACCATGGACCACCAGTTGAGAACCACTGGTTTAGATTGATTCAAGAGGTAGTAGACTCTCCAAGGCATAGGATGGTGAAACTTTCTGCAAACTCGCTGGCTTTCAAGAGGAAGAGTTATATCGAGAATTGTAGAACAATGGGATGCCCTGAAATTGTTTTTTCAGGGAGAAGCTATAACAGACAAGGTTGACGGAGCTGGAAACAGGCTAAGCAAGGCAATGATGACACGTGGAACAAAACACATGTTACTCTTTTTTAATTACATACTGGGAAAAATTGACAGGATGAATGTTGAGTTTCAGGCTGAGTATTTTAAACTTGGCACTCTGTTCGCTACCATCTCTGACGAGTAGCCTACCGTAGTATCTTATCCCTGTTCAATAATTAAAGACAGTGTTATCCAATCTCAAAAACTAGCAGCCATTGATCCACAAAACAGAAACTTGTTCAAAAACCTGAGTGACATTAATCTTGGTGGAAGGTGTGAAGGTTTACTCGTGTCAGAACCATTCGAAGAAAAAGTAGGGAGATTTCGCAGTGACTGTCTAAGCTACATGCTGGAACTATCCGTGCAGATCAAGAGAAGGTTTACATTTGAAGAAGACAGTGTTCTTTCCATGTTGCAGATTCTAGAGCCTAAGGCAGCTCTCTCTAGTGAAAGATGTATTAAGTCAATTGCAAAGCTAGCAGTTCACTTCCCACACTTAATGAAAAATGAAGACCTAGACAAGTTGGAAGAGCAATGGAGAGATCTTTTATACGAGCAGACTTCTCTCAAAAATCTCAGTGACAGCCACCACATTCTGGTATGAACTGAGATCGGTTAAAGACGGAAATGGACATATCAAATTTGACTTGCTCTCAAAATTCATGTGCTGCCTCTTAGCGCTTCCTCACTCGTCGGCCTGTGTAGAGAGAGTTTTCTCACAGGTGAATCTCATTAAGACGAAGCAGACCAACAGACTACAGGTTGCAACTATTGCAAATCGTTTGCTTGCAAAGCAGTCGATCGCGAGACAGGGTGTTCCATGCCATAGCTGAGAACCGTCAAATACTCTCATAAAGGATATCAGAGGTGGACATTGTTATCAAAGGCAGAAAGAGAAGGAATCCCGGGCGAAGACGAGTGATACGACAACTCTGTATGTGGGGGAAGATGAAGATGCTTCTGAAGATAAAGCCAGACAGCATTTTTTTCTTCAGTCTTAACTTCATAAGTGAGTGTTATGTTTTCTTGAGCATATTTTTAAAGGTATACTATTATAATTTTGCATTACACATTATGTTATGTTGATCTTGGAATTTTTTGGATATTTTGGCGCTGCAATCTTGGGTATTCTGTAAAATTCCACTTGCAACAGTGGTGTGTGTAGTTGCAGGGTAGGATGAGAAGTTGTTGTGTGCAGAGGCGACGTGTCCTATTCTATCCTTGTTAATTAAGGGTTCCCGTTTGAAGTGTGTCCGTTTCATGTGTCCGCATCTGTACTACCACACTGGGAAATTACTTCATAAAGCAAAAACAACTACCAACCAAAATATGAAGGAAATTGGCAAGTACAATAAGTTTTCCTTATCTGTCTTGTGTTGTACAGTTGGCAAAAAAAGTATTGGCACAACCCTTATATTAAAATTAATTATAACTATCCACAGGAGAGTTCAAATACTTTTTTTGCTGACTGTACATACATACCTGTTTAATATACCTTGGATGTTGTGTAGAGTGCAGTTATAGTAAACTTGGTGAAGTGACAAGATACCGTAAGTTAGGCCTAGTTAGTTAAGTTCAAGTTCAAGTTGTGGGTCCCACAGAGGGCCGCTCATGGGCAGCATAATATGCGGGGGTTGTGCGGGGGATTTAGAGATCCAGGGGAGGATTAGGAAGGGGGTTAGGAAAAGGGTGGATTGGGTCAGGGACTGTGGGTTGAGGATTAGGATTGGGGAGGTAATGATTGGTGATCCTATTTCTAAACGTGTCAAGAGTGGGGCTATTAACTACGTGAGATGGGAGATGATTCCACTCTTGGATGCTGCGGAGAAAGAATGAGTGAGTGCCTAAATATATCAGTGCTTGTCTGGTATGTATGGTATTTTAAGTTGTAGCTGCCTCTAGTTAGTAGTTATCTAAAGTTATCTACCCTCACTAAGTTACATTACCTCCCATATATCAGTGTATCTGGTCTCTCACAATGTTGTTATATGCAGATTGGTTTGTTTAGAGAGCAGTTATAGTGAATTTGGTGAAGTGATACGTAAATTGGGTCTAATTAGTACGTAAGTTAGTGTCTAAAGGCGTTTTTTTTTGTTTTTTTGGTAGAGAATCATCTTAAAATGAAAGGATTTAATGTTTTTTGTTTAAATTGATTGTCGGAAATGATGTTTTTTTTATACTATTGCCACCCCATTCCTACCCATACAATCTTGGGGGAGAGCCTGGGAATCCAAGGTTTTGAGTGGGGAAAAATGCGTGAATTAGCATGTTTGACTTTAATAGTGAATTCATGATCAGGCATAAATGTCGAAATTTGAAAATCCGAGCCAAGTTTTGAAATTATGATCAGCCATAAATGCCGAAAATTGAAAATGCGAGCCAAGTTTTGTAATTATTTTTAAAAATCTAGGGGAAAAATCGCAAGATTTGGGGAAATACCCAGGATCTTGGGATTTGTGCATATTTTGGGAAGATATTAAAAAAATAGGGTAAATCAATTGATCATAAAAAACAATAAGGTAATGAACTTTTGAAATCACACTAACCAACCTGACCTAACCTAACCTAACCTAGACCGAGGTGTTCGTAGCCCCTAACCATAGTAGCCTTTGAGCCTAACCATGGCATTCTTTGTCCCTAACTGTGGCATTCTCTAGCCCTAACTGTGGCATTCTCCGGCCCTAACTGTGGCAATCTTCGGCCCTAACTGTGGCATTCTCCGGCCCTAACTGTGGCAATCTTCGGCCCTAACTGTGGCATTCTCCGGCCCTAACTGTGGCAATCTTCGGCCCTAACTGTGGCATTCTCCGGCACTAACTGTGGCAATCTTCGGCCCTAAGTATGGCATCCGGTAAATATTGAAAGAATTACCGTTATTTCGATTGCAAAAGCTTACTATGAACTGGTGCTCTTCTTCATCTTGTCGAGGCTCTACCGTGACATATAGCGAGTTATCATATCGTAAAATATAAAAATAATTATTAAGGAGGAATAAACGGAATAATGGGTATGATGAATACAAAATAACCTAAAAATTATATGAATTATTTCTATCATTGTAATACATAGGGATAATGATTTGAGTATATAAAATACAAAAACATATATATGACATGGTACAGTTGCCCACACATGAATCTGGTACGCCTCGCTACTTTTTTTTTTTTTTTTTTTTTTATGTTCCGACACTGGACATAGGCTTCATCAAGCCCGTTACCGTGGCCCAGGTCAACTGCTGCTCACACACACACGTCACGACTTCCGAACTGGTACCCAGCCACAGAGGGAGGGAATTGAGGGTAATTCCCAAATACTGCAGCTGTTATGGTACCAGCGAGGGTGTTTTACGACGTTCGGGTAGCCTTATAGTTAGTGCCTGACACTCATATCGGAAGAGTAAATATTCTCAGGCCCTCACCTGAGAGGATCGATCTCCCGACCTCTAGGATATGAGTCCAGAACACTAACCACTCGGCCACCTCCCCTCTTCTGCGAGATAGCTACAAAAGGAAGGAAAGTGAGCAAAAGTTATAGTTTGTTGACAAGCAGATAGTAATAATATTTTACTGTCTGTATGTCAACAAACTACATCTTTTTTCACTTTCCTTTCGTTGTAGCCACCTCACAAGTAACGAGCCATAACAGCTTCATGTGTGGGCAACTGTACCTGCTGTTATTTTCTAATTACCCACAATGCACTAATGTTGACAGAATAAGACAAATAAGGCTAGCAGTGTTGTCAAATATGGAGAATTTTCCCTAGACATGGAGAATTAGAGGTACCAATGGGGAAATTATATAAAGATTGTTCAAGAATAAATGGGGAAATTTCTACCAGACGAAATATTAAAAATATGGTAAATATACGATTATCGTCAAGAGTAAACGGGGAATTTTTGAGGGAAAAAGGGAAATTCTGATGTTGAAGTTAGGGAAATTTTGTCAAGAGCACCTTTGCTTCAATTTATTTTCTGGTAGAGAGTATTTACTAAAATGTTTGTACTGTACACTAATGAGTTCAATTGCTCTTAGTACCCATTGTATACAGGGAAAGGTTATGCGAAAAACTTTATTTGTGTGTGTGTGAGTGTGTTCTCCCAAACGGTTACACGTAGCCAGTTGCAAAATAGTCCCAATATGCAACGTTTCACGAGGAATATGTTGGGGCGCATTATAGTTTGCAAGATCGTCACCTAACGCCAAAATCAATAAAACTAAAATTTTCGGAGATTTGGTATTCCCGCGCTAGCTGTTCTCTAAAGAGTGTATGTAAACTCTCCAGACACTTTACATGGAGGGTTGTCAAAAAAACCGCTCGTATTCATAGACGGGGTTACACAGAGAGAGATGACCCCAAAGACCTAGCACATTACTGACCCGTTTGTAGCGTTCTACTAAAGAAAATTCTAAAAACTATCCAGTATAGTATCCCATAAAAAGTATGATCAATGCTTCAGTTTTCTATGAAGCAACAGCTGGGCCTATTACGAAATTATTCCTCACGCTCAGTGCCAAGACCATGGCAGGAAGGTGCAGAAATTGAAGGTGCTTAGTAAAACAACTGTCCTCTGTAATCTCTCTCTGTCTACATATTTACAAGCCGAGGTAAGTGTCATATATATATTACCAAGTGACAGAAAGCTCAACCTCTACTCAGAACTCGACTGACACAGAAGTAATCAATAACACCAAACACCAGTAGTATTCAGTCACTACTCTTGGCCAGGGAGCAAACAAATGCTAAAATTACTTCGTTATAATGGAGTGTTTACACGAATTGTACCTTATATTTGCCCACTACAGTATATCTTCAAGATAAAATTAGTAGCCTAGGAACTACTGCAAATTTGGGGCACTTTAGTCTTTTGTGAGAGGAATGGAAGTGTTGAGGAGAGTTGTAACACTATTATATAATTTCTTTCGTTATTCAGCATCTTATCATTTATTGGCAAATGAGTGTTATTGGAAAGAATAAAACACAATTGGATTTGCTGGTAATGTGTGCATATGAAATCTCCTTAACTTAGAGATAAATAGAGAATAATCTTACGTGATCGTCGTGTTACATAACCACAATTGTACGTGCTCACATGTCCGGCGGTCTGACATGTGGCAATCTTATACGCAATGAACACTTGCATAAATAAGAGGCCGATAGTATGTGGCTATCAGAAGTATATAATTCCTCCACAGGAACATATTCCCTCAGTTTAGTAGTCAAAGTACTTCGTTTTACTGGCATATATAGTTTAGCCTTTATACGAATCAATAACATCAGATTTTGCCACGACACAACATTAGCCCCGTAACCCCTTCCCCTCTGGTATGAGTGACTCAAATATTCGTCAATTTAACCTTCAAGGATACTTCAAACATGTCAGGATTTATTGGAAACACTTGCGGACTGATTCAACACTGCAACAAACATTTTCAAACGTAATGTAGGTTAAGCATTTACACTGCGGGTGACCCCATTATACATTTTTCTTCGACTTGACACAGAATATTGTTTTTTGACGGATAAGATAAGACGTCCAAAGTTTTAAAACTCTATTATCAGAAAGTTGAAGCAATTAAAAATAATGAGAACGAGAATCTCTGATACACTTGACTCACTCTTTATCAGTTTCAGTAATATATTTGGCCTCTATACTAATTTTCCATCTGTAAGTCACCACCTTTCCCCTGTTAATCCTCACAGAATCTGAGGTGTTAGCTGCTCCTGATAGTTAGCAGTAACTTATAGCAACTCTTTCTCTGTTTCCTCGTACTTTTTCTATCTTCTTTTCGTGCCAAATGCGGATGATACGATCTCACTTACGTATTATCGACCTTAATTCTTCTAAATTTTCTATCCTTTGGCTTCGGCTTTGCAGTATATCGTACTTTGACTATCATACTTAAGTAGAACGCATTCTAGTATTCTACCTCACTCTTCCTGCTCATAAATCTCCAATTTAGGAGAGTTCATTGCTCACCGTCGCCTTTGATTTTCATCTTCATTCACTGATCCAGCTAGTGAACAAGCCGTCATCTTTTAATTCTTCAACAACTCACAGCTTAAGCAACAATAATTATGATTGAAGGTGATGTTACAAGCCAACAGGTGTGGTAGTTACACTATTTGTTTCATAAAGCCTCCCCACACTAAGTAAATGTCAGCATCCACATGTGTCTTACGTGGTATATTTGCCAAGTGTACACATTTCTTTATGTACACTTTTATTTCTGAATACCTTGTGCATGAGAAAAGAAAGTGTTCCTTCACCTTCAATTACCATGACTTGTTTGTAAACACGCATGATAAACAAGATTTGCTCACATTTGCGTTCCAGTGCATTTTCACTCTCTGCCCACTCATTGTACTTAACGCACATGAAGGAAAACACACACACACACTCATTGTACCGTCCCACACTCTCTGTCTGTCCCTCTCACTCTTACTGCCTGGTGGAGCTTAAGGATTCTGTGATGGTGTATGAGACTTGGTGGCTTGTGATACCTCCTGACTGTGCCACGAAACGAGCTCCTTCAATATAGGTGAATGGTGTTTCGTGGCAATGTTTGAAGGACTCCCTAACCTCCAATTTTCTGACTACATCACGGGGGCCCTTGAACTGATTATGGCCTGTGGGTGTTTACCTTACGATCATCATGCATTTCATTCCCTCTTCGCCCTTCACCCCTCGTTAATTCTCTGGCTAGATATAAGAACTATTTGTAGTCGTCGATGTTCTTAAACCTTCTGGGAACAGGTGCCCAAAGAGAGAGAGAGAGAGAGAGAGAGAGAGAGAGAGAGAGAGAGAGAGAGAGAGAGAGAGAGAGAGAGAGAGAGAACAAATGTGTGTGTTAAGAGAGAGAGAGACAGAGACCCATGCATAGATTCAACCACAGACGAAATAAGGATACTTAATCATACTATACTTCGGTAATAACATAATATATCCTCTTCACTCTCACCCATGCACCGTTTTTCTCATTAACTATATATACTCCGTGTATGATTAGGTTAATGCACCTTCCACTATCAGCTCTTCAACCATCCCTCCTTTTCTAGTTATCTTCATTTTATTTTACTCCTCCTCCGACGGCTTGTGACCTTATATAGTTATTGAGATGATTTATTTGCATGCAGTCAGTCAATCAATCAGTTTCACATAATCCATGCTTACTTTCCCTTTTCGAAATCGTCTGTAGTGCATTTTTATATCCTACCGAAAACGCACCGTGCGATTGTCATTCTTAGCTTCTTCTTTTTTTCAGGGAATATAATACAAACTCAGTCACAGTTCACCAAATAGTTGTACAATCAGGTTATTATGTGCAATCAATTTAAGGACCTTGTGATCGTGTATGAAAATTGGAGGCTTCTGATTCCTCCTGACCATGCCACGAAACAAGCTCCTTCCATATAAAGGAGGTGTTTCGTGGCAATATTTGAAGGACTCGCTAACCTCCAATTTTCTGACTTCCGGTACATCACAGGATCCTTTAATTAAGAAGTCATGTTGTCAGTCTGTCCTTACCGACGTGAAAGTCTAAGGTCAATACCACCCACATTTCACTTCCATTCCTCGTAGCGGGCCACTTTAAACTACACTACTGTACAGCCACAATCAAATATCCACCTACACTTTTCTTCCATCGTAGTAAATATCTTGGTAATAAAGAACAACACGTGTATGATTTTGCAGCACCTCATAATAATAAATGAATATAATAATAAATGAAAATAGTTGACGTAATGTGTTGCATGATTATATTTTATATATGATACTGATTTATTTGCACGATGGAAGGAAGGTGTCGGTGGTTATATGATTGTGGCTGTACATTAAATATTGCATCAAATTTTACAAGGTCCTTCAGACAAAGACACGAAAAGCCACCGATATTGAAGGAGCTTATTTCGTGGCACAGGCAGGAGGAATTGAGAGCCACTACTTCTCTTATAGAATCACGGAAGCCTTAATTAACGGGTCATATAATTTTGGTACATTAGAGTGCTTTAATTCCTTCAAAATATACTAGGAAACATGACCAGACTACACTAACTAATGGTGACCTGTTGCTTGGAATAGTTTGAAGGATATATTTGGTTCAGATTTACCACCTTAAGAGCTGTATGAAGTACGTAGTGTATTATCAGATATTGACGAGAGGATTCACAGCAGTGGTCCTCTCTTTCTTTTACAGTAACAAATAAGAAACTGTTTACATTGAAATTATTGATTCATTCTTAATTTTTTTATCTCATTCACAGTCTATTTCTCTTACGGTAACAAATGAGAAACTGTTTACATTGATATTGATTCCTTTTTTGTTTAATCGTATTCGTCGTCTCTCTCACTTCGTCGTCAAAAATGTGTGTATGTGAGAATGAAAGAGCTTAGGGTAGATAGGTAGATATGTAGATATAGTATAGATATTCACAGAGTAAACCTTTTAATGTATTTATGTAGTGTGTATAATGTATTTCTTCTCATCATTTCCCCCTCTCCCTTTTTATCCATTTGATTTTTCTTATTAAGGGACCCTGCATGTGATATAGTCAGAAAATTGGAGGTAAACGAGTCCTTCAAAAATTGCCCCGAAACACCACCACCGATATGGAAGGAGCTTGTTTCGTGGCATGGTCAGGAGGAATCAGCAGAAGCCTCCAATTTTCATACACGATCACAGGGGCCTTAAATGGAATAGTGACGGGATAGAATAATGGTTAGCAGAGAGGTTAATTAAGGTGGCTGAAAGTAAGGAGTGGTGGGAGTTTGTCTGTGTTTGTTTACTTGTATCTCTGTTTATTTTGTTATTATTATTCTCTCTCTCTCTCTCTCTCTCTCTCTCTCTCTCTCTCTCTCTCTCTCTCTCTCTCTCTCTCTCTCTCTCTCTCTCTCTCTCTCTCTCTCTCTCTCTCTCTGCGTTTGAAAAGAATAGTAGGAAAAGAGTAGGAAAACACGTGATGAGAGCAGCATTATGTAAGGTTATGTAATGCCCAGATCTCCCTCCCTCCCTCCTTCCCTCTCTCCCTGTTCCCTATCCCTTCCCTTGCCTCGCCTCTACCTGCCAATGCCGCCTTCCCTAGATTTCTAACTGGCTCTTCTTATTCTCCTATCCCTTCTTCCTATATTGATCTATGTTTATCTACCACTCAACTTTTCCATGCACCTATTTTTTTTTTCTGCTGTTCCCTTCCATATCTTTATCTCCTGTTCTCCTATATCATCTTTTTATATTATTCTCTCTTTGTCATGTATGTACTACCCTTCCCTCCCCTCCTATATACTCCCTCCCTTCCTCTCTCCCTCCTCTCGCTGCTTACCCATAATATCCTCTTGTTCTTTTTCCCTTCCTGTCCGTCCTTCTCTCAGTCTGGTGCCAGCGTTGTGTGATCACTCGTGTTCTCTGATACTTCTGCTGTTGTTGCTGCTACGACTACACAAACATTGACTTACTCCCTCCTTGACCTTAAGGTATTGACGATGCTATTTATTTCTTTATCGATTCGTATATCATAGTCTTCAATTAGTTTATTAGTTAATTTGTTTATGCATGTGTTATTTCTTTGTTTATGATATCATTTACTTTATTATTTTTAAGGTCGGTTTAAGGTGTTAATTCTTTTTTGGTACATTGGGGTACCTTGATTCCTCCAAAGTATGCTAGGAAATAGGACCATGCAGAAGAGCAAAAATAATAGTGTTCTGTTGCTTTGTATTTATGTTGCTCAGTTGTGATGTTACTTATAGGTACCTTAAACCCTCGATCATCAGTCTCGTCAAGGAAGAGGGAAGATATTTATTATTGTTTTATTTAAGACGGGTTTTTTTTAGGTAACACTTGATGGGCGAATATGGAGTGTGGAAAGTGGAGTATGGGAGTAGAGAGTAGAGGGGGAGATGGTGGCGTGTGAAGGTGGAGTTGGAGATGGAGTATGGAGGTGGAGATGAAGGGGCCATGCAGTGTGGAAATGGATTTAGGCAGAGGTGGAGTGGTACGTGTGGAAGGGTGGTGAATGTTGGGTATGGATGAGTTGTTGTGTTGTTGTTCTCTCTCTCTCTCTCTCTCTCTCTCTCTCTCTCTCTCTCTCTCTCTCTCTCTCTCTCTCTCTCTCTCTCTCTCTCTCTCTCTCTCTCTAGTCCTTCTGTTAATCCATCCTTGTATCCATCCTTCCACTACTTCGTCCTCCTGTGTAAATATTTAAAGCAATCACTCGTTGCACAAAGTCATTCCTATATAGCCTACTTCCACATTCTCTGTTTCCTCCTTCCTTGTCCTTCACTTTCTCTATGCACGTCCTTCCTTCCTTTCCTTTCTTCGTTGTCATCTTCACACCTGCCATCCCTATATGAAGTTCCATTCTTTTCACCTTCAGCCCCTCCCCACTTCCCCCACAGATCCTTTACACACACACACACACACACACACACACACACATTCCACGTCTTCCACACCAGGTGCCCCACTTACAAAAAAAAAAAAAAAAAAAAAAAAAAAAATTATCTGGTTATTACTCAGAGAAATAAAACATAAATTGTCAGTCCTCGTTAAAGTTTCAAAAGGTTTGTCATTCTCTGTGTAAACTGGTTGCTCCTGGTTCCTCCTAGCATGCAAACCTTCTATACACAGGCTTTCTGTTTCCTATCAAAGTCTGGAGTAAATAGGAAGGCTTCTGGTTCCTCTAAACTTTGCCATGAAACAGACAGGTACAGCTATACCTTAGATTGAGTAAGGGATCTGTTTTGTTGCCTATAGTTTAGAGTAGGCAAATAACAAGCCTTCCAATTCGCCAACAGTAGATGACCCCCTTCAGTGCTTACTCAAATTCTCACTTCCAGATACTGAATCAAGTGTTCTGTACTTGTAGGTGTCGCCAAGTGTTCATTCACCCCAAAAAGTGATGGCAGATCATCCCAAGACTTTCTGGCAGTCAAATCTGAAAGCTGAATAATAACTTACGTACAGAGAGCGGCAATAATTATATCACGGAGCTGTCCAAAGAGTAAATATTACTCGTGAAAAAGTATTATAAAAAAGAAATTACATACGAGGGAATAAACCACAACTTTTAGCGCTCACTATAAGACCATCATTATACGGAGTGACCCAAAACAATACGAAACAATATGAAAACTTATCAATGCTCCCAAGGATGACAATACTGTACCATCACCACCAAAGGTCTTGTCATATAAAGAGAGAAGTTTTTTTAATGGGCTACTGATTCCTCCAAACTATGCTAGAAAACAGACGACCTCAGTGTTGCTAATAGGGGATCTTTTTCGTGGCATAGTTTGGAGGATTCTGTAGCCCTCCAATTAACCAAAAATAGGTTCTCCCTTTAAGCTCATTTAGAAGACATTAGTAATTGTTATCATGCTTATCTTCAGCTACACTATAACTGCATCAGAAAATCATGGGCTCGTGAATTTACATTTTGTGGAATCGCTCGACACAGGAAATCTCAAGAATCATCCGTCAGTCAGTCAGTCAGTCAGGAAATGAAAGATTACATACAGGACTTGCCATGCAAATTGTATACATATTATATCCCGTTCTTCCAGTGTGCTCTCGTGTCTATGGATGTCTTCCCAGGGTACAGTACTATCAAAGACAAAGCTAGTGTCGTGAAAATTGGTGAAAGTATATTATGGTACAGGGCTAACCATACAGGGCACGAATTGTATACTTTTATCCCGTTCTTCCAGTGTGCTCTCGTGTCAATGGATGGCTTCCCAGGGTACAGTACTATCAAAGACAAAGCTAGTGTCGTAAAAACTGGAGAAAGTATATTATGGTACAGGGCTAACCGGTTATACAGGGCACGAACATTACTGCATGTGGTGGAGCTTTCATTAAGTTTCACGAGTTATATATATCAAATCATCTGACAAGACAGCGTGTACACAACTTTTGTCTCTGATAGTACAGCCACAATCAAATAACCAACGACACTTTCCTTCCATCGTGCAAATAAATCAGTATCATTTCAAACTATAATCTTACAACACCTTATGTCAACTCGACCCCCTCAATTATTATTATGAGCTGCTGCAAAATCATACACGTGTTGTTCTTTATTACCAAGATATTTACTAGATGGAAGGAAAGTGTCGGTGGATATTTGATTGTGGCTGTACATGTGTGGTGTGTGACAAAACACATGTGTGTGTACAGTACGTGGGTAATAACAAACTGTGACCCTTTCTCGTCGTTATAGTCTTTGATGTTGTCATCGAGTGTCGTTCCTTGCCTGGGTGTCTTTGTTTGCTTGATGTGGGTTTGGCAAGGTGTGTGTGTGTGTTGTGTTGTGGTGTGGTAGTGTGGTGGTATGGGGACCTTATAAGGGACCCTGTGTGTGATGTAGTCAGAGAGAAAGTTGGATATAATTGAGTCCTTCAAATATTGCCACGAAACGATTTAGGAACCCTGTGTGTGATGTAGTCAGAAAGTTGGATATTAATGAATCCTTCAAATATTGCCATGAAACCAACACACACACACACACACACACACACATACACACACACACACACACACACACACACACACACCTATAGGGAGGGAGCTTGTTTCGTGTCATTGTCAGGAGGAAACAGAAGCCTCCAATTTTCATACACGATCACAGGGTCCTTAAAACATATTGATGATGTTGATGTGGAGCAGGTGTGTGGTACTAATGGTGGTGCAGGTGTGGTATACAGGTGTGTTGTGTAGGTGTGTTATACAGGTGTTTTGTGTAGGTGTGTATTGTACAGGTGTGTTGTGTAGGTGTGTTATACAGGTGTGTGGTATACAGGTGTGTTGTGTAGGTGTATTGTACAGGTGTGTGGTGTAGGTGTGTTATACAGGTGTGTTGTGTAGATGTGTAGTGACGTGCCAGTGAGTAGAAAGTTTATTTCAGGGTCAGTCATTATATTATAAGGTATGTACCATTCTCCCTTCCCTTCTGTATGGTTTCTTTATTCTCTCATACTATTCATTTTTTATCTATTTCTATCTCTCCACACTATCTTTTCACTCTTCTTCCACTCTTCCACACTCTCCTTCCACTCCAACACACTCTCCACTACGCCACACACTCCCTTATTCCTTCATACTCTCCTTCTACTCCTTCACACTCTCCTTCCACTCCTTCACACTCTCCTTCCACTCCTTCACACTCTTCTTCCACTCCTTCATACTCTCCTCCTACTCCATCACACTCTCCTTCCACTCCATCACACTCTCCTTCCACTCCTCTACACTCTTCTTTCACTCCTTCTCACTCTCTTCCACACTCTCCTCTTACTCCTCCACACTCTCCTCCTACTCCTCCACACTCTCCTTCTACTCCTCTACCCACTTCTTTCACTCCTTCACACTCTCTTCCACTCTCTCCTCTTACTCCTTCACACTCTCCACTACGCCACACTCTCCTCCTACTCCTCCACACTCTCCTTCTACTCCTCCACACTCATCTTCCATACCATCACACACTGCTGTAACCCCATTGCACCTTCTCCTTCCACTCTTCCACAAACTCCACCGTCAGTATACGCCTCCACATTCACGAACAACAACAACAACAAAAACAAATGCAACAACAAAACATAAAAAAAAAAGCCCTCGTGGAAAATCCGTATATACACAAGGTTGGGTGAATTGGTTAAGTACACAATAGGTAGGTAGGTAGGTAGGTAGATAGGTAAGTATAGGTAAGTGGGGTGGCCTGCCTGTGTAATGAGTCGTGTTTCCGTCAGTGACATGGGTGTAGGGATGGGTGGGACGTCCTGTATGTATGGGTGTGTAGAGTATAGAGTAAAATTTGTTGGACATGATTTTAATGATTTGATAGTTGGATGAAATTTTATACATTGGGACATAATCTATAGCCTACCTATAATGTAAGTATTTGGACATGATCTATACCAGTGGTTCTTAAACTTCTTTGCCTCACCCCCCCCCCCCTCTACATTATGTATAGATCCTGCGCCCCCCCCCCCCCTATCCCTTAAATTGGCTTAAAATGTTTACCAAACTGTATACTATCAATTTAAAATTACTTATGGTATGGGTGGGGTGTAGCAGCTGGGGGGGTTCGGGTTCGAAAATTTTGGAAATTTGTGCCCATTATGCAGGCCTGAAATTCCCCACTGCAGCTGAGATACCATCGTCAAACTGGTTGCATACCTTGGTTATATAGGAGCGGGTGGGATGAGCAATCGGGTACAAGATGTGTTCAGTTCCTGAGCAAACTCTGACCAACCACACCCAGGGTTGCCACGTGACTTCGATAACTTTTGGCATTCATGAATTGAATCCTTGGTAGTATATATATATATATATATATATATATATATATATATATATATATATATATATATATATATATATATATATATATATATATATATTAGTGCTCATGACTGTACATCTTGTCAAATCTTCGTTCATCCTCTTCAGTTAATTCTCCGTATATTGAGGCACCAGTTCGTTACCTGTTTTAATCTAGAGGAATCATTATCTTTCAAATTGGCCCACGACATGTGCATCCAACAAACAAACACAGTAAAAAGATGAGTTTACTCCACGCTTACTGACCGAAACGGTACAAATTGCGGAACTTTCGCCATAATGCTCCTGTAACTATGTGGTGGTGAGTGACTTGCATGCATGTATATGAGTACAATGAAGGATTTTTGGGTCAGGAAAAGAAGGGAGGATGAATTAAGAGCAAAAGGAAGGAAAAGAAGGGAGGATGAATTAAGAGCAAAAGGAAGGAAAAGAAGGGAGGAGGAATTAAGAGCAAAGGATGTCAACTCAGAGCACATTTCACCATAAGTCAGAGTAACAGCAAGAACCACAAGGAACTAAACTTACACTCACTGAATTTATGCTTTGTATAGTTTGACAAGTATAGTCCTTAAACAATACCTTACATTTACACTTTGTATGATTGACAAGTAGAGTTCTTAAAGTCCTTAAATAACACCTGACATATACACTTTTTATGGTTGACAAGTATAGTCCTTAAAGTCCTGAAATAAAACCTAACATTTACACTTTGTATGATTGACAAGTAGAGTTCTTAAAGTCCTTAAATAACACTTGACATTTACGCTTTATAGAGTTGACAGGCATATACAATACCTGACAATTTGCGTATTATATAGTTGACAGGCATAGTCCTTTACACCAGAAATTTAAGCTTTGTATAACTGACAGGTAAGTAGGTAGGTAAGTAGGCAGGTCGGTAGGTAGGCAAGTAGGTAAGTAGATAAGTAGGTAGATAGGTAGGTAAGTAGGTAGGTAGGTACAGGATAGTTCTTAAGGGGGTATATTATATTACAGTGTTGTTGGTGGTAAATTTTAAGCAACTGATTCCTCCAACCTATTCCAGTCAACAGGATACCATTATATTTATTCATTGGATTTGTTTCCTGACATACTTTGGAGGAATCAAGGCACTCCAATGTAACAAATCCCCTTAAATAACACCTGCTGACACTTATAATTATGTACAGTCACGAGCACTAATAAGTATACAGCTTTGTGGTTGAAGCTTCGAACAGTCCAATTCACCAACGAGCTAATTCCAATGGAGATCTTATTGTGCACTTATTTACCTTCTCTACATACGTATTCGAAGCACACCTGTATACTTATTAGTGCTCGTGACTGTACAGTGCATTTTCCTCTAACATTACAACAGTTATTATGTTTGAAAGAATGATCAAAAGTTAAAAGGTGTTTCAGTTAACCAGCGAAACTAGACATATATACATTTTAGATATTATAATAATTGAACTAACACTAGAGAATATTTTATGACCAGAAAAACCCCTTTGTCTGCTTATAAGTTTTAATTAAGGGGGTGCGGGAATAGGGGGACAGGCTTGTGGGGGTTTTAGGGGGTACGGGAGTAGGGGACAGGCTTGGGGGGTGCGGGAGTAGGGGGACAGGCTTGTGGGGGGGGGGGTTAGGGGGTTGCGAGAATAGGGGACAGGCTTTCTACCCCCCCCCAAGCCTGTCCCCATATTCCCGCACCCCCCAACACCCCCTCCCCCCCAATTAAGGGAGTTGATATTTTGGGGGTACCTACGTCTTGATTCCTCCAAAAAATATATGCCACGAAACAGGACCAGATTAATAAAAAATAATGGATTGCCGTTGCCTGGAATAGTTTGAAGGAATCAGTTACCTACTCCAGATTTCCCCTTAAGGTGGTAATTAATTCTTTTTTTTGGTACATTGGAGTGTCTTGATTCCTCCAAAGTATGCTAGGAAACAAACAGGACCAGAAGAGCAAAAATAATAGTGTTCTGTTGCTTGGAATAGTTTGGAGGATTCAGTTGCTCCAGATTTACCAACACAAAACTTCCCCCTTAATTAAGGACCCTGTGATCGTGTATGATAATTAATAGTGGCTTCTGATTCCTCCTGATTATGCCACGAAACAAGCTTCTTCCATATAGGTGGTGTTTCGTGGCAATATTTGAAGGACTAGTTTACCTCCAATTTTACGACTGCATCACAGGGTCCCTTAAATAATTAATGACACGGGCTATACTCTATTTAATCACCTACAACCGTGTGTGTGATGTGTGTGTGTGGGGTGGGGGGAAATAATTGTAGTACAGTCGCAGCACATAGTCCTTGATCAGGGTGTACTGTAAGGGGAAGTCTGGTTAAGGATTATGTGCCGCGTCTGTACAGTGGAGGTAAATCTGAAACAAAATTATTCCCCACAAACTATTCCAGATCACCATTTAGTTTTGTTAATTAATATAGTCGTGTTTCATGGCACACTTTGAAGGAATCAAGGCTCTCTAATGTACCAAAATCAAATTCACCGACAAATATGTTATTCCTTCATATAGTGTAACCTTCGTGTCATGTGATCAGTTAAGGGAAGCAAGCAACCTTTTGTGGTCAATTTGGAGTCAATGAAGGGCTTCAAATTCAGCTATAAACACATCCCCTGTATAATTCCATATGGAGGGGTTCTGTTTCCTGGCATAGTTTGGAGGAATTAGTAGCCTTCCAATATCCCAAAATAGGTTACTCCTCTTAATTAAGTTTATTATTGTGGTCATCTCTTGTGGTCGAATATATTGAAGGGCTGCTGATTCCTCCAAACTATGCCATGAATCACACCACCACAGTAAACGAGTATAGAGGGATCTGTTTCCTGGCATAGTTTAGAGGAATCAGTCGCCACTTTGGGATTGAAAGAGCTCGACTATACTAATTGCTGCAATGCCTATATAGTTATCATTACATTCATCCCAATTCCAATGTGTAACAGTTAGTGCCTGGTCAACGGTACTGTATATACATGAGCGACACACACACACACACAAATAACGAAAATAAAAATAGAATACAATAGAATAAAAAGTGTGTTGAATGGTCAATAGTCGTCAAAAGTAGGTTCAGGTTAGGAAGTAAGTGCATGGCCCGTACTAAGAGTCAGGAAGGTGGAGGGTGGATGGTACAGTACGGGGGAAGGTACCAATAGTCAGTGCCGTTACTGGAACGAAGAAAGAACGTGAGAAAATAGATATAATGAACTGAAAACATCAGATAATATTTGAAAAGTTGTAAAGTCGTTGTTACTTTTGATTCGGGGAATATGTGTGAGTTATTTATAACACTTACGAATTCCTCCATGAATTTTCGGTAATCTCAGGAAGGAAGTTTTGCTTGTCGTTGGATGATCGCCATCTGCCAGTTTTCAGAGTAATATTTTTCAGTTAATAGATAGGATGTATACTGCATTTCTCATGATAATACAAATTTTGTAGAGTGAGCACGTCACCCTCGACTATTAAAGGTGAAATAGAGGAGTTGAGATGAGTATAATGTTATCCTTATTATTAGGCTACTTACCCGTCCTGACTCTCACCCTAACACCCCCACCTTCCCCTCCTCACCCTCCTCCCGTCACCTGAATAATTTATTGTTTATTGTTTAATTTTATAATAATACTTTCCCGTACTAAGTAATTTACACAACATACATGTTAATAACAAAATTATGATACTATTTTACACAGATTGAGAGCCATTAGGTATTCATTTAACTAAAAAATACACAATAATATTGGCGATATAAATGTTAACGCCTTAACGGTCATGAATACTCATGATCCTGTCCTCCCTTTAGTTGTATAACAAACGTTAGATGGGGAGTGTGTTGCCCCGCGCTCCTGCTGGCAGTATGCTCTTAATATTCCTTATATTATTTGAGTAGTTACTGAAATGGCTCTCTATCTGTATAGAAGAGCATTATAATACTGTTATTTACATGTATGTTATGTGAATTATTTAGTATGGCAATATATTATTATAAAATTAAGCAATAAACAATAAATTATTCAAGTGAGGGGAGTTGGGTAAGGAGGGGGAGGTGGTGGGGGGGCTGCTTGGACAAATGACTCTTGGTAAGGATTGAAGGTACAGTACAGTCCAAGGTGTTACCTTAATGCCAGTTGATGGTTGAAGGGAAGGTCCGTGCCTTGACCCTTCAGACTCTTAGTACGGACCATGGCATGTGTCGTGGATGGAACCTTTCGTCTTTAATAATGTGTGTGTTTATCTTCATGATTATTCAATTGTTAGAGTGTGTATGGTAATGTTACAACACTACCCAACCTCACTGAAGGTCTTGTTGAAGCATAGCGTTACCTTCAGAAACATACTGCCAAAGTCATTTTTATTTTCGACTTATATATATATATATTTTTTTTTTTTTTATGCAACAAGAAGATGTGATACAATAAAAAATCCAGAACTCGACGAAAAATAACTTTATCTATTTGTGTTAGATATACTGTACAGACTTCATTCTCTTTCCTTGATGATTATGTTTTAGCTGCCCTTTTGTATGTTAGAAAATGAGACGAGAAGTATTGATAACTAATATTAGCCAAGCATAAAAATAATAAGTGAAATCAGATACTCAGCTGCATGCATAGAGGTAAAGTGAAGATCTAAATTATGATTCCTCCAAAATCTCCTTGACTGTCTATTCTAATTTCTGGATTATTTTGGAGGAATCGTGAGCTCTCCAACTTGCCCACGACTGACAGATGACTCACTAGAAAAAATTTGCACTGTTCTTCCCTTGTATATTTCCGTCAAATGTGGCCGAGCTGTTGTTAAGGTGGTAATTCTTTTTTGGTACATTGGAGTGCCTTGATTCCTCCAAAGTATGCCAGGAAACAAGACCAGATGAGAGCAAAAATAAGTGTGTTCTGTTGCTTGGAATAGCTTGGAGGATTCAGTTGCTCCAGAATTACCAACACAAAACTTCCCCCTTAATTACAGTCCTATTCATCATGGTCTGTGTTGTAATGTTATAATCAGTAGGTAGAGATGTGACGGTCCCATATTGTTGGTTATTCTTGGTTACTTTCATATACACTTTTTATTACTTTCCAGAGAGAGAGAGAGAGAGAGAGAGAGAGAGAGAGAGAGAGAGAGAGAGATAGAGAGAGAGACAGACAGAAAACCGACCGACAGACAGAGAGAGAGAGAGAGAGAGAGAGAACAGCATAACCCATCTTTGTGAACGTTGTTTTATTATTATTATCTCTCAACAACTCCTCAGTCACTCCCCTTTCATTCTTTACCTGGCCAGCCTTTCCTTCCATTTCTTTGCTGTCCCTCCTTCCCTTCCCTCGCCCCCCTTCCGTGCTTCAGGGCCTTGTTTTGAAGTCTAATGTAGCTAGTTTTCTTCCCCTACTGTTCAATTTAACCTTCCCTCCAGCACCCCTCCCCTCTCTCTCTTTCACACACACACACACAAACACACCTTTTTTATCATTACTTGACCTCCGGCAGTTAACACCTTCTATACCACCTCGTCTCCCTTTCACTTCTTCTCTTGTTTACTCTTTACTTCCACTTCCTTCTCGCTTCCACCTTCATACATGCACCTTCACCTCTTCTCCTGGACCTCTCTTACCTCCTCCTCCTCCTCCTCCTCCCCCTCCTTCTGCTCCTCCTTCATATTATTCTCCCCGTTCTCTCCCTCCTTTCCTTCAGTTTCCTTCCTGTTTGTTGTCCTACTTCTCTACCCTCTTTCTCCCTCGTCCTACAGGGTATTACAGGCATAGGACGGTCATTCATCCTCAAATCAATCAGTCTTATTCATGGCCTCATCTCACCTCACCTTCCATGCAGCTTATGACTCCATCTTAAGGGTTTAGTACAGTGTTGGTAAATCTGGAGCAACTGACACCTCCAAACTATTTCAAGCAACATGTCATCATTATTTTTGTAAAGGGGGAAGTACAGTGTTGGTAAATCTGGAGCAACTGACTCCTCCAATCTATTCCTAGCAACAGAACACCATTATTTTTTTCATGTGCTCCTGTTTCCTGACATACTTCGGAGGAATCAAGGCACTCCAATGTACCAAAAGTATGCAAAACCCCTTTAATTTGTATCTCAGTAGGTGGATAGCTTCACTGTGTGTTATGATCCTCCCCAACCACACTTGTCAGTCTTAATTATATCCAGTAAACTCAGTATCCATATCCACAAAATATGACAGTTACTGGTAGTTCCATTATTACGATAGTTTCATAGTGGAGTCATCAAATTCATCAAATAATACACTCATGAGTCATTTACACAGTTCAGTTTCTTTCGTTATGGTGCTTGCAAACCAAAACAAACAAACCACTGTGAAATTGGCACTAGATGAGTCTGTCTTTGCTGGTAAATTATTGAGTGCCTTTAAATCTAAGGTCAATCGTATCTTTGTTAACCTTTGACCTACTTTGTTTTCTAATTCTCTTTCTTAACCATTGATCTCGTTTTTTTTTTTATTATTCTATTTTACTGCATATTTTTAATTTTGTTTTTTTCTGATCAGGGTGTATGGGGATTTCTGCCCTTTTTGGATGTGAGTAATATATCCCACCGTACTAACACACTTTGCCTGCTGTCTGCTTTTAATAATAATAATAATAACAATGTAACCATCACTTTTACTATTGTAGCCATTAGTTGCCCGTGGCCTCTCCAGATTTCTGTAAATTGAAGTTGATTTTATCCACCTGAATACTGCATGGAAAAAAAGTTATGTTAGCGTATGTTGGTTGGTAGCCAGGCTTTCACTGTTGCATACTTCTTTTTGCTCTGGGAGTGCGATGACGGAATATTTTCACTCTAAACAACGACAGGCGATTGTAGCTTATTATACGTGTCGTTCGAAAACTCTCAAATCCGAGGACATAAGTTATTTATATTGCGTAAGTTGGGGTGTGTGTTGAGATGTGTTAGGGTAATGTGTTGTGATGTGTTGTGATGTGGTACGGTAATGTGTTGTGATGTGTTGTGATATGCTACGGTAATGTGTTGTGATGTGTTACAGTGATGTGTTGTGATGTGTGGTAATATGTTGTGATGTGTTACGGTGATGTGTTGTGATGTGTTACAGTGATGTGTTGAGATGTGTTACGGTAATGTGTTGTGATATGCTACGGTAATGTGTTGTGATGTGTTACGGTAATGTGTTGTGATGTGTTACGGTAATGTGTTGTGATGTGTTACGGTAATGTGTTGTGATGTGTTACGGTGATATGTTGTGATGTGTGGTAATATGTTGTGATGTGTTACGGTAAAGTGTTGTGATGTGTTACGGTAATGTGTTACGTTACGGTGATGTGTTACGGTGACATGCTACGAAGGTTTGTGTAAATGTTGTGAGAGTGTCAGTCGTTCCCAGCAGTAGCTTGTCACAATAATATCACATATAGAAAAAACACACCAGACAAGACCAGAGCAGATGTTGTCATACCAACCTATATACAGTCCAATACAGTCGTAGTAGTTGTAGTAGTGGGTTCCAGCAGCAGCATATGTCACAACGATAATATCAACCGGAAAAACCTGACCAACGTGCATGAATGTATAAAAAGATTGTGTGTGCTGCGTCACTCTCAATCATCATGTACTCGGGAAAAAAGTATTTGTATTAGTATTCTGACATTTCGTGCAAGTGTGAAAAGAGAGTACCGGTATGTATAAAAGTATGTATATTAGTATTCTGTCATTCGTACAAGTGTGAAAAGAGAGTATGTATATTAGTATTCTGATATTCGTGCAAGTGTGAGAAGAAAGTATGTATATTAGTATTATGACATTTCGTGCATGTGTGAAAAGAAAGTATGTATAATAGTATGTATAACAGTATTCTGATATTTCGTGCAAGTGTGAAAAGAGAGTATGTATAATAGTATGTAAAATAGTATTCTGTCATCCGTGCAAGTGTGAAAAGAAAGTATATACGGTATGTATAATAGTATGTATAACATTATTCTGACATTTCGTGCCAGTGTGAAAACAGAGTATGTGTAATAGTATGTAAAATAGTATTCTGACATTTCGTACAAGTGTGAGAAGAGAGTATGTATAATAGTATGTATAATAGTATTCTGATATTTGTGCAAATGTGAGAAAAATACTCCTTTGTGGTCACGATCAGTCTGTAAATCACTTGTATGCGAGTAGAGAGAGAATGTTCAGGGAATTGTTGTTGTGTAGTGTAGGACTTTTTCTTTCCTTCGTATTACACATTGTTCTGAAAATTGGTGGGAGAAAATCATATCTCCGTCAACCGTATCAAACTTCTACCTCAGTTTTCTCTTTTTTTTTTGTTTGTTCCCCCTCCCTCCCTCTCTCCACCTTCTAATTATTTTCTCTCCATGTGCTTCTCTTGTGTACCGCTATATATATATATATATATATATATATATATATATATATATATATATATATATATATATATATATATATTGTTTCTCTGTCTCCTCTCTCGCCTGCAGGGATTTCTCATTTTATCTCTACTCGTCCTTCACCTACAAGTCTAAGTCAGTCTCTCTCTCTCTCATCTAAGCAAGCTAGTAACCAACCCCATCGCTCCGCCCATTTTACCCCTGACACACACACACACACACACACACACACACACACGTTGACCTCCCTCCTCACTCTGCCATGTAGCTTGGTGGTGAGCGGACGTTTGGATCTTCGGTTGCTGTGGCTGTTGTTACTCTCTCTCTCAGTCATGTCCCTCACTACACCGCCCACAGGTATCAATCCAGCCAGCAACCCATTCTGTCTGTCTGTCAGTCAGTCATTCCATCTTGTCAGTCAGTCAGTCATTCATTCCATCCTGTCTGTCAGTCATTCCAACCATCCATCAATTCATCCTGTAAATCATTCCATCCATCCATCCATCCATCCTGTCTGTCAGTCATTCCATCCATCCATCCATTCATCCTGTCAGTCATTCCGACCGTCCATCAATCCATGCTGTCATTCCATTCATCCATCCAGTCAGTCTATCATTCCATCCATCCAGTCAATCATTCCATCCATCCATCCATCCATCCATCCACCTTGTCACTCATTCCATCTATAGGTTCACTTCGGCCCAAGAGGCACAGGCAAAAAAAAATCAGTGTTGTTTACGATGTTGTGGTACTGGTAAATTCATCCATGGTTTAGAGAGGAAATTCTTGTGTTGGTAAATCTGGAACAACTGAATCCTCCAAACTATTCCAAGCAACAGAAAACACCATTATTTTTGCTTTTCTGGTTCTGTTTCCTGGCATACTTTGGGGGAATCAAGGCTCTCCAATGTAACAAAAGTGAATTACCCCCTTAATTAAAAGTCCTGCAATCAGCTGGTGAATAAAAGCGAGCCATTTGATTGAATCTTATGAATCAATATTTTTTGCAGAGACCAACAACTATAGTTTCGGATTATTTTTCGAAGCCATCTTATTGGAAGGTGTTGCAGGACTATTTATTGACATTAATGACTCCATGTACAGAAAAACAACAGAACCATTGTAACAGTACCATCCACACCATTGTATGTACAGTACCACGAATGTTCTTGTCTACACGGCCCTAAATACAAGCGATAACGATGACTGCTATGACGGCAGATTGGATAACAGCCACGTGGAGTCATCGTTATCATTCGTCTAAAGGCAACATACGTACGGTTGGCCACAAGAATTCTTACACAGGCTGTATGTAAAGAGAGGTCATTATTCTGGAAGTTTGCAATGAATGGTCTATCAAGTGACTCAGTATTTGCAGAACAACAAACCTAATATATAATGTTGTATTGCAGTTACGTAGTCTTACATTTTCTATATGTTGTAAACCCTGGAACACAGCAGCGTGTGTACGAATTCTTGCGGCCAAAAGTAGGCTATAACACCTATAGCAAATGAACATGAATGAAATTGGCGAACAAGCATCCATTTAAGGGACCCTGTGATGTAATCAGAGACTTGGAGGTTAGCGAGTCCATCAAATATTGCCACGAAACACCACCTATATGGAAGGAGCTTGTTTCGTGGCATAGTGAGGAGGAATCAGAAACCTCTAATTTTCATACACGATCACAGGGTCCTTAATGTTTATAGACAACCACTGACACGTTTGGATATCATGCTCTGTATATTTGAGGATCCATAGCACCTTCAGGACTCGTCTAAACGTTATGGAAATTCAACGTGTAGTATTAATGGGCAAAAATGTTATGTTTCTACCTAGCATTTTCGTCCATAGCTTCAGGCTCCAAACAATTAAGGATATATTTGGACTCTCTCAGACGGCGGGGTTTCAATTATTATGGAAGGACCTGCTGTTTACCACTGCTGTGTGTGTGTGTGTGTGTGTGTACAGTACGTGAGTTATACCGTATACAACGTGAAGGACTTATCTCTATCAGCATCACGGTTCAGTTCGTTGTCTCTTATGAATACACGTAACAGAAAATCTGGATATACACATAGATGGCGCTACACTTAATGTTATTGTCGTATCCTGAAAAACTAGTGCTGTGAAAACAATGAACAAATTAAAACGTGTATTTATATATTGGGATTTCCTGAAAACAATGAACAAATTAAGACGTGTATTTATATTATTAGACAATGGAGACTTGCAAAACAACTGTGGAATTTACAGTTATGACACGTTGATCAAGAAAACAGCTCTAGACATAATGAAGACGTCTGTATCATTGATTAACACACACACAAACACATACACACACACATGAGGATATTACAGTGTGCTGAATACCTGTGGATCGATATTTCTTGAGTTTATTTTGGTTAAGCTTCAAGCACGACGTATATAAGAGTTTGCAACATATAGAAGCATGGTGTGTAAATGGTTGGTTAGTGGTTGAGGCGATGATGATGGTGTGTCGGCCAAGGGAAGTGAATGTGTGTGTATCTCTCAAGGGTGTGTGTGTGTGTGTGTATGTATGCAGTTATAATTATATATGCTGTATAACATGTATGTATTTAAAATAATGTTGTACTTAAAACAGTGTCCACACGATGCCTGGCGTTCGTGTGGAAGGGAAACAAATTGAAGTGACGATAATATTGTCCGATACTCTGGATTTTTTTTTAGTTTTTTGTTTTCTAATCTGAGGAAGGCGAGGACTAAAGGCAAGAATCCCGCTTAATGTCCTTACCTGTGAATTTTAATGTCCTCACCTGTGAAATAAAAAGTAAGAGAGATAGAGAATCATGTCCAATTTCGTTCGAATTGTGAATTAATGTCCTCACCTGTGAAATAAAAAGTAACAGAGATACAAAATCATGTCCAATTTCGTTCGACATTCCTTGGCACATTGCATTTGAAGGATCATAAATAGTAGTAGTAGGGAAATAATATGGATGTAGGTAGAGTGTTTCAGAGTTGACCATGCATACATACATATTATAATCAGTATGGCTTGAATGGTTGTTGATTTCGTTTGTCTAGTAATGTAACTTAAGGGACCCTGTGTTGTAGTCAGAAAATTGGAGGTAAATGAGTCCTTCAAATATTGCCACGAAACACTCACTACCTATAGAGAAGGAGCTTGTTTCGTGGAATGGTCAGAAGGAATCAGAAGCCACCAATTTTCATACACGATCACAGGGTCCTTAAGGGGGAAATTTTGTGTTGGTAAATCTGGAGCAACTGAATCCTCCAAACTCTTCCAAGCAACAGAACACCATTATATTTGTTCATCTGGTCCTCCTGTTCCTGGCATACTTTGGAGGAATCAAGGCACTCCAATGTAACAAACAAGAATTACCCCCTTAAGAATAAAGGATTTTTGAACGCATCCAAAGTTGAAGGCCAAATAAATTATAACCATTACAAGTATATTTTATTTTGGCCAACTTCCAACGCAGCGTGTGACAGCTGAACCAACAGTGACGAATTGACCAGAAGTTTTTATAGTTGGGAAGGATGAAATGTTGCAGAAGGGAAAGGAAGATATGTCAGGTATGAAGGATGTGTTGTGAGGTGAGGTGAGGTAAGGGGAGGTAGGGTGTGTTGTGCGGTGATTGTAAGGAAGGGTGTGTTGTGGGGTGATTGCTAGGAAGCGTGTGTTGTGAAGTGACTGCAAGGAAGGGTGTGTTGTGAGGTGATTGTAAGGAAGAGTGTGTTGTAAGGTGATTGTAAGGAAGGGTGTGTTGTGAAGTGACTGCAAGGAAGGGTGTGTTGTGAGGTGATTGTAAGGAAGGGTGTGTTGTGAGGTGATTGTAAGGAAGGGTGTGTTGTGAGGTGATTGTAAGGAAGGGTGTGTTGTGAGGTGATTGTAAGGAAGGGTGTGTTGTGAGGTGATTGCTAGGAAGCGTGTGTTATAAGGTGATTGCTAGGAAGGGTGTGTTGTGAGGTCACTTCAATGAAGGGTGTGTTGTGAGGTGACTGCAATGAAGGGTGTGTTGTGAAGTGACTGCAAGGAAGGGTGTGTTATGAGGTGACAAGGAAGACAGGCTGTTACACCAGGCTGACAGGACAACACATCGAGAAACCGTATCTACATAGACTTTCCTAATTCAGAATGTCATGCTGATTCCGACAATCTTTGGTGAACGGGTGTTACTGGATGTAAACAGAAATCATGGGTGAGTTTTATACAACAATGTCACGTCCGAAAGGTTTCAACCAAATTTACTCTTGGTTATACAATGTTACATATCCCCGCGTTGTAAATTGGCAAAGTACAATTAATTATATATCAATGGATAGGAAATTTATTATGTTGCAATATAATGGTAATATGAATATTCTATCTCAAATCGTTTTATCTTGAATTTTTATGAGATAGTGTGTGAAACTTTTACCTGTCTGCTAACTTAATTTCATTGTACAGTATGTTGTTTCCACAAATAAGATTATTTTCTCTCATGAACACAAAGTGAAGTTAAAGTTGTCGTATATTTAATAAAAAAATAAAAAATAAATACCTTTCCGTCCAGTTCCCTTCGTTTTCGGGGGTTGTGGAGGAGGCTGTAACTCCTTCAATTTTTTTTTTTTTTTTTTTCAGTATATCCAGCTACACACAGTTAGTTGAAGGCCTAAAGATCCAAATAAGATGTTCAGAATAAGCTTAAAATATAAAGAGGTAAGGAAGGTAGACTTAACGATGATGACTGTGACGCAAGGAAGGTGAGGTGAGAGGCGGTGAAAGTGTGAAGATGGTTGGAAGCGAGGGCACAGTGACATTAATAACCTCTATATGACAGTCTGCAACCCCGTCTCACAAATGCTGCGTAAACCTTCTAGACTTGAAACGAAAAAACTAAATAAAAAAACTGAAAGAATTCGCACTGTGTTGACGCTAAAAACTATTCCCACTCCAGAAAATGACAGTCTTGTATGTAAATCTTCTAGGCTTGAAACAGAAAAACTAAATAAAAAAACTTAAAGAATTCGCACTGTGTTGACGCTAAAAACTATTCCCGCTCCAGAAAATGACAGTCTTGTTTGGGAAATTATATTGTTTTGCTGTTATGTTGATAGACAAGTACGTAATCAGAAAGCCGTATATGTGAAGACATGGGAATACCTCTTTATTTATGTGTGCAAGCGAAGAAGATGCCTGAGGTTGTGTAAGGACGGTAGGAAAATCTAGACAGATAATTTATGGTTGAGCCATGCACGTCGCCACACACACACACACACACACACACACACACAAAATAATACTGTAACAATCATAATTATGCAGGCTCGCGCACACACACAAACACACACACACACACACACACACACACACACACACACACACACACACACACACACAAACCCGCTAAGTCACAGTAAATTACCTGTGACAAGGAGGTTATGTATTTACAGTAGTTGGGTTTGTTTGGGTGTTCCGTTCGTCTGCTTGCCTATTTACTAAAAAAAAAATGTGGTTGTATACTAATTTTTTTTACCGAAGGACCCAGGAACAAAAAGGTATATATTATATTTGGAGAGATATCTGGATTATATTCTTGGATATGATTTTTTTTTTTTTTTTTCCTGTACAGTCACGATCACTAATGGGTATTCATGTGTGCTTCGAATACCCAGAGACAGTAAATATATACACAATAAGATCTTTATTGGAATTACTTCGTTGGTGAATTGGACTGTTCAAAGCTTCAACTACAGCTGTATACTTATTAGTGCTCGTGACTGTACGTTATAATGTTAATAGTGAAAGTTATATATTGGTGGGTTTTCCCTTTGTCTTTCAAAAAAATCTGAATCAACAACAGCAAGTCATGTTTACATTTCATTTGATATAGTTTTTATATCAATATGTATGGCAGCAGCTGCGTCGTTGCTTATCAACATACATGCAGGTGATCATGTACACAATATTCAGGCCACGTGATATTGGGTCACACACATTGCAGGAGGATGTGTTCTTGAATGGTGAACTAAACATGAGTCAATATAATTATTTTCCATTCTATTGTTTCTGTGTGTTGAAGGGTGAGCCAAAAACGACTCAATATATTTATTTTCCACTCATTTGTTTGTGTGTGTTGAAGGGTGGACTAAACACGAGTCAATATAATTATTTTCCATTCTATTGTTTATGTGTGTTGAAGGGTGAGCCAAAAACGAGTCAATATATTTGTTTTCCATTCTATTGTTTCTATGTGTTGACTAATCATGGTAAGCATTGCGTCAGTGAGTGGGCCATGCATCATTCCTAACTAACACTTTTCACCATGCACACCTTCCTTATATTCTAACACTTATACTCTTAAGAGGGTGCGGAAATAGGGGGACAGGCTTGGGGTTGGAGGGGTCTGGGAGTTTTGGGGGGGTGCGGGAGTAGGGGGACAGGCTTGGGGGGGGGGGTGTTAGGGGGTTGCGGGAATAGGGGACAGGCTTTCTACCCGCCCCAAGCCTGTCCCCCTATTTGGTGGACTCATTTATCACCAATTTTCTGACTACATCACAGGGTCCCTTAAGGGGGTATCATATAGCACTTTTTTGTTTTGGAAATTAAATCTGGAGCAAATGATTCCTCCAAACTATTCCAGGCAACAAGATACCATTAATTTTCTTCATCTGGGTCTGTTTCCTGGCCTACTTTGGAAGAATCAAATCGCTACATTCTCTTATTATCATCCCGTAGGCTACTTACTGTTCAACGATTCCTATTTGTGTCATAAGTTTTCATTTCATTAACGGGGTAATAATTATGTTGTGGGTGAACGGAGGAGGCAACTCATTCCACCAAACAAACTACTCCACTATAGAAACCACTTCAGTTCTTGTTTGTGTTGCTGTGTTGGGGGGTAATGACAGATAACATCAATAGTCAGTATTATCAAGCCTAAAGACAACTTTCATAACGGGGCTGGGTGGGTTTGTTGTTGTCAGTTAGTTAGGTGTGATATCACTGACTATTGATGTTGCTATTTAGGATTAAGGTGGTAATTCTTTTTTGGTCCATTGGAGTGTCTTGATTCCTCCAAAGTATGCTAGGAAACAGGACCAGATGAACAAAAATAATGGTGTTCTGTTGCTTGGAATAATTTGGAGGAATCACTTGCTCCAGATTTGCCAACACTGTACTTGCCCCTTAAGGTGGTAATTCTTTTTTTGTCCATTGGAGTGTCTTGATTCCTCCAAAGTATGCTAGGAAACAAACGGGACCAGACGGGCAAAAATAATGGTGTTCTGTTGCTTGGAATACTTTGGAGGATTCAGTTTCCCCAGAATTACCAACACAAAACTTCCCCGTTAAACATTCACTTGAATTACCAATACCGTCCATAACACACCAGAAGGAGGTAATCTATAATAATGGGTTCGATTCCCTGCTCTTCTCTGACCATGGGCTTCAGAAAAGAGGAGGGGGATACTGATTGGTGCACGCGACTGTACCAAAAAAGAATGACCACCTTAATTTTCACAGGCAATCATGCATGTATATTCCAAAGATACAAATTCTTACTTAAACCGTCATGTAAAAAAAAAAATGTCTGCCTTTTGTTTGACATCAGCGACCAAATACAACCATATGACAAACGGACATTCTCAAAGTTACTCAAGCACAATAATATGCCGTCACACACACACACACACACACACACACACACGCGCAGACGCAGTGGATCATGTGTTACAGCGATGGGAAAGGGGTGAGGGTGGAGCGAGTGTAGGGAGGGAGGGAGGGAGGGAAGGAAGGGGTTATGACTGATGAGTAGAAAGGTGTACGTAAGGTAACAATAGTATAGGGACGGGGGGGGACTATAGAGAATTGTTGACAGGTATAAAATTTACAGAGGTTATTTTGAGGCTGGAGACGAAATTTGTTAGATAATAGTAAGTAGTTCTTTGTTTCTTCTTGCGTACAAACAACATGGACATGGATAGAGTCGACGTAACCTCTGTGCAATGCAAGAAAAAAAAAAAAATCCTCTATATTCTCTATACGCAAGGAACATTATTGGAAAAAGAGACGAACTGCTTGCATACGTAAATACCGAGAATCCCGATATAATTAGTATAACAGAAACATGGTTAGATTTTAACGATAAACATTATTTGGCAGAAGTAGCTATCCCAGGTTATCAAATTATTGCTAACTGTAGGACACATAAAAAAGGGGGGGGGGTGGAGTTCTTTTATTCATTAGAGATAATTTGGATATAATCGAAATAAATAAAGACAAACAAGATGCATGATTCTATATACGTCAAACTCAAAGTAAATGGAAAACATTTAATCATCGGTACAGTATATCGTCCCCCCAAAACTACTACAGAACATGACAATTTGCTATATGAAGAGATAAAATCAGTAATAGAAAATAAAAATGCCATTATATGCGGTGATTTTAACCTCCCAAGAATAAACTGGAAACTTCAGTCAGGCGACAACGAAGGAAAACGTCTGTTAAAAATAATTCGTAAGCTATATTTAAATATATTGGTACAAGACAATAATAGATAATAGATAATAGATAATAATATCCTCGACCTTGTTTTAACAACAGACCTTGATTTAATCAGTTCATGCGGTCAGTGAGCCCCTTGCAAACAGCGATCACAGAATAATAAGATGCAACATAAACTGTAACACTAAGATCTATGAAAATAGTCAGTTAGTACCTAACTATAAAAGAGCAAATTTTGATAATATTAAAAAAGAACTAAACGAAATCATCTGGACGGAATTGCTAAATAATGAAGACGTCGATACGATGTGTAATATATTTACAGAAAAACTCTTGTCAATTGAAAAGAAACATGTACCGAGAATAAAGAAACGAACTAACAACCGCAAATCAGTGTGGAGGAATCAGCAAGCCTCCAATATAACCACAATTATATTAATTAATGATCCCCGTAAAAGTTGTAGCTGCTAGTAAATTGCAACAAGTATGTGAATGGAACAACAGACTGAGGAGTGAAGGACCTACTAAGATTGTGAACTGGCAGAACAGGTTGCACTGCTACAAAAAAATACCTTGAGGGGACGATATTACTGGCATAACTTCCTCGGGCCTCAGGTCACACCAAAGCTTTCTCCGTTCTCCAACTCGGCTTTAGATGATTGTGGGACTTTCGCGACACGAGGCGGAGCACGTAGATAGTTTAAGGGGATAATATACTTTTCATAGACTGGAGTGCCTTGATTCCTCCGACGAAGTATGCCAGGAAATAGACCCATATGAAGAAAAATATTGGTATCCTGTTGCCTGGAATAGTTTGGAGGAATCATTTGCTCCGGATTTACCACCCAAAACAAAGTGTTATACATCTCCTTAAACGAGTCTATTATTATTTTATTTTTTTTATGCTTTTTGTAGGGCCTATTCAATTCTCAGTACTGTGCATGTCAGTACAAACACAAACAGAAAAGAACTGATAAAAACAAACACTATCATAATAAGATAACCAGTGAGAGACAATCACAAGTACAGACACTCGTAAACAGAAGTTTTTTTTTTTTTTTTTTTTTTTTTTTAATTAATTGCGCCGTAGCGTCAACCAACAGGCAGGCAACAATACATACGGGTAGGCGGGACCCATGATAATACGATGACTACAACCACACATACACACGCACACACACACACACACCACACACACACATCACGAAAACAGAATGGAGCACAAGCATACAGACAAATATTTACATTATGACCTATTTAAATCCACCAAAACGAGGGTGGCGTACCAGAAGTTCCTCCAGAACCTGGTGGTTCAGCAGGTGTCGACAAACCACATCAAGTGGCAGCCCCCGGGGCAGCAAGTGTCGGACAGTGGGGCAGTCCAGGCAATAGTGCTCTATAGTGTTAGCACGAGGCGCTCGACACAAGTGACACTCAGTGAAGGGAGGCTCACCCTGTATCCTAGCAATCTGCCACGGTGGCCGGTAGCCAAGCCTCAAACGAGCAGAGACTACATTGTGCCTCCGAACCATGAGGCCTCGACGACGGTAGGAATATTTGTGACGGCAGACAGACTCGTAATGTGTGATGGAGATGCTGAAGGGCCTCTCTGCATCCCTGCGTCGCCGTACAGTGAGGAGAGCGGCGGAGCAGACTTTAGAGAGGTAACATGTCAGGGAGAGAGGACGTCCAACACCACGAGGAGGCAGATGGCAGGCTTCCTTTGCGAGTCTGTCAACTGAACCATTGTGACGTAAACCTACATGGGATGGCACCCATAAAAATTTGACAGTCAAGTTACGATGATGCAATAAGGACAAAAACGATAAAATCTGCTGAACAACAGTAGAGTGTGTGGGCTGAACACTAGAGAGGGAATGAAGGGCAGGTTTGGAGTCACAAAAAATGGCAGCATTCACTCCACGTTGACAAACAACACTAACAGCATCCAGAATGGCATACAGTTCACACAATGTTGAGCTAGAGTGGTTACAGAGACGACGGCCAACCCAGCCCCCTGGAGGTGACTCCATGTCAGGTGAGAAAACGGCACAACCTGCTGCACCATCCACTTGCAATGAGCCATCAGTGAAGAGGCAGTATGGATCTGTGATGGAGGACGTCACTGTTTCTATGTGTTCCAGAGCCAACTGGCGCTGTAGAGAAGGCAGTTCCGCCTTGGAAGTAGATGTGAAGCTCACATCAGGTGTTGGTAGCATCCATGGAGGGGGTCCTGGGGGGACGTCTGCCACCATTATATCTATATTAAGACTACGGAGCATAGAGGAAACAGACCTTATAAGAGTACGTCCAGCAGGCAGTATGGGAGGGACCGGGTAGTTTGGTCTAAGAGAAGTCCTGACTAACTGAGAGTAATGGGGTGAAAGATGTGGGAAATGGAGGCACTTGACAGTGAAGCAAGTAACATTAGAATAAATTCTCTCCACTAACGGGGGAAGACGCAACTCACGCTGCATGTTCACTATCCTGGTCGACATTGGACAACCGAGAATTATTCTCATTGCTCTATTCTGAAATTTTTCTAAAGTTTCAAGAGTAGCCCTGGGAAGTTGAATCAGAGCAGGGGAGAGGTAATCAACAACTGAACGGATAAAAGCAATATAGATGGTTCTGGCTACTGGGATGGAGATGCCCGAAGAGTTGTTAGTGAGCCATTGAAGTGGCGTAAGTCGGCGCTGGAGACGACCCAATAAGTCCTGGACAATGGGATGGTCTTGAGGTCTGGCAGGGACAATCGGCCAAATATTGACTGGCGCGCCCAGGTAGCGATACTGGGAACACATGGGAATGACAGTCCCTCCAATGGTGAACACTGGCCGAGCTTGAGGAAGGTGGCAGGTGAATATTCTGCTCTTATCTGGGGAGACAATAATGCCACAGTGAGAGGACACAGAGAAGGAGTCAAGAAATCGCTGGAGATCCCTTGGTGAGGTAGAATGAACACAGATATCATCAGCATAGCACGTAATTGTAGTTCCAGGTATATCAGGGAGAGAAGTGAGCAACCGATGCATCAGAATATTAAATAACAATGGGCTGAGAACACCCCCTTGAGGAGTACCAAGATGAAAACTGCGCAAAGGACTGAGTGCACCACTGAAAAACACACGGGTGGTCCTGTTACTCAGGTAGTCCCGAATCCACCGTAATAGATTACCCTTTATCCCAAAGTCAACCAGTTGATCCAAAATGACGTCTCTATTAGCAACATCGAAGGCACTTCGAAGGTCAATGAAGGCCACCACACTGTCCCTGTTAAGGCGAGTGTACAGGTCGACTAGGCAGTGGTGTGTGCTCCATTGGAGAAGGAAACCAAACAGCCATGGAGAAAGGCGATCTTGCAGTCTGTACATGAGACGATTGAGTAAGATTCTCTCCATAACTTTGCAAAAACAGGAAGTCAGGGAAATAGGCCTAAACTTCGCAGTGCCGGGCTTAGGGATGGGTATTATTGTGCTGCTGGTCCAGGCTCGTGGTACACAACCATCACGAAGACAAAGATTGTACAGTAGAAGTAGAGGGTTCCCAGGAACTTGTTGAAGTAGGCACGGCACAGCATAAGTAATACCATCATCACCAGGGGAAGAAGCTCTACCCCGAGAGAGAGCACGTCGCAACTCCTCCTCAGTTATCTCCTCTGCATCATCGTCATCATCTTGCAACAGAGCAGACATTAGACGTAGCCGATGGACAGCAGCAGGGTAGACTGGCTGAGGTAGATTGTTATGACCAGGCATCGACAAGTTGTTGGGCATAGTCGGCGGGAGTGTGATGACGAGCAGTGGCCGGTGTCTTTTTAACAACCCGACAGATGAGGTGCCACACTGAAGCCACACTTGTTTGCTGGTTGATGCTGTCCATGAACCGCTGCCAAGACTCAGTGCGAGCACACTCCTGCAGGGCAACTAAAGCGTCCCAAGACATCTGGTAACGATGGAGCAGGTCAGGGGTTGGGTTGGCTTGAAACAATAGGCCATCACGTTCAGCCTCCTCCTTTGCCTCCTGTATACGTGCATCCAGCGTCCAGGAGTGGACAGTATGGCGATGCTGGAGGTGTGGCCGGGAGATGTATAGCCTATAAAAGTCATGAGTAGCAGATACAAGATCAGAGTACAACTGTTCAGCTGATGATATGTCAAATGTAGGGAATACATGGGCCATGAATAAGATGTAAGTCGGGCAATATTTAGGGGGCACAGCAATACGCAAACGAGTGGCTGAAGCACTTGACCCAGCAGTTAGAGAATAATGAAACCGAAGAGCGATGTGATCAGAGAATAAGTCTGGTAGGGAGGAGCACAGGACCTGAGATGCTATCAGGCCAGACGAGAGGATGTAATCCAGAGTACCTCCCCGGCAATGAGTGGCACCGCCAGTGTCCCAGCGTGTCAGATGATGCTTGCGGATGTATGAAAGGAGACGAACACCATTACGATTAATAGAGCCAGAACCATCACCCAAATCAGAATGCCGAGCATTAAAATCTCCCATATAAACCATACCACGCACTGTTGGAGAAGGAAGAGCCTCAAGAGTGAGTCTAGCTGGGGCAGAATAGACATTACATAGTTGTAGTACTCCATCCCCAGGTAGAACCTCAAATAGCTGAAAGGTCATGTCAGGATCAGTGGAGGTACGGAGAAGGCGATGTGGCAAGGAGCTATGTATGTAAGTCAGGAGACCATTACTTACCAGATGAACATATGGCACATAACCTGAGAGGGGAGGAGCTTGCCCAGCAGCGAGTGGCCGTCCTGGAAATACTTCCTGGAGAAAATTAACACTCGGATGATGACGAAAAACATAGGCCTTGAGTTGAGTGAGCTTAGCATAACTGGTGATACCACATACATTCCAGATGACATCCAGCCGGCAATCACTAGCGAACTCTGTATTTGGAGGTAGAAGTCCGGTGAGTGGGGGCAGATGAGCGACCTGGAGAAGAAGATGGACCAGGAGAAGGGACTGGCTCGAAAAGCTTTTCAAGGCGAGATGCAACAGTATCCATCTTTTCGGTAAGGGTAGTGACAGTTGAGATGATGGCCTGCTGAACCTCGACCAAGGTGGAGAGTTTGGAGTCATTGGAAGCCTGAGCAGCAACCAGCCCATCAATCCTGGCTTCAAGGGCAGAAAAGCGGTTCTCGAGAGCCGTACATCGTGCCATGAAGGTAGCAACAGACGTGCGGAGGGCCAGGTCTGGAGGCGAGGCAGGGCTGGTAGGAGGAGCAGACTGGAGAGGTTGTGGTGGTGGTGGAGGCGGAGCAATAGTAGAGACACGAGCCTGGACCTGACGTCGAGTACATCCATGCCACACGTTAACCCCTGGCTGAAGGCATCGTGGACACTTCCATCGAGACGTATCCTCAGGAAGTGAAGGCTCAGAGGTGGAGGCAGCAGGACATGATGGTTCACCCCTGACAGGACACGTCTTGGAATCATGGTCGGCGGCACACCATGCACACTTCGGCCTGGCAGAACAGTACCGGGAGATATGCCCAACTCCCCAGCACCTGTAGCACCAAAGCTGGTCATTATGAAGTTTCCTCACCTTACACTGTGGAAGACAAGGGAGGAGATCAAAGGAAATCTCATTTGGAGGTGGATCGGGTTGACTCCAGACAACAACAATACGGCTAATGGGGGAACCATCTTGGAAAAAAACGGGCAGAGTACACACCAGGGTATCCTTTGGCAAGTTTCGGGTCAACATCAATAGGAAAACGGGTGAGGATGTAGCTGGGGAACTTACGAGGCCTCTCGGGTGAGTCTTCAAGAATGAGAGGCAGAGATAAAAATTCACCAGCCTTGACTCTATCAATGATGTCCTGACGCTTCCTAGAGATGTAGACAAACCGGGAGGTGACAGCAGCCATCTTGACTTCAGCTAGTTCACACTGCAGCTGGAAGGCCCTGTTGACATCAGACAACCAATGCAGCTTTGTGTCCGTAGATGGGTTTCCAGAGAAGGAGACTTTGACATAGGCATCTCTCGGGGCAAAAGCAGGAAGGTTGGACGAGGGCAAGGAGTTGGTATACAAAGAAGAAACACCAGGGTGAGGCAGAGAAGGTACGTCGTGCACAGCTGAAGCACCCTTCGCCGTCTTGGCAGCTGGAGGCAAACAGTCCACACCATCGGAATCCTGCGAGGAGTCGGACGAGACATCAACAGGTCGCTTGGTAGAGGTTGAGGAGGTGGACGGCTTCAACCTGAGCTGCGGAATGACCGAGGAGAGGGGGGGAGGGTTGCGAGAAGGCAGCTCAGGCCAGTGATCCTCAATTGGAGACTCGTCTTCCTCTGACATTGCCAAGTCAGCCTCCAAGCAGGAATCCGCGCTCTCCATCAGGCCAGGCAAGGCCTAGATGGAAAGGAAACAACAACACAAACAACTAAACACTCAATCAGCCAGGGACACACACACACACAGACAATCACAACAAAACTATACACAGAACCACAACAGACAAACACCACAGAAACAACAACACACAAACAAGAACTCACAAACAATACAAAAAACACACAAACAAGAGCTCCAAAATAGCCCAAACAACAACACAAACGAGAATGGAGGCAGAACGCCACGAGTACGTCCACACTCCACCAGTTCTGGACCGAGACTGAGTGGAGGAGACTGTACATTGGAGTGCCTTGATTCCTCTAAAGTATGCCAGGAAACAGGCCAAGTTAACAAAAATAATGGTGTTCTGTTGCTTGGAATAGTTTGGAGGATTCAGTTGCTCCAGATTTCCTAACACAAAATTTCCCCCTTAAAAGTGTGGTTGGTTGGGAAGCTAACAAACCAATACCACTGTGGAATCGGCCCGTAGTCCGTGAGTGTAAGTTCAGTATTGTATTACACCACCCCGGACAGATAACTCTGATAATCTGGCACTAGGTATGTGTTTGTTTTTAACGTCTATCGACTACCTAATGGTCATTAAGGCGACAAATACAAAGCGATAGAAAAAAAAAAAAAATTGTGTATGTGGATAATTGTATGTGTGTGTCGGTGTGTGTTTGTGTATGTGTGTGTGTTAATGTCTCCTCCTCCACTGCTGGTTTTGAATCGTCACAAAAGAGCTGTTAGTTGACGTTTTGGAGAGTGAACGAGCAGACGGCGTTACTTTGCTCGTCCACACCTCCCGAACCTGGAAGACGTCGGGGTCCCGGCAGCATGTGGTGTACTGGGAGATGTCAAGGTGAGGAGAGGTAGACATCCACCACTCTACAGTTACAGTAGGTGGTGGTGGTGTTGGTGGACTGTCTGTCCTCCTCCTCCTCTTCCTCTTCCCCACCGTCTGCCATCCCCCTTCATCCTCCAGGTCCATGTTGTCGTCGGTGGAATCATCCTTGGTGGTGGTGGAGTGGGAACTGGTGTCTGTGTCCTCCATCTCGGGTTCTTGTTGGGCAGGCTCAGGTGGTGGTGGTGATGCCTTCCCAACATTCCCCCTGTTGAGTGGACGAGGCAACATCAATCGGCGACGGGGGTGGACCGGAGGCGGAGTTGTTGGCGCGTCCGCTCTGCTGCTCCTCCTCTATCGTGCCGGCTTGCCGCCTCGCTTCTTGGTGGTGGTGGTGGTAGTGGTGGTGGTGGGTGGTTGTAGATCGGGAGAAATGGCGATTGGTGGCAAGCCATTTCTCCCAAAAATGTCTTGGAGGAGGTCGGACAGACGACCTAGCCCTTCTGCAGCTAAGACAACAGCAGTCTTGGTGCAGACGGTGACAATATCTGCCTGCTGCTGCCGTTGCTGCGGTGGTTGGGCGTCAGCCGTCTTCCTCCTCTGACATGGAGTGAGCCGAGGACTTTACCACCATCAAGCCCGGCTACGTTGGTAGCCTCCACCCCCTTCCTCCCTTCCTCCACAGTGAAGGACACCTCCTCTCCGTCCCTCAGTGATGGTGGTGAGGTGGTGGCAGCAGAGAGAAGGATGCCTCTCCTGTGGACGAAGTAGTCAATGCTGTCAGCTGTCACAAACCCATAGCCCTTCACGAAGTTAAACCACTTCACCCTGCCAGCGAGACAGGTGGCAGAGGAAGTGGTGTTGCGTGGGCCATGGTTGGTGAGTGAGTCGGCACTAGGTCAAGGTAGAGACTATATAAGAGAGACTGGACAGCTGCCATTCTTGCTCATTTTTGTGTTTTCCGCGATACTTCTCAAGTTAGTATAGAAAAAATGTATAGTTGGTAGATACTACCAGCTAGTAATCTCCTGCTGACATTCGTAGGCAAAATGTTGACGAGAATTGCATTGTTTCCATATACAGGTATATATTTTTAAATACTATAAGATATCTGATGTTATAAATCCTATTATACGACATGTAGGCGTTATTTAAAGCACATGATAGGACGTGACGAGTGTCCAGACGACACTACTAAACCAACACGTTAGACTGAAAGACGACAGCAGTAGTCAATGTGTTTAGGGTATATGTGAAACATTTGATACTATGGTTAGTTTAATTAATTTTTGTATGAAAATGGTTTCCGTAGGAGTATTACCAACGTTTACACACTACAGTTTACATGCTGTTCACATAAATATGAGGGAATTTGTTGTCGCGATGAATGGTTAAGTACAGTATCATATTACTGATTCGTCTCCATACAGTTCGGCATTCTGAAAGGCTTACGGAAGTTTTCAAGGAATATTTATGTTGAGTTGAAGATCGACTAAAAACTACCTTTGCTTGTTTATCTAAAGAAGATATTATATAAATATAACAACATTCTACCGAGTAGTCAGTCACGCATCATAGTCAAGGCAAAATATACATTGTGCCGAACCTGCTAGCAGGCAGAGACGAGTATGAGCAAACATGGCTCCCCATTCAACCAGCCAATCAGCGAGCAGCAGATATTTTGGCTGTCCAGTCTCTCTATATAGGGTCTCTAGGTCAAGGGACTGTCCCAGGACCTTGGTCTGGCATATCTTAAGGAGGTGAGGGAATAGGGGGACAGGCTTGGGGGGGTTAGGGGGGTGCGGGAGTAGGGGCCGACAGGCTTGGGGGGGTTTTGGGGGGTGCGGGAGTAGGGGGACAGGCTTGGGGGGAGTTAGGGGGGTGCGGGAATAGGGGACAGGTTTTCTACCCATCCCAAGCCTGTCCCCCTACTCCCGCACCCCCCTAAACCCCCCTTCCCCCCAAGCCTGTCCCCTACTCCCGCACCCCCTTAACTGGCGAGTATTACATTTCTTCATGGTTATTGGTACAGTTGGCCAACGTTCCGCCTGGGCCACCCCGCTGCCACAGGTGGGTAATGTGATGGCAACAGTGTTTAGGTTTGTTCGTGTGTTCATGCTCGGCAAAAGTTCGGATCATCGACACTTTCCTTCTGAAGTGAACCTTCATCCCATCGATGGCAGGGTAATATGGAATTGGGTGAGGCTTGACAACTTTTGAAATATGAACTATCTCTGTCGATGACCATCTGAATACAGAGTTAATAAAGTGTTTCGAGTTTATTACAGATTTTTTATATTAGTTTATACGATGGTAAAAGTCATTAAATAAAGTGATTACGGCAATGAAACATGAGGTGGTCAGTATGGATGAAGGTTTCTACCCTTGACTTCCACAGTTGTGTCTATATGGGGAGATAAATATTTCAGGAGTAAGATGACTCCCAATAACTTACCAACCTGCATCAATATGGTCGCACAGAAAATTATTGTTGTGTGTCACAGGTCACACTGATCACAGCCAAAAATTATATGACTAAATTAATTATTCGATAACATAGTACAGTATTTTAGTAGATTTTTCTTCGTTTTTAAGCTGATGGTCTTGTTTCGTAGATGTAACACCTGCGCTGAGCGAGTTTGTTTGATTTCACTCACTGGTTCCTCCATGATATACAAAATATAATACGGCTTCATTGTCATACTTGCTTGAAAATAATTACAAAGAGCAATTACATCTTCTATTCTAAGGTTCACAAGGTACGCCAGCAATTGTGAGAATTTGTGAGACTATAATTAGAACATTGAAAAACGTCAACACAATTGCGTAATTACCGTCAGCTGAAAAAAAAAAGATAAGTTAAATGAAGTGGCTGAGCTGTATAAAAAAAAATTTTTACCTCCACTATCTCCATGTTCTATTTTTGTTTTTCATGATTTTTTATTTATATGCGTGTGACGAGTTATCTTATAAATAATTTTTTAATTCATTATCTAATTCTATTTAAATTCATGACTGTCCATAATCTAGTGTTGTTGTTGTTGAAGTTCCTCAAGCTGTCTGGCCGAACAGCCCCGATAATCTAGTGTTGTACTGACTTGCCTTATTTGATCATGTCCCAGGTCAAGAATTGTATATCGTTAGGTTTAACAGAAACGGTCCAAGACAGGCGAAAAGTTAAAAGAGCAGTCAGACACCGGTATCTTTATTTTTATGCTAAAAATGAATAATGTAACTTATACCGTTTATAATGTCAAGTTATAACCCCACCATTTATCGGATGAACTCTACACTACAGAAGAAGAGTGTTGATGATCCGAACTTTCGTCGAGCACCTCCTTACGAACAAACATATACACCCGACACTTGCTGCCCCGGGGCCTGCCACTTGATGTGGTTTGTCGACACCTGCTGAACCACCAGGGGTGTGTATGTGTGGTTGTAGTCACTGTATTCTCATGGGTCCCGCCTACCAGTATGTATTGTTGCCTGCCTGTTGATTGACGCTACGGCGCAATTAATTAAAAAAAAAAAAAAAAAAAAAAAAAAAAAAACATATACACTGTTGCCAGGCACGTTACTCGCCTCTTGCAGTCAGCAGGCCCAGATGGAACGTTGGGCAACTGTACTGTACTCTGCTGCCACTTTTGCCATACAGCTCCCTTGAAATCCTGCTCTGTCTCTTTAAGTCAGCTGTAAACAACATTCAGTATAATTTTTCGTGTACAAAAATTTTAAAAGCTTTTTATTAATGATTTGCTATTTGTTACTAACTACAAAGAATTATTTACAACATTTGTCATTGAGGCCTTGGCTGCGTTGCCAGTGCTGGACAAGGTCATACAATGACAGCCATGGGGGTATTTAATGCCTCCATAATGACAAGTGACTCATTACCATCCACACCCCGGGGCAAGAAAGAGGCTGACTTCCCCACTGGCCAAACCCAAATTCATCACATTGGAAAATTCTCCAAATCATCCCACGCACCTACATAGTCAAGCCAGAGATATTATATATAAGGTAAATCAGTATTTCCATAGAGAGAAAGATAATGATGGGGGGGGGGGGGGGGTGTAGGTGTAAAATAGGTGCGGTACAGCTACAAGCAAATAACCACCGACATTTTCCTTCCATCGTGCAAATAAATCAGTATCATATCAAACTATAACCATACAACACCTTATGTCAACTCAACCCCCTTAATTATTATTATGAGGTGCTGCAAAATCATACATGTGTTGTTCTTTATTACCAAGATATTTACTACGATGGAAGGAAAGTGTCGGTGGATATTTGATTGTGGCTGTACGTGAGGACCAAGGTGTGGTCAGTTGGAGAGGTGGCAACAGGGTACCAATAGGCGAGCCCACACTTTGAGTGATGTTGCCAAATGGTGATCTATTTTTTATTTGCGACCTTTTAAGTGCTGGACATGGGTAACTTAGTTAAATTTCATACCTTATTTTACACTAGAAAATTAGCGTTCTAGTTCACGACCTTTTACTTAGATGTATAAAAAAATACATACTTTTGTGTTTTCGCATAATATATGCTGAATATACTATATTTTTCATATGAATTAGTAAATAATAAAAGTCGAAATGTGTGCATTAAGCGGCTTTCATGAACTGCATGAGTATAACAGCCTACAAATATTAACAATTGTATTTAGCATGACCCATACCATGAAGCGGAAAATGTTGAAATGCCATATTTTCACATTTATTAGCATTAGAAATATGCATACCTTGCGCTGCCAAGGCTTCCATGAGCTCCGAAAATATTACCCTAGAATCGAGCCAGTTTTACCCTAAATTACTGTATTACCCTAAAAAATCGGCAACATCGTAACTTTGAATAATGTAATGCATTATTACACAGTCATTTAGGATCATATATAAGAAAAAACTAAAATAAATTCTATTTGTAAAGATCATCATGTTTATCAGTGAAAGAAAATAAACTTAGGGTATCTGGGTTATGCCCCAATACACTGTATTATGGATAATTTGATGGGTTCAGCAAAATTGTAAAGCAACGTAAATATGTAGCCTCAGTATTAATTAACTTTCAACTTTCTTTTCATGTCTACAACAGCTTTGTGTACTATTCTTAATTTTCGATAGATTTTGACATATATAATATGTTTTGCCTATGAATTACCCTAAAATTACCCCAAATTAAGCATTACCCTAAACACTACCCTAAAGAGGATCTAATTACCCTAGTTTAGGGTATTTTACCCTAAAATGGAAGCACTGGGTGCTGGGTTGGTTTGTTTACGTGTTGCTGCAGCAGCGGAGAACGTATCGTATGGAGACACCAATATATTATCAACATCTTATTGTGATTTAGTACTGTTACTATCATTGACGACGTAAAATGTAAAATATAATTATAAAAGGCCTGTATAAGTTTGTATATCATTCTAATTTTGTTATCTTTGCGTATAAGCCGACTAAAAAGCCTCTTCTGAAATAATAGGAGATATATTTTTATTCATGGCTGTATTCGTATGAAAATAAGTCCAAGATAAGTTAAAAATATGTAAAAAATATTGAATAAGTTATAATAAGTCGTTCCACAATAGGAAGCCCAATATAACTTTGCCCGACATAGGACATTTTTTCCAGCCTAGAAATCGCCATCAAAATGCCGTTTGGCAACTCGCATTAAAGTGTGGGCTCGCCTATAGCCGGAAATGTCCTACTCACCAGTTAAGATTTGCGCTCTGAGAGGTCCTATGGTCAAACTGCGGTTCGAGATAAGGGAATCTTGTGTCAGTTTCTGTCCAGCTTCGACTCTCAGAGTTGTAAGGCAGGAGTGTCTGGGTTGGAATCGTGCTCTTGTTTCATCGGGTTTCGCCATATTTCCTTTTGTCTGTTCGAATTTATATAAATAGTAAATATATGGTGTCCCTCGACTTTCCTTTCCCGTTTTGTCAAATGAAAGTAGATGTATTTCTAAGATAAAAATACTCTATTAACATACGTCTTCTGAGATGTTGTTTGGCAGTTATGTTGAAATTAAAAATGCGTGTATAAGGGGAGGTGGTAGGTGGCAAGGATCCTTGGTAGGTGGTAGGTAATGGTGGCTGTTGTACTCAGTGTTGCCATACACTAGGTTGTTATATTTGGGTATTTCATGTTTTCTTTCTTATTTAAACGGTTATTACGTATTTGTTGTAGTTCATTAAGTTATTGTTATAAAAACTATGATACTATAACGTGGCAGAGATGTAGAGGAAGTAATAAGAAAGAAAACATGAAATACCCAAATATAACAACCTACTATCCGTTTCAGCGCCGGACAGACGGTGTTTTTCGCAAATATCTCCTAAACGAATCGTTGTATCAATATAATATTTCAACACACTCTCTTTAACACCCGGGCGTAATTTATGGCTGACATACCATATTCCTATATGTGTTATGCGAGGAGTTTACTCGTGAAAAATAGCACAAAGCTCGCCAGTCATGTTGACGCATTCGAAGGAAAGTGTGGCCCCCCCAACACCCTCCCAAACCATTCCTAACCACAACTACATCCCCCCCTTCTCACCCCTCCCTCCTCCTCTTCTCCCCCTAGCTCCTCGCCTCCCTCATCACTCGTGTCCCTCCCTATTTCTTCCATCACTGTATTAGAATGTTATGTAGATGTATATGTATAGATATGATTATTAACTAAGAGTATGGTACAGTACAATTCTATAGAGGCAAGACGTATTTCACTTTGATAATTACTGTACAACAGCATGTTTACATACATGTAGTATGTAGAAGGTCCATGTTTGCAGTCCTTATGGTCAACCATGCAAGTGAACACGATGTACTGGCATTACCTGTGGTCTGGACCTTCTAGGAAAAGTTATTAGATACTGTGCACCTATTCATTATAAAATGTCAACTTGGTCCAGTTAATATAATGTTATTTTGTTGACTTGTCCCTTTTATATTTATATTATCACCAAATTATATATATATATATATATATATATATATATATATATATATATATATATATATATATATATATATATATATATATATATATATATATATATATATATATATATATATATAATAGTGTAGGATTTAATGATGCAAACATGATAAAACAAAATTTATTCACAATCACTGTCAAAGAAAACGTCATCGTCTTCATCATCACTGGCTTTCACGTTTGTACAATGTGGCAAGACGAAGAACAAACAACGCTGTCCTGCATCCACGGGGACAAATGGACAACATTGTTGCTAATAGGTGCGCCTCGGCAGTCAATGATTTCTACCCTGTCACTACTTGTGTCATAGCCTCGGACTGTTGGGTACCTCATACCTCAGAGAGAGGTGGAGGGAATACGGGAGACTGTGGATATTCAATTAAGGCATAAATTGTTTATTTAAAAAGGTAAAGAACACATGAAACAACCATGAACGATTATATTTGGTTGGCCAAAACCAAAATTGACTTCATCCTTCTGGTGGCCTTAGACACGTGGGTTATTATCCGGCTATACGGCCATTAACAACGGGATTAGCTATTACTTTAATGGTCGTTTGACCCACTCTGGTTTTCATGTCCACACACAACGGTAACTGTATTAAACAATATTACTAATGAACGATACGTATATACATACTGTCATAAAAAAAATAAAAAATGGAAGGGGGATGGTGTAAATAGGGGGGTGAAGAGTGAAACGGGGAGGGGGATAATGAGATATTGGGGTAGGGAAGGAAGGAATGGTGTGGGGGGATTTCGGGGTGTTGGTAGAGGGGTTACACGAGTACCCCACACTCGTCCGATTCTCTATAACGCCTTAGATATGATGACTGGATTAGGCTTAATATCACTCAGTAAACTCCTAACATAACACATATAGTAATATGGTATGTCAGCCATAAAATACGCCCGGGTGTTAAAGACAGTGTGCTGAAATATTATATTGATACAACTATTCGTTTAAGAGATATTTACGAAAAACACCGTCTGTCCGGCGCTGAAACGTATAGTAATGTATGGCAACACTGAGTACAACAGCCACCATTACCTACCACCTACCACCTCCCCTTATACACGCATTTTTAATTTCAACATAACTGCCAAACAACATCTCAGAAGACGTATGTTTATAGAGTATTTTTATCTTAGAAATACATCTACTTTCATTTGACAAAACGGGAAAGGAAAGTCGAGGGACACCATATATATATATATATATATATATGCTTTAGATGACATTTTCTTTTGTAGAGGTAACATTGTAATCCCCAAATCTCAGTGCTAATAGGAAATATTAAAATATTTGTTTCTTAACGTAACATTAGACTGGGCTCAGCCAATCAAGATCTCCGTTTCATTCACCATAGGGCCACTGAAATCTAGTCCAGCTGAGATATCTGTCCAGGGCGGAAAGGTAAGTATAGCTTCATTATAGCTATATTTACCTTGCGGGGCGGTACAGCCACAATCAAATAACCACCGACACTTTCCTTCCATCGTAGTAAATATCGTGGTAATAAAGAACAACACGTGTATGATTTTGCAGCACCTCATAATAATAATTGAGGGGGTTGAGTTGACGTAAGGTGTTGTAAGATTATATTTTTATATGATACTGATTTATTAGCACGATGGAATGAAAGTGTCGGTGGTTATATGATTATGGCTGTACAGTGTTGGTAAATCTGGAGCAGCCGATTCCATCCAAACTATTCCAAGCAACATCGGGCCACCATTATTTTTGCTCTTTTGGTTCTATTTCCTGGCATACTTTGGGGGAATCAAGGTGCTCTAATGTACAGCCACATTCAAATATCCACCGACACTTTCCTTCCATCGTGCAAATAAATCAGTATCATATCAAAATATAACCATACAACAACAACACCTTACGTCAACTCAACCCCCTCAATTATTATTATGAGGTGCTGCAAAATCATACATGTGTTGTTTTTTATTACCAAGATATTTACTACGATGGAAGGAAAGTGTCGGTGGTTATTTGATTGTGGCTGTACCAAAAGAGTATTATTATAAACTCCTTAACTGGATGGTAGAAGATATGAGGCCACTTTTTTTTTTTTTTTTTTTTCGACACTGGACATAGGCTGCTCAAAGACTATAACTACTATTTCCCTATAGTCGTAAAATGTGTGTGTGTGTGTGTGTGTGTGTGTGTGTGTGCTCGCTGCCGATGACCTATAATTGCCCTCGATAATGGAATATACTGTAACCTTGTTGGAGCCAATTTGATAGTCGTAAAATGTATGTGTGTGTGTGTGTGTGTGTTTTTTTTTTTTTTTTTTTTTTTTTTTAAGTGTGTGTGTTTGTGTGTGTGCTCGCTTGGTAATGGAATATACTGTAGCCTCAATTGGTCTGTTCCTATAATAGACCAATAAAAAACAACAATGATATATATTAAGGGGTAAAATTTTATGTTGGTAAATCTGGAGCAACTGAATCCTCCAAACTAATCCAAGCAACAGAACACCATTCTTTTTGCTCTTCTGGTCCTGCTGTTTCCTGGCATACTTTGGAGGAATCAAGGCACTCCAATGTACAGTCGGCAGCATAGATTCGCGTCCATCTCGTGTACTTAAATTGCTAATATGACCAGATAGTTGCATTCTGACCCAGTTTTTATTCCAACAACATACGTTTACCATATGAGAACTATATATGTCATCTCTGCATTAACATTGTATTGCAACATTACTATATCTAATACATACGCAGATGGATGTGAAGCGAACTTGTGCTGCCGACTGTACCACAAGTGAATTACTTATCCCCCTTAAACCTCAATAATCCCCATAAAATGAAAGTTGGCAAATGTCAGAACCGATAAGCACTTTAATACAACTTTTTATCTCACCCCCAAAAACCTGGTATAATTGACAGTGCCAGTGCATGATGGTAATAAAAAGAAGAACGATAAACATGGCAATAAGAAGGAGAGTAAATTCGTACACACACTGTTTTTTTTTTTTTTTTTTTTTTTTCGAGGGTTTACAACATATATATAGAAAATGTAAGACTAGGTAACTGCAATACAACATTATTATTATTATTAGGTTTGTTGTTTTGCTAATCACCGAGTCACTTGGTAGACCATTCATTACAATACTTCCAGAATAATGACCTCTCTTTCCTACTTCCAGAATAAGGACCTCTCTTTCCTAATTCCAGAATAATGACCTCTCTTTCCTACTTCCAGAATAAGGACCTCTCTTTCCTACTTCCAGAATAAGGACCTCTCTTTCCTAATTCCAGAATAAGTACCCCTCTTTCCTACTTCCAGAATAAGGACCTCTCTTTCCTACTTCCAGAATAATGACCTCTCTTTCCTACTTCCAGAATAATGACCTCTCTTTCCTACTTCCAGAATAATGACCTCTCTTTCCTACTTCCAGAATAATGACCTCTCTTTCCTACTTCCAGAATAAGGACCTCTCTTTCCATAATTATAGCCTGTGTAAGAATTCCTGAGGCCAACCGTACATACATACATGCATGACTAACTCGTTGCACACACACACACACACACACACACACACACACACACACACAATGTAAGGCAGTTCTATCACCTTCAGTTTCCTCCAATTAATGTCAATGATTGCACCGAACACGCTCACATAAAAAAAAAAAAAAAAAAAAAAAAATATTACATACCAGACTTTTTACTGACAACGGGCATTACGTACTGTGACTTCCACGTCCCTGACACTTATTACTCTACCTTAGTTCCTTTCACCTCTATCTCTCTCTAGTTCCTTTCATCTCTCTCTCTCTCTCTCTCTCTCTCTCTAGTTCCTTTTATCTCTCTCTCTCTCTCTAGTTCCTTTCATCTCTCTCTCTCTCTAGTTCCTTTCACCTCTCTCTCTCTCTCTCTCTCTCTCTCTCTCTCTCTCTCTCTCTCTCTCTCTCTCTCTAGTTCCTTTCACCTCTCTCTCTCTCTCTCTCTCTCTCTCTCTCTCTCTCTCTCTCTCTCTCTCTCTCTCTCTGTGTGTGACGGACCGTAATCGTATCGTACCCACCTTGGTCGAACCCAAAATCCTTCACCTCCTCAGCGATGGATGCAATTTGGGTTTGGTTTCTAGATTTCCAATTAAATAAGGGGGAAGGTACAGTTTTATTATGGGCAATTTTTTGTAGATAATGATTCCTCCAAACTATTCCCATGCAACAGTCCATCATAAGTTTTGTTTTGTTCACCTGGTTCTGTTTGTTTCGTGGCATACTTTGGAGGAATCAAGGCTCTCTAATGTACAGCCACAATCAAATAACCACCGACACTTTCCTTCCATCGTAGTAAATATCTTGGTAATAAAGAATAACACGTGTATGATTTTGCAGCACCTCATAATAATACTAATAACTGAATAGGTTGAGTTGACGTAAGGTGTTGTTGTTGTTGTATGATTATATTTTGATATGATACTGATTTATTTGCACGATGGAAGGGAAGTGTCGGTAGTTATTTGATTGTGGTTGTACAGTCCTTCATTCAGGTCAACATTACGGGTTCGTGCAACTTTCTGATAAGTGGTATATAGGTGTGATCGAAATCTACAGTAGTTGGCAGAGTTAGTTTAGTTTTATTATTGTTATTGGTGTTGTTATTATTTTTGTTATTATTATTTTTATTTTTTTATTGTTATTGTTGTTATTATTATTATTTTATTTTGTTTATCTATTTTTTTTCCTATTTTTTATACTGCCGCCACCGATGCCAAATTTACGATTGTTCCACAGTCGACAATATTCACCCAAATGTAAAAAATTCAAAATAATGCCTTCGTATGAGTATAGAGTGAGTGTCTAGAGTAGTGTCGTGAAATAATCTCAAGGGGAAATAATTCTCTTGTTGGTAAATTGGAGAGATGCTGATTCCTCCAAACTATGCCAGGAAACAGACCCAGATGTAAAAATATAATGGTATCCTGTTGCCTGGAATAGTTTGGAGGACTCATTTGCTCCAGATTTATTTACCACCCAAAACAATGTGCTATATACCCCCTTAAGGACCCTGTGATATAGTCAGAAAATTGGAGATAAATGGGTCCTTCAAATATTGCCACGAAACACACACACATGTTTCGTGGCATGGTCAGGAGGAATCAGAAGCCACCACCAGTTTTCAAATACGATCACAGGGTCCTTAAATATATTGGAAGTACACCTGGATAATTATTTTGGCTCGTGACTGTACATTTTTATTACAGTGAGAACTAGCACTAAGCCCATAAGGATCATATTATGGCAGTAGGCTACATTTTTTTTTTTTTTAATTCATTGAGCCGTGGCGTCAATCAACAAGCAGACAACAATACAAAAGGGTAGGCGGGACCCATGATAATCCAATGACTACAACCACACACACACACATCACGAAAACATAACAGAATAAAGCACAAGAATACAGACAAATATTTACATTATGACCTACTTAAATCCACCAAAACGAGGGTGGCGTACAGTACCAGTAGGCTACATTGTGTTTGCATGGGCCTCTCGGGTGATAATATGGCCTTTGTTTGATGTAGGATGCTCGTCGATATTGCCAAAAGCTTGAGTATATTATATTATACTTTCCTGAATAATAACTCAATCTTAACTTTTTGGGGGACAGGTCCACTCGTAAGCAGAGTTAGCAAAGTATAAATATAGTAATAGTGTGTTTGTTTTCAGAAGCCATGCAGTGTAGCCTAATTGCTTGGCTGATGATTGGTGTATATTTCTTTGGTTTTTACTACACAAATATGCATAGTTATATCATGAAAATTGCTGTGTATACATAGATGGGCTTATACTCCATAGCCATACACTCGCTGACAAACTGTATATTACATCCACACTGCACCTACATACTACCATCCCACAGATTACCCTGACCTCTGGTGGATACGACCTCTGCTATAGTGACTGTACCTACACGATCCAGTTTCTCCAATTCAGTAGCGTGTTTTTACCGAGGGCTGCTAGTTAAGTTAGAGTGGTCTGAACTTCATATTACCGGTACATTTAACCTGGTTCTGGAGATTACGATCTCTCTCTCTCTCTCTCTCTCTCTCTCTCTCTCTCTCTCTCTCTCTGTGTGTGTGTGTGTACATTCACCAGAAGAGCCAGAATGCATCACTTATATCTTGACTGTGTAACTGATTGACTGGAATGAAGTTACAAACGGAATCACAAGGGCAAGGACACCTGAGAAAGAAAAAAAAGCAGAGAGGAGAGATAATGACAATTTTTGAAGGCAGAACAAGTGAAGTATAATGGTAGATGACCTGGCGTACTGTGACCTTAAACTCTGACCCCATTCTTTAGCATCCGTGTCAGTGACTGGAACTGTGTGTTACTTAGGGTCGTGTGTGTGATGATGTCGGCAACTTGAGGACTGATTGTTTATTCCTCCAAAATGTGCAACAAAACAGCACTTATACTGAAAGAGTCCGGGTTTTTTTAAGGAATACAGTAACTGTCAATAACATATCAGGTCCTTATAATTTGATGGTGATAATGAGACGTGATTCACTTGTTTATGATGCTACATATTCAGATGAAAAACACAAACATGATAATATAGTAGAGTAATTAAGTAGGCAAGTTGAGCCGGAGTAGAGAAAGGAGAGGAGTGGCAGTTGTCAGTGTATGTATGGTGTTATTTGCTGGTGGTGAAATGGTGGTGTTGCCGAGTCAATAGTTGTCAGTGAGAGCTGTATAGGGGTTTGGTAAGGGGATTAGGAAGAGTGGGTGTGAGAAGTGAACGTGGGAACGAGTACAATGACGGACGGACCTTGAGAACCACCATGCAAACAGTTAACCCATGCATGCAAGGTTGAATGGTCAGGGGTGAAAAATTATTATGACCTCGTATAAAACCTGTTAATAATTATGGGGTGAAAAATTACCTGAGGGCTACCCATTCCTCCAAACATAAATAACAGGAAACGGGCAATAGTACACTCGCAATCTAAAATATGTATCCAAGCTTGCTTCGAATAGTTTGACCGAGTATTAAGCGAGCTCAAGCAAATATGAAACAAGATAAGCGTTGTAATTGGTTCACTAGTGTGTCAAATGATTCGAAACTTCAACAAGACCTGGATACCAAATCTGGATTGCGAGTGTACATACGTCATGCACAGCTGAAGCACCCTTCGCCGTCTTGGCAGCTGGAGGCAAACAGTCCACACCATCGGAATCCTGCGAGGAGTCGGACGAAGCATCAACAGGTAGCTTGGTAGTGGCTGAGGAGGTGGAAGGCTGCAACCTGAGCTGCGGAGTGACCGAGGAGAGGGGGTGAGGGTTGCGAGAGGGCAGCTCAGGCCAGTGATCCTCAATTAGAGACTCGTCTTCCTCCGACATTGCCAAGTCAGCCTCCAAGCAGGAATTCGCTCTCTCCATCAGGCCAGGCAAGGCCTATATGGAAAGCAAACAACAACAACAACTAAAAACTCAATCAGCCAGGGACACACCCACACACATCCACACACACAATCACAACAAAACTATACACAGAACCACAACAGACAAACAACACCAGCAACACCACAGAAACAACAACACACAAACAAGAACTCACAAACAATACAAAAAACACACAAACAAAAGCGCAAAAAACAACCCAAACAACAACACAAACAAGATTGGAGGCAGAGCGCCACGAGTACGTCCACACTCCACCAGTTCTGGAGCGAGGCTGCCTTGAAGAAATCGCAATTTGCAAACAACAGTCTATAGAGGCAGTAACCAACAACACACATACATAGGTTAGTTTTGTTAGGTAGTGTGACTCAACAAGCTGGAGTGGCTAGACCTTGAATTCACGCTGAGAGAAATGGAGAGTTTTATCATGATAGCAATATTTATGTGATGTTCTATAACGTACACTGAATCATATTTTCAATGCAGAGGGGTAATACCAGGCCTATATAAGAAGAAAATCCGTGAAATGTAGGGAAATGCTAAGATTTGCAGCTGGCATTATGTCGGATGAGTTTACCTAACCTCCAAAATGTATTAATCATATTTCGTCGAATATTATTTATACAGGCCTGGTATTACCCCTCTGCATTGAAAATATGATTCAATGTACATTATAGAACATCACATAAATATTGCAATCATAAAATTTATTAAGATGAAATAAATAAGGCCTCTTTGGTCCGAAAAACATATTAGGCTACCACTCTCCGAAGCTTACCGCCATTTGACAACACAAGTTAAAATCGTTTTTATCAGTATTCATTGTACTTTACTGAGATCACACACAGCATACTTTATAGAACAAAATATACTCAAAATTATATTTTATATCTCTGGTGTAATTTAATGATATACGTCCCGATACACCATATATATATATATATATATATATATATATATATATATATATATATATATATATATGCTGTTAATTTCACTCGATATAATTAAGTTAACTCTATATCCGCTACTGTGCTGGGCTGAAATTAGTATGTAGTATACGTCCCTACCCTAACCCCCCGTTGTAGTGGCTATGAGTTATTATACCTATACATTATGACCTTCATTCTCGAAGGTCTTACCGCTGAGTATGGCTTGAGTGAAAGTGGAGGATCATGGGCCAGACTACAGGCGGCACCTGAGCATGGTGGTGTGACGCTGAAAGATATATGCTACACAAGACTATAGAGAGGGAGGGAGGCAACAGTTAGTATCTCAAGAGTCCAGAGATAAAAAGAAAGGATAGAAATGCATGTAATATATTAACTATTTTTGCTACACATACTCTACTGTGCAATAAGTTTGATTACGTAGTATTACATATAGCTTACAGTTTTATCACTATATGATACTGGAAGTGTATTAAGGGATACACTTTACATTTTGCTACTTAATTGTTAATTTTTTTTTTTTTTTCGCGCACCGATATCCAAGTTTTTCTTTCATCGGCAAATCTTCTGATACAAGTTTGCGTTATTTTACCTTCATTTACACTCTGCTACTATTTCACTCTTCCATCTCATGTCTTCAATACAGTTTTGTCTCCTCTTATTTCAGATGTGTCGGGAGTAACATGGAGACAACACAGAGACAATACCAGGGAGCCCCGGACCACTGGCACTTCACCTGGCCCTCTACTTTCCTCCAACTCCCACTCTTTTCCTAGTCCTCAGCCACCTGACAGCCCTCATCTAGTCTCTTTACCCGACCTTCACCCTTCTTCCAACCCTCTCTCTTTATGCCCTATCTTACTCTCGAATTATTCCGCCTTAGCCCTTGTACATAATCCTCCACACTACGTTCCAACTCATTCCTCCCAGGAATCATGCCAAGAACAAGTCCCTTCACTTAATTGTCAACAGCTACCTAACCCGGCCTTCTCACCTGGTGTTTCCCTAACACAAACATATCCGCCTCCGTCATTTTCCATGCCCATCTCACCTACTATAAACCCTTCATTCGCCAGCTCCCCTCCTTCATCTTTATCTGATTCTTGTCACAACACATCTCTGCCCTCATCTAGACCTTACATAGCTCCTTCTCCTTCTTCGTACCCGGTCCATCCCTCTGTTCCTTTGCCCAGCAAACAGCACTCTTCCCCAACCATGCCCCACCTCAACGACCCAACCTCTGCCTCCTCTGTACACCACTTCCCTCACCATGTCAAAGACTACGTCATCGTTCATTCAGCTACCTCACTTTCTCGTCAGAAGGCTCTGGAAACCACAAAAATCTTCCCAGGGGCATCACCTCAATTTAAACAACTAATGGAAGGCAGCACTGAACCAGGTGACTCGGGAAACCCCACTGAACCACCACCCTGGCTGGACCGTGAACTGTTCAACCGCGGGAGGGATTTCTACCGCCGGTACCTCTTCTGCCTCAGTTTCTCAGCTTTATTGAGTCTGGTGTTGTTGATGCCTATTACAAGAACACTGAATCCGCTGATTTACACGGGGAAATCAGACACACCTTACAAGGCTCTTCGTCGGTACATGTCAACCTTCCTGCATTTGATTATGTGGTTCAAGGGTGATGTTTGGGACCCCAATGACCCAGCTCACAAAGACCTTCTCTCGGTTCGTAGAACACACGACAGGATTGCCCGCAATATAAATACGAAGGACTATGAAAAAGTCCTAACCATGACTGTGGAAGACAAGGACCATGAGGAGCCTAAAATAGTCCTACATCCAGTTATATCCCATGATTTCAGTGCCGCTACAAACTACACTTTGCCTGAAGCAGACCCAAACACTACATTCTTGAGTCAAATGGATATGAGTCTGACACAGTACTCATTCATGGGATTACTCCTGGCTCATCCAGAAAAGATAGGGGCTGCATCCGCCACTGAGGAAGATTTTGAAGGTCTGGTCCATTTCTGGAGAGGATTGGGCTGGCTTTTGGGGATCGAAGACAAATTCAACTTCTGTAGAGGAACAGTCCAGGAAACTCGCGCCCTTAGCATCGAAGCTGAGAAGTTTCTAGGTATCCCTGCCCTAGCCTCAGCTACCTGGAGCTACGAACACATGTCTTCCTGCGTCATTAATGGTATTGGTTACGCCCTCCATATCATATCCTACCCTGCCATGTTACGTTACCTCGCCTATACCATCGACGTCCCTATTCCCAATGTAGTCAAGCACATGACCCTGAGACACACCTGCAAGTACTGGTTCATGCGTCTGGCGTTTGGAGCAATCTCTCTGGCGCCTTGGTTATTGGGTCACTTCAACAAGAAGTTGGACATGCTCATGGAACATGCAAAGACCAGTAGCAAGTTGAAAATCTCGACATATAGGACTGAACAGGACGATGTGGTGAAGACTAAATCTACCTGTCCATTCAGATAACATAGAGAACTAAGGAATCACACACACATGACTATATAACCACATATACTTTGACCTAGTCACAGCAGATTGGGTTAAAAATATTTAAAGCTACTATAAGAGTCATAGGTTAAAAACTTAACCCACTTGTATCATGTACAGTTACCCAAGAAAAGACTGCAACCAAATTTGCTGGTGTGGCAATATCTGGCAGCTGCTCCAAAGTAAACACTCGTATTTTATCAATGGATCACTCAGAACCTATAACCGTTGTAAGGAGGAATGTAATTAGCTGAAGCCAATAACATCCATCCATATAAAGGTTCTGAGTGATCCATTGATAAAATACGAGTGTTTACTTTGGAGCAGCTGCCAGATATTGCCACACACCAGCAAATTTGGTTGCAGTCTTTTCTTGGGCAACTGTACATAGACAAGACATTACAGCACTACACTACTTAAGGCTTTAAGGTCCTTTCACACACCATGAGTTGGCATGAATTCAAATGTGGCCGTGCCCCCACATCTGGATGAGTGGCATGATTTGTGATGGTGAGGCAAGAGACTTGGCGCCTTGTTCCAATACAGGAGGACAGAAAAAATTGCTGTGCCACCACTTCACCGCTACCAAAACTCCTTGGTAGCATCGTGTGAAGAGGCTCTTAATCCAATAATCATACAGTGCCATGTAAATATATATAAGCATGCTATTCCACCCGGGAATCAAAGTACCGGCTCAATTTTCCTATAGGCTATAGTATTTGTAATTTGTTTATATTCTAATAAAGCCATCTATGGGCCAACTATCTCTATCCAAAGTTTTTTCCTTCCTTTCGCACCACTGGCTAGGAGGCATTAAGAAATCAGTGTTACGAGTGTTAATTAAGAGAGTGTAGATAAAATATACGGTAGGCTACTGATTTGGCCAGACTATAGTAATGTTTGAGTGGTAGTGATTAATGTGAATGGAATGGTGAATGAGGTGAAAAGGAGATTGTGGAGTGTGCTAGGAGTAAAATAGATGTGTGTGGGATATTTGAAACTCATATGAAAGGATGGGGGGTGGAAGTGTGTGTTGTGGGAAGGAATGGAAGGAGGCGTGATATGGGCTGGTATGGATGAAAAGTGTAAAGGGAGAGGAAAGGGAGGGTGTGCATCGTTGGTGTCTAGGAGGGTGTGGAAGGGAGTGGATGGACATGGAAGGAAGGGAACAAGGATAGTATTGATAACGAGCAAGATAGTGAAGTATGCATGGGTCTGCGCGTATGCACCAGCAAACGAGCAGACAGAGTTTTGGAATGAGTTGAATGACTGTCTGGGAAATTTTTGAGGAAGGGAGGAGGATAGTGCTTGTGGGGGACATGAATGGGAAGGTAGGGAATGAAAAAATAGGAAATGTAGTGGGCAAGTGGGGAATAAATAAATGAAAATGGTGAGTGCCTGGTGGATTTGTGTGACGAGGCAGGGTTGTTCCTCGCCAACACCTGCTTTGAGCACAGGCTGGTCTACGGGTATACATGGAAGAGGAGGGATGAAAGGGGAGAGCAGATGAGTTTGATAAATTACATAGCTGTTGATAAAAGGATAAGGAAAGATGTTATGGATGCTAGAATGGTGAGAGGACTGTTTCAGTGCTCTGACTAATGTGCGGTTGTGGCAAGAAGGATTAAGGTCAGGGTTAAGTGGGAGTACAGTATAAGGGATGGAGGGGGGAAGAAGAGGGAGGTGGCAAGTGGAAGATTGAATAACACTGAGTATAGAGAGAAATATAAGAGGTGGGTGGGTGAGGTGCTGGAGGATGCAAGGCTGAGTATAGGGGAGGGAGTGGGTGTGATTGATGTGTATGAAAATGTTTAACACACTAGTAATGAGGACAGCAGCAGAGGTAGTGGGATACAAGACACAGAAGAAAGGCAAGAAAGGGAATGCATGGTGGTCAGAAGAAGTAAAAGATGCAGTAAAGAAAAGGAAGGCATATAGGAGAAGTGAAAGAGAGGTGGAAGAGAGAATACAATGTATGTAAGAGGCAAGTGAAGAGGATGTTGAGTGAGAGTAAAAGGAGTGGGTGAGGAGTTTGGTAGGAAACATTGAGCGAGAAGTTTAGAGAAAAAAAAAATTTGGAAGGAGGTTAAAAGAGAAAGAGAAGAAAAGTCTGGTAGTGTGAGAATGAAGAGAGAGGATGGAGTTACTGTGAGTGGAAGTGAGGAAGTGAAAGAAGTTTGGAAGAGGCATTTTGATCGTTTGATGAATGAGGGGACGGGACTGGAGGGGAGGCGGTGGTGACATGCATGGGGATGGAGGCAGGTGGTAGACGACAGGGTGTACAGGGAAGAGGTTATGAAAGCAATAGGAAAGTTGAAGATGGGGTGGATGGGATTAGTTTGTATAAAGTTTTATTAATTTGCATGAAGTTTGTGGATTAAATGAAGAATACACATTGCAATTCAGTTTTTCTTTTGTAAGGAAAGAATTTACGGGCAGTAGTGGATTTTGTATTGAAGAATACATGTATAAATTAGTATTACTTGTAAATTAATTCCGTAAGATCATAGAAAACTAGTCTTCCTGCAGTGCATCGCTCTGATTGGTTCGTAGGTTTGATTTCCCGCCAATCCCGGCAGCATATTGCCCAACTGTACTCCACTGCCGCACCAATGGTGAAAACGACTGGTCCAGACGATTTGTAGGGGTAACTTGTTTAAACATCGGAACTCGCTTGCACACTGCTCCATAATTATGGTCTGCACAATAATAATAATAATCGGTTTATTGATTTGGCAGCCAAATAGCTGAAAATACATAATAAATTGGTGATTAATCATGAATGGGAATTACAATTACAATTGAAACATCTCTTAAAGTACACAATACATAATAAATTGGTGATTATTCATGGATGAGAATTACAACGAAAGCATCTCTTAAAGTAAACTATATATATTATATACATACACTTACATCTTCAGTCTTCACATATATAATTGGTAAGAATAAATAAATGTGTGTTTTTCCTTTTAAGAAACCATTTACTAATTCCCAAACAATCTAATCTGTGTGGCCATAAAAATATTGTACTTACCTATAATTGGTGCCTGCATGCATCATGAGTAATGAATATATGTGTTTTTTAAGAAGCTATAAGAGAGGGATTCACCCCATTCTTGGGAGGATTAAAACAGGCGCTCTACAAAACTTCAGGTCTGTTTCTTAAGGACTTATAAAGGATTGTCTAGTTCCTCACCTCGCATCATGACCCCCTGCACCCTTCCATTTCAATTTTCACCCTTTTTTCCCTTTAACATTCGCCAAAGCCAAAATATCAATACCAGTACTGCCCACGTGGTGTGTTGCTTTGTGTGGTTGCATATAAATCGTACTCGGAAGTACTGAGCATGTACACATGGCGTTCAAGTACAAACAGGCCTACAAGTACTAAGTATCTTTCAAACTCCAAGTACATGGAATTGTGTATGTGAGTACGAGTGTAAGAGTACATTTACAGTCTCCAAAAACTATCGGCATATTTTAGGAGATGTTGCACCATTGTGATTATTTACCTCAAAAAAACTACATGTTTTGAGATGGAGTAACAGTGGCGATTGAAGTGGACTTTATTGCTTACAGCTTAGAATCACAATGGTGCCATTTTCTCCTAAAACGTGCAAGCACTGTAACACGCGGCAGTGCTGACGAGTGTACATTGCCAAGGAAAACCACACACACACACCACTACATGATAATTATTCAGCCTTAGCCCTTCCCCACAATTATCACCTAACTCTTCATGATGTGACCTCACCCTACCTGACACCCCAACCAACGATTTCCAGAGTTCCCTCCCTACTTCACCACACACACACACACACATACACATACAAACTTATCTATTCTTACCATGTATATATGTGAAGACTGAAGATGTAAGTGTATGTATATAATATGTATATCATATATATAGTTTACTTTAAGAGATGCTTCCGTGTAATTCCCATCCATGAATAGTCACCGATTATTATTATTATTATTGTGCAGACCATAATTATGGAGCAGTGTGTAAGCGAGTTGCGATGTTTAAACAAGTTACCCCTTCAAATCGTCTGAACCAGTCGTTTTCACCATTGGTGCGGGAATGGAGTACAGTTGGGCAATATGCATCCCGGTGTAGCAGAATGAAGTGAAGCGTCCCGTGCGTCCATACTGCGCATGCGTGGGTGGTGGGGCTGCCAGGTGTTGCAAGCGTGGGTGATTGAGTTGCCAGATGCTGCCATATCCTACCCTACTATATATACATGTATTTTATATGCCTATTTTTAAAATCGTATACAGTTCATTTTTTTAAAGTTTGTGTTTTAAATGGGAACAACTATAAGATTTGCAAGCGATTGGCAGCAAAAAATAGTACATATGATGCCCCTAGTATGGAAAAAACTCATAAATATGCAGACGTTCGTACGGGGAAGTTGCCCTCCGCTGCCTTCACACACACACACAATCACAAGAGTTTAGTGCGTGTCTTTCAGCTAGGATTTCCTTCGTCTCTTTTGCAGTGGTTATCCTAGATCAGTAATTTTAAGTTATTCTACCCATAGATTTTGCTCTATGGGTCCCCTCAACTTTGATTAAGTACAGTTTTTACGGTACATGGACATACAGTATTCTCAGGGATGCATATAAATACAAATAAATCATTTTCCACTACTATAGATTTTATTAGCCAGTTATCCAAACATCAGATACAGCACAGTATAAAAACTAGAATTCCAAAAATAAATTGCAAATAAAATGACTTGGGGATACAATGCATAAATAATTACAGCAACAACAGTAAATATCTGGTGTTTTGAGGGTGACAGGTACTGCTGTTTGTGAGTAGACTGTCAGAGTGTTGGCCATAAGGCAAGAAGTGAGCTCTGTTTGGAGTCATGAAGATTCAGTCAAAACCTCAACATAAATGGATTCAACAGTCAGACGCATGTTTCTGGACCACACTTGGTTTTCCCCCAGCTTCATCAGAATGGGGTACTTCGGCCACTGCACGACGACGACGTGGTGGTCCATTGCAGTGGAGCTGAAAATAACAAATTTATTGGTCCGAAAAATATACAAAGTATTCATGACATTTTATATCACCTATGTTATTTCTGGTAATGAAGGAAACTTTTTCATTCTCACTTAAATTTTACTGGAAAAGAAGTTGATAATTTTACAAAAAGAAGATACCTACCAGAGTGTAACACACTCTTATCTTGAGGGTGGGTGCAATCAATCATGCCTCATCATGTGAATACACCACAGATGAGAAGATTCCCACCTCTCTGTCTCACTTCAGAAATGGGCTCAGTTTTCCTTCCATAAAGCACTTTGCAAGATGGCTCCTCATCTCATGCTGAACAAAATTTTGCTTTTCAGGTGACAGACCAAAACAAAGACTTGTAGCACACGCAATAGCAAAAACACCACAATCTGAACAAGTCTTTGTTTTGGTCTGTCACCTGAAAAGCAAAATTTTGTTCAGCATGAGATGAGGAGCCATCTTGCAAAGTGCTTTATGGAAGGAAAACTGAGCCCATTTCTGAAGTGAGACAGAGAGGTGGGAATCTTCTCATCTGTGGTGTATTCACATGATGAGGCATGATTGATTGCACCCACCCTCAAGATAAGAGTGTGTAACACTCTGGTAGGTATCTTTTTTTTGTAAAATTAGATATTAGATAAAACCAGATATTTACTGTTGTTGCTGTAATTATTTATGCATTGTATCCCCAAGTCATTTTATTTGCAATTTATTTTTGGAATTCTAGTTTTTATACTGTGCTGTATCTGATGTTTGGATAACTGGCTAATAAAATCTATAGTAGTGGAAAATGATTTATTTGTATTTATATGCATCCCTGAGAATACTGTATGTCCATGTACCGTAAAAACTGTACTTAATCAAAGTTGAGGGGACCCATAGAGCAAAATCTATGGGTAGAATAACTTAAAATTACTGATCTAGGATAACCACTGCAAAAGAGACGAAGGAAATCCTAGCTGAAAGACACGCACTAAACTCTTGTGATTGTGTGTGTGTGTGAAGGCAGCGGAGAGCAACCTCCCCGTACGAACGTCTGCATATTTATGAGTTTTTTCCATACTAGGGGCATCATATGTACTATTTTTTGCTGCCAATCGCTTGCAAATCTTATAGTTGTTCCCATTTAAAACACAAACTTTAAAAAAATGAACTGTATACGATTTTAAAAATAGGCATATAAAATACATGTATATATAGTAGGGTAGGATATGGCAGCATCTAGCAACTCAATCACCCACGCTAGCAACACCTGGCAGCCCCACCACCCACGCATGCGCAGTATGGACGCACGGGACGCTTCACTTCATTCTGCTACAGTCCAGCAGCTCTGTACACCCAAAGTGAAGCCAGGGGCGGAGCCTATTACCCTACCCCCCATTGACTCAAAACATTGCCCCGGCTGCTTTAAACCCATTATAATATGCTCTTATTTTCTCATATTAACTATAATTAGAGCCAGAAAGAGATTTGAATTTGTTCCATATATGATAACTGCATAAAATTATCCAATTCTGTATAGTATCAAAAGTACATAAACATATTACATACCGCTGTTTCCTAGAGCATTACCTCTTCTCGCAAACTTTTCCTAGGAGGAGTATGCATGAAAGAATGAATTAATTAATAAATGAATAGTTTATTTTATGCAAAAAGTATAGTAAAAGAGAAGGTCATAGCTTACACACCAGCCCACAGACAGTATTATAAGGGTACAGAGAAATAAGAACAAGTATAGTTGCCCACACATGAATCTGGTATGCCTCGTTACTTGCGAGATACCTACAACGTGAAAGTGAGCAAAAGTTATAGTTTGTTGACAATCAGATAGTAATAATATTTTACTGTCTGCCTGTCAACAAACTACATCTTTTTTCACTTTCCTTTCGTTGTAGCCACCTCACAAGTAACGAGCCATACCAGCTTCATGTGTGGGCAACTGTACAAATGCAAATTTAATTAATTATATAAAGAGTTCTAGTATGAGACTCTGGAAGGCCTTATGTCACTATTTAAGTACAGTATATAAATAAGATTATATACAGTAAGATGTGTATAGTGAAGTGAAGATGTGTGGTGTGCTGAGATGTGATGTGCAGTGAAAATGTAGCCTACATAATGTAGTGAAGATGTGTATTATGTAGTGAAGATATGTATAGGGTAGTGAAGATTTACATAGTGAAGTGAAGATGTGTGTTATGTATAGTGTAGTGAAGATGTGTGATGTTTAGTGAAGGTGTGGTGTGTTATGGAGATGTGTGTGTAGTGAAGATGTGTATAGTGTACTGAAGATGTGTATAGGGTAGTGAAGATGTGTTGAGAGATTGTATTATGAATGTTTTAGCATATTTCATAATGTTTTAAAGATATTAAATTTATAATTGTGTTTACTACGTAGACTATTTGGTTGTTGAGAACTTAGGTCTAAGTTATAGTACCGTAGTCTAAGTTAAGCCAATGTGCCAAAAGAGTTTTTATAATTGTAAAATTACGGCCTGGGACTGATGATTAAAATAATGGGTATTTATTGAAAGAATTACCGTTTTGTAGCAGTGTTGCCAGATCCGGCTGGGTCCCAGTATTTTACCCCTGTCATTTATTGTACTTTATCACGATTATTTCCCGGTAGTTTGCCCAGGTTAGGTCCCGGTAGTCTGATGCGGTCTAGGTTAGGTTAGGTCAGGTCAGGTCAGGTAAGGTCAGGCTAATTTCAAAATGCCCCATTTGAATATGCCCTAACTTGGAAATGGGGCATTTGCGGAGGAAATGCCATAGAAGAAAATAGTCTTAGAATGGTCTAAATAAGTGGGTAATGAAGGTAGAAAAAACGTACGCAATAACGGTAATTCATTCAATATTTACCAAATAATGTTTTTGTGTTAATCAGAGTGAACTGAAACTGAGTAAGTGATGACACACTTTATGCAGTAACATCAATGCAGCCATAATGGTAAGATTCCATGTGGCTTATAAGTGGTAAAATGTGTTTGATACAAAACACTACACCTGAGTGTGAACTCTATTACATGACAGTTCTGGGTGTTACACTACACATCTCTTCACCATAATATACACATCTTCACTACACATCACATATCTGCATTAACATATACACATCTTCAGTACACTATACACATCTTCACTACACACACATCTCCATAACACACCACACCTTCACTAAACATCACAAATCTTCACTACACTATACACAACACACATCTTCACTTCACTATGTAAATCTTCACTACCCTATACATATCTTCACTACATAATACACATCTTCACTACATTATGTAGGCTACATTTTCACTGCACATCACATCTCACAGCACACCACACATCTTCACTTCACTATACACATCTTACTGTATATAATCTTATTTATATACTGTACTTAAAGGCCTTCCAGAGTCTCATACTAGAACTCTTTATATAATTAATTTTATTTGCATTTGTACAGTTGCCCACACATGAAACTGGTATGGCTCGTTACTTGTGAGGTGGCTACAACGAAAGGAAAGTGAAAAAAGATGTAGTTTGTTGACAGGCAGACAGTAAAATATTATTACTATCTGATTGTCAACAAACTATAACTTTTGCTCACTTTCACGTTGTAGGTATCTCGCAAGTAACGAGGCATACCAGATTCATGTGTGGACAACTATACTTGTTCTTATTTCTCTGTACCCTTATAATACTGTCTGTGGGTTGGTGTGTAAGCTATGACCTTCTCTTTTACTATACTTTTTGCATAAAATAAACTATTCATTCATTAATTCTTTCATTCATACTCCTAGGAAAAGTTTGCGAGAAGAGGTAATGCTCTAGGAAACAGCGGTATTTAATGGGTTTAAGTACTTTTGATAATATACAGAATTGGATAATTTTATGCAGTTATCATATATGGAACAAATTCAAGTCTCTTTCTGGCTCTAATTATAGTTAATATGAGAAAATAAGAGCATAATTATAGTGGGTTTATAGCGGCCGGGGCAATGTTTTGAGTCAATGGGGGGTAGGGTAATAGGCTCCGCCCCTGGCTTCACTTTGGGTGTACAGGACGAGCGGCTCATGCCGACTCCTCTATATTATACCTCCATGATATTACCTCGCAGCAAAAGTTATACATGGCAACTTTGCCTTAGTCATCAACATTGTTCAGTACGAGTAGCTTAGTTTGTGTAGAGTTTCACGCTTCAGAAATTATATAGGAGAGTACATTTTCTATGAAGGCCAAAGTAAATGGCCTGGGGGCGAAGCTGAGGCTGAATGGAATAATTTGGTCCTTGGTGGCAAGTTTATTTGCAGATGCCACTGTATTGATGGCTGAGAGTGAAAAGGAGTTGCAGAGGGTGGTGGATGAGTTTCAGTCCGTGTGTACACGAAGGAAACTGATGGTGAATGTGGGTAAAAGTAAGGTGATGGTATTTGTGAGCAGAAACTGAAGTGATTGACTTTGCCACACCTTACAGAGTGGGAGTACCAACTGGAACTAAATGCGAGATAACTCTACGGGGTGAGAGGATGAAGTGAAGTACTTGGGAACAGTTGTGTAAACATGGAAGTATGGAAGGAGAAATTAGGGAGAGAGCAATGAGGGGTAGACAGGTCATAGGATCACTGGGGAGGATTATGAAGGGTAGAAGTGTAAGTATTGAAGTTAAAAGGGGACTAAGAAATAGTATAATCCTGCCAACACTGACATATGCATCAGAGACATGGACATGGAGTAGAGCTCATCAGTTTAGAATAGGTGCAGTGGAAATGAGTTACTTGAGAGGAGCATGTGGACTTACTAGGTGAAATGGAGAAAGTACTAAGAGTGTGTATGAGAGATGTGGTATGAGTGAGAAGGCAATTGGTATTGAGTGTGGGGTAGTTGAGAGAGTGAAGCGTAATACATTGAGGTGGTTTGGACAAGTAGGGAGAATGCAAGGTAAGGAATTTGTATAGGTGTATGAAAGTGAAGTTGTGGGACCTGGTGTGAGAGGCAGACCCCTGGTTAAATGGCAGAACAGAGTGGAAGAGTATGTAAGGGAGAGAAACGTGAGGGGCAGAGTAGGGCTTGACCAAGTAAGGTGGGAGTGTTGGAACAGGGAAAACTGGAGACACTTCTGCCGTGGCCACCCCCTTGGGGGGGGGGGGAGTTCCCTGAGGGAACGAGGCGTCAGAGATATAGATAGATAGATAGATAGTATGTTAAGAGATATTTTTTACAATGAGAACTAGCACCGAGCCAAAAGGGATTATTTAGCACTAAGACAAGCATATGAGTGGCAAAAAGAAGTCTAGGAGAATATCAAACAAGGACAAACTATATAATATTATGGGACAAAGGGCACGAGACATGGGCGAGAAAGTAAGGGATTCGCCAAGGTCAGTTATTGAGAACACCCAAGAGAAAGGAGACAGGATGGAGGCCCAGACAACGAGCTGCTTGGAATATGGAGTAGCCAATTAGAATTTGACGGAGGATAAAGGAAAACCGCCCTAGACTGGGAAGAGTAATAAAAAAATTATTATGGCCTATCCACACTACCAGGCAATCATATTTACCAATATCCAATCAATTACGCAGGTTTGGTAGGTGGGTGGCGGGCACGACGTCAAAAGAGGGGAAACCATCGAAATGCCCTTGTTTGCAGGTTTGATGGCGAAATAAAGCCTATCCCATCTACAAAACAACAGTGGTGCATGTTTATATATTTACTGAATGTGCAAATATTAAATTTTTAACTGCTAAATTTCATCTAAGTATATTTTCAAGGAGATATTAAATATATTTAGCATAAGAAGTTATATACACGATCAATAGATATATAAACCACACACATGGGCTATACAGAGCAGCGTGAATGATTTTTAAAAAGTTCTTTCTTTACCTTTAGTACTACAAGCCCCAACACTCAGGGGAACATTGCCACTAAATGCGAAGTTACGTTACATAAATGTTTAATAAAGGTAGATATATGACATTACGTAACTAATAACAGTAAAAAATATCGGGACACATTGGTAATAAAAAAAAAACAGGATAACAATATCAAGCATTACAAGAAATGTAGTGAGAAGTATACAGGTAATTAAATAATGGTTATAGCCTAATGCAGGATAAATGTGAACATTCCCAGATGGCATTACTAGGGGCTTAGAAACTCGGGAGAGGTGTGCACAAGATGCAAACTTTGCTAGATAGTGGCCATGCTTTTACAAATTGTTCCTCTCCTCATTTAATATTCTTTGCCATCCTCCATATGCAATATCTCTCCCCCAACTTCTCAGTACAGTATCTCCAATGCTGTATTCTCAGCAGTTCTCTACGAACTACTTTTCACCGACACAATAATTCTCCTAATTACTGCTGCTTCTTGCATCCTTAAGTCTTCTTCCTTTACTCCTTGTCTAACACAACATCTCACACTGAGAATAAGGTATATCTTCCCTGAGGGCTTTCAGTACATCCTCCACTCCTCCAGGTTATGATTCCATGCACCTCTTCCACCACAATATAAATTTTTCCTCCTTAGTTTTCCTAATTGGCACAGGAACTCTGAATGAATTGAATGTGTTTATCTTTACATAGGTCACAGTCAAATGTTCCAACACTAGGTATGGAGAAGAAATAAAACAAATCATACATTCAACTTTCCTTTAATTAGTTCTGAGGGCGAGTATCCTGAAAGGCAAAAGTAAGAAAATTTAGTAGTGGATTGGAATTATTTTCTTCAATTCTTTTAACCCCATAATATTGTCTCCATTACTTATTAACAATACTTCATGTAATAAAACCTTCATTGATAAAATGACTCGTACTACTGTACTCAGCAAAAACTGTTAACAATGAACATCAAGTTTAGTTCAATTTTTAAATGGATACGTATTACCACTGTCTATACACCTCTGAAAAAGGCAAACATTTACCAACCATCACTTGATGCACCACCACACAAGCATCTGAGGGAAGCTCAGATGCTTGTGCATTTATATTTCATTATTTATAATATAAAGATAATGTTGAAACTTGAAAGCATAATTATATATATTATAATGTACATATATCTTTTATGCATCCTGAGTTTGATTACTATATATAATATAAAGTTTTTGGTAAACAGTTTTCTTAAACTGAGAAAAATTTTCTATCAATCTCATCTCCTGAAAAGCCACCAGATCTAAACCTCAGGAATTCAAGAGTCACATTTTGTATTCTTGGCATAGAGATGACCGTTTTTCAGGCAATTGCTTGTAGTCATTTTGTATGCCAACATATACAGTACCCTATATACCACATGACTTTTGAACAAGTGAACAAGCTTATGCTGCCCAGCTGGGAAATGATGGACTTGGATTTAACGTTCCACATATGCAAGATAGTCAGGGAATTTGTGGACAAACGAGTCTGTATGCAGTGGGTGCAAATCATCACTCATAAAAATATATATATTTATGGTCTGATCCCTTGTTCTCTCCTGGACTCAACTCCATGGGGATGGCTATGGCTGAAGTCTCTCAATCTTTCCTTATCCTGATACTCCCTCCTTGCTTGATCTAGCTCTTCCTTTCCAATCACATTCCTCTTCCCCATGGGCACTTCCATTTTGCTCACTCATCTGATTGGTGGTTTCCTCTCACACCAGCAGACCCTCCCCATATACCTATAAACTCCTGATCTTGCATTCTTTCCATATGTTTAAACTATCTCATAATTTGGACACATAGAAATATGTTAAATTATCAAATAATAACAACAATATAAGGACTACTAACCAGAGATGCAGTTCACTAGCTATGTATCCAAAACTCAATTTTTAAATGTGGCAGTCTTAGAGGAAATACCCATTATATCTAGATGCCTTCCCCATTTCCAAGGCACACATTGTTAGCATTCCCTAGTTGAAACCAATCAATCTCATGAAGTTCTCTAAACTTATTAAAATTAATACAAAACAAGATACACTTACCGGGCGAACCTGAGAACGGGGGAAGCGTGGTGGTGGGGTTCGGATCTTACGGGCCTTGCGACTGCGGTTCCTGACCACCTTGGAGTGGATGGCACAAGACACACAGTAGTGCTGCTTTATATATAACTTTGGCAGCTGGTACACTGTGGAAAGAATATCACAAGTTATACAAAATTATCACAATCTTAAAATGAAGTCTATTGTTGCTATTACAGTGAGATCTTGATAGTGCATAGTACATTATGGAGAGGAAGCACTAATGAATAAAGGTAGAGTGAAAACAGTAAGTACCGGGTAACTTGAGTTTCCATTTTCTTAAGGGTGAAAAAGAAACAGCAACTGGAGACACCAGGAAGGAGATTTAATAAAACTTTGAAAACTGAAAGGTGTTTTGGAAAAAAGTCACAGGAATTATTTATAAATGACAAAAAATTAGTTTCAGCTAGTCTTGAATATTGTGTATGCTCCTATATACCATACTGGATGTGACCATAAAAAGTCAGTCCCAGACAGAAGAGGCAATTGGTCTCCGTGCCCTACACAAAGCCACCAAGCACAGGTCTTAGCTGGCGACTAAATCAAGACACGGTTACACAATGAACTGTAAACCTATGCTACAGAGATGACTGATAACAGTAAAAAAATGTGCCTGGCTAAGTGTGAATTTTGAGCAGAGATCCTAATTAGTACCAAACTTAAAACTTTCATATACATGTACTGACATTCAAATCATCTATCTCTCTATAGTTCTGACACCTCGCTCCCTCCAAGGGGGTGGCCAAGACAGAAGTGTCTCCAGTTCTACCTGTTCCAGCCCTCTCTCCTTGCTTGTTCAAGCCTTCCCCTTCCACACATTTCTCTCTCTCATATAAACTTCCATTCTGTTCACCCATCTGAATGGTGGTCTGCCTCTCATTTCAGGTCCCTCCACCTCCCTCTCATACATAATTGTGAACTCTCTCAAAATTTCTAATCCTTCTCAATGAACTTAGATTCACTCTTTCAATAACCCCACACTCAGCACCAACTGCCTTCTACTACACTTCTCATTACCCCCACCCCACCTCATCCAGCCACATGCTCCTCTCAAGTAACTCAGCTTCACCACAATTATTTTAGGCTCTTGTGCCTGATTCCTTGTCCATGTCTGAAGCACAAGTCAGTGTTGGTAGGACTTTTGTTACTATTTCTCAGATCCCTTTTCACCTCCATGCTCAAGTTTCTACCTACAGCCTATGACTTGCCTACCCCACACTGCTATCTCTGATTTCTCCTTCCATGACACAATACTCTTCCTATATATTTAAACTTCTTCACTTCCCCTATCCTCTCCTTTTTAATATTAAATGCAGAAATTCAGAGTGCCCAAATATAATACAGAACTAGTACATGATTTACAAAATGGAGAATATACAGTACTAAGTGTGAGCAATGACACTACTTTTCCAAAGCTATTAAAAATTCAATCCAACAAACACAATAACCATTGTGGAGACATTAAAGTGGCCAATTGGATTTAACCCCTAAAGATTTCATGGCTCCAACCCTACCTGGATTACAACTGTCAATGCTATAGCTAAACTACCTATTGTTCAGGAGGCAAATCTTACTAAGTTAACAGGGTCTTACCAGTGTACACTGATGCCTCGTTAATGTCTTTCACTGCAGCAGCCTCCACAATGTTTCGAATCTGAAACTTCTTAATAGCCTTATCCTTGGGAACACAGCGGCCACAATTGGTGCACCTCACAGGCTTTGTGTGGCCCCGTCCATGCTTGGAACGGCCATTGTTGCGCCGTTTGGAAGTCTGAAAGAGTTAATGTATTTCAAGAGTCTGCACCTGAATCATAACAAGCACTTTTCACTCACTAAAGCCCCCTCCATACAATCGAGCACTGCCGGCGGACACTGCCTGTTGAGCTCATTTCTCTTGCTTTTTTTAGCAGTCACCAGAAGGAACAGTTCCCGCATGATTCACCGTATCATGCTTGCCACCCACCAACCAAACGTATGAATTGGACCGGGTTTTCATAAGTGTTTGCCTGCCAGGGACTGCTCGATCGTGTGGACGGGGCCAACAACATACTATCTAACTGAAAAGTATCATACAGTATACAGAAATATGGGTAATACTAAGCGTCAGGATATTTTTTATTAGAAGTTTCCTGCCAGTGCCAGGAATAATGAACACAGTATCTGGAATTGGGAAGACAAGAATCAACGTATTAAAAAATATGAATCCTGAACTGTAACATAATATAAGTATAGACAAACAATTCCAAGCAGCTTTACAATTTCAGTACAAGGACTCACAAAACTAAAGACTACCGTACATGTAAAAAAAGAAAAAAAAAATCAATGTAAAATGCCTGATGCTGTCCGGCATTCTTGTTAAAAAATAAAAATAATCTCTTTCCAAATAAGTAAAACGTACAGTACAATATACATATTGAAATACTGTAAAAAAAACAAGAAATCCTACACAGTAATAAAGATCATTTTACCTCACTTATCACTTAGATTTCAATATTGTGTGTATGCCTGTGTAGAAGATCATATGACTATAAAAAGTCAGCCATGGACTAAACAGGCAGTTTCTCTCCGTGTTCTACACATAGACACCAACCATATATCTTGGATGGCAGCCAAATCAAAACACGGTTACACTGTAAATCATTGCTAGAGATTCCTAAATAAATAACAAATAATAAATGTGACACTTCCAGAGATTCTAATGTGTGAAATTTAATAGCAGTATAAGTGCTGCTATACAAATCATGAATATAGAATTTTTCTAGTACCAATTTTTGTTATACGGATCTAATGTATGTAATGCAACAGAAAACACTAATCTGAGCCATAACACGGCTTCTCTAAGCTATCAATAATTCAACCTACGGTAACAATTATTATTACCACACGTGATTCTTTATATTTCTGTCCTTGTACAAGAACATTCAGAAGGTTACATCTTTTTTATTTCTATAAGGGGTGGTGAATACGAGATCTTGTATATCCTTCTGCAATCCACACACAGGAAAATGCTTATGAATACCCAACACCCGCCGAGCCTTTACTGGCCTCTTACTCCACATTTATTAGCCTACAATTCCCCATCCGGCCCTGCCCCCAGGCCACAATTCAGAGTTGATCTTCGAGTTGCATCAAGGTAACTTTCTGTTTCTCTTGCCTGGTTGGCTACCCCATCACAATTTTACAGTATGCCTCAAGACTAATTTCTAATATATATTATCTAACATAGGGCAGCCTGAAGAACAGTTCCACCAGGAATTTTTTATTAACTTTTTATCCAGTTTTTCCATTCATTTTTGACAAATTTATTGTAATGAAAGAATCTTTAAGTTAGCCTAACCAGGCTTTAACCTAATCCCAGACGTTGTGCCACTCCCAATTGAGTGAATTTAAGTAAGGCCAGGTCAGGTTAGGTTAGGCTGGGTCAGGTCAGGTTGATGGTTCTTTCCTCACAGATTTGGTAAAACACACAAAAATATACATGAAAAAGAGATGGAAAAATCCAAGTGGAACCATTTTTAAGAAATACCAGTACCATTTTCTTGAAGATCTGGAATTTTAATGATAATATTCAAGCGCTTCTCCATAATCACTACCATCAATTCTTTTCTGTCAAACACATTTTTTAATACATGTACAGTCGGCAAAAAAAGTATCAACACCACCCTTACATTGAAATTAAAAAAAATTGCACGGTAAGGTTTGTACTCTTGATGTGTGGGTTGCCAGATTTGAAATTGGCCTCATTACCAAACCTAATTTTTATTACCATTCATGAAAATTTTAATATTCTTTAATTAGGGAAAGAATTATAAGTGAATTACTATTTGTAATTCATTTTTATAAAATACTGAAAGTGTCTGAGTGGCTTATCTGTAATCAGGAACACCAACACGACATATCACTGTCCATAAGGGTGGTGTTGATACTTTTTTTGCCGACTGTACATCATTTCCTCATGGGTTATTTACGTCGCATAAACATAGCTTTCGCAATACAACTACCCATAATTGATTAAATTTTCCTTAATCCGCGGCGTGTACAACGGCCATATTGGTGCGACAGCCAATCAGCATGCTTGATTAATGCACCTCAATTTCAACAGACAATCAGTGTGCTTGATTAATTACAATGGCTTCCCTTTGTACCGAGTGTCCGTCTGTCCCCGTTTTGAGAATAACTAAGTCATTTTAGACTTTCAACGTGTCCACCGAGTATAACTGACATCAGTGAATTGCCCCATGTGTAATAAGGCCTGTATTTACCATCACTCTCGAATAAAAAGGTACCGTAATACCAATTGAAGATGGCCAGTGTTTACCGAACGTTTCTTGGGGCAGAAAAAAGCACAGCAATTAGTGGACTAAGAGAAGTGGGTGCCTCACTCATGAATTAAAAAATTATTAGAACAAAACTACAATATTTACAAGGAATAATGAGAGATGGAGGAAACAAATTAACATATGAAATAGTAGAAGAATTGAAGGATAACAGAACAAATAAATGGATGAAGGAATGAAAGCATTAGATATCAACTTAGATAAACTAAAAACCATGAAGAAGCAAGAACTCCTAAACAAGATTTATGAATTGGACACTAAGAACTGGAGAGAGGAAATGGAAAGTAAGACTACCCTAAAGATCTACAGAAAATGGAAAAAGGAAATGGGAATGACAGAGGAACTATATGACAATACACCAGCATCAGTGGTGTTATTTAAATGTAGGACAAATACTTTAAACTTGGGAGATAGAAAAAGATTTAGAAAAGAGGACAATGAAACAGGATGCAAGATATGTGGAACAGATCCAGAAAACTTAGAGCATTTTGTGCTTGACTGTACTGGCTATGTTGAAGAAAGAAGAAAAATTGGAAAATTGCAATAACCTTATTTTGAATGCAAGGAAAATGTTTGGACAATATAAAAGAATATCTTTATAAGTGCTGGAAAATAAGGGAGAAGAAATTAAAGGAACTCAGCAACAAATAAGCCTGACCTTACCTAGACCACATCAGACTACCGGGACCTATCCTGGGCAAACTACCAGGAAATAACCAGGGCAAAATACTGTGACTTAGCCAGATCTGGCAACACTGCTACAAAACAGTAATTCTTTCAATAAATACCGTGTTTACATCGTCCCGGTATATTGCTAAGGTTAGCCCCCAGTAGTCTACCTCGGTTAGGTCCCGGAAGTTTGCCGCGGTCCTGATTAGGTTAGGTCAGGTCTTACTAATTAGATTATTTAGACCATTCTAAGACTATTTTCGGTAAATATTGAATGAATTACCGTTATTGCGTACGTTTTTTCTACCCTTCATTACCCACTTATTTAGACCATTCTAAGACTATTTTCTTCTATGGCATTTCCTCCGCAAATGCCCCATTTCCAAGATAGGGCATATTCAAATGGGGCATTTTGAAATTAGTCTGACCTTACCTGACCTAACCTAACCTAGACCGCATCAGACTACCGGGACCTAACCTGGGCAAACTACCGGGAAATAATCGTGATAAAGTACAATAAATGACAGGGATAAAATACTGGGACCCAGCCGGATCTGGCAACACTGCTGCAAAACTGTAATTCTTTCAATAAATACCCAAAAATGCATAACTTATGGAAAACTGAAATCTGTGGGAATATTCCAGGTGGGAGGGATTTTTACATTTTTTAGTTACTTACGGTATACTCAAAGATATTTACTGTAGCATAGGCATAGCAAACTTTATCAAACCCAAAAATTATCAAGCCCAAATTATACATAAAGATTAATTATATTGGTTGTCCATATCACTGTAAACACACATACACACACACCACGAGGTAACATCATTAACCATATAATATACCTTTACCCAGACATTATTTACTATTTAACAATATCCTATGGGGTCCTCCTTACCTACACTCCTTACCAATACCCAACTGATTAAGAGAGAAGTGAATAAAATGGAGATAAAGTTACCATGGCTGTGTGTAATTCCTTCTTCCACACGTTCCAAGTTGAAAGGACGACAACAACACGAGTGGTCACAGAGCCGGACAAATGGTTCCTATTTTATATTGTTATATTTTATTTTTTTCTGTCATAATATCTATATTTTTGCTAACTATATTACCTTTTATATTTATTTGAGTGATAAAATGTTACTTTGAGAGTAAATATGGTGTGTGATTAATTTGTTTAGTATGTAGATATTTAACCAACTGTTATAGAAAGAAAATGTTATAATACTTACGTATAACTGAAGAAAATTGTATCGGAATAATTAAACTCTATTTTATTACTCTTTGGCAAACAAACATGCAAATACAAAGAATAATATTATTGGTGTAATGTAGCATATGTTATTACTACTGTATTCATACAGGAATTTAAGCTGGATTAACTTTATCTAGCAGGGTTGAAGGAAAATTAATTGACATACAAGAAATAATATACTGTAAAATTTATATACCTACACAAACCAATCAAACCAATGATGTTATTAATTATGTTCTGTACCAAGGAGGGAATAGGAAACCTGCTATAATATCACGGCTTAATTAATATTCAATACACTGAAGATTGTTGGAGATAATACCCAACAAATAACCATCCCGTGTAGAAAAAAAAAATAATGCCTTTCTACAACGGCTCTCAACTTATATTATGAAGACAAATTAGGTCCTCAGGGAAAAAGTAAACTGCTGGCCTCTACTAAACCAAGGATTCTCGACAAAACCATGATTTATCCGAAACCTCCACAACCGGCATTTGTACCAATATTGCCAAGTATGGAGAATTTTTCCTAGACATAGAAAATTAGAGATACCAATGGGAATATCATATTATATAGAATCATAGATTGTTCAAGAGTAATGGGGATATTTCTACCAGACGAAATATTCAAGAAGATGATGGTAAATGTGCGACTACCTTCAAGAGTAAACAGGGAATTATTGAAGTAAAAAAGTGAAATACTGATGAAGTTGACGTGAAAAGGGAGAAATTCTGATGTTGAAGCCGAGGAGAATTTCGTCAAGCAGACTAAAAAGACGGCCATTCATGGAGGTATATTATTATACCTCCATGCCGCCAATGTTCAAGAGTAAACAGGGAATTATCGAGGTAAAAAAGGAAAGTTTAAAGGAGAATTTAGGAAAATCTCGTCAAGTAGACCTGGCAACACTGATTAGGCCCGGTCCATGCAGCAGCTGACTGATTGAAATTGTTTACTTAAAATATTTACGTAATAATATATAGTGTTTTTACCTTGTTGTTCAGCCAATATCCTTAACTAATCAACATGCAGGCCTTGAGGAGTGTGGCTACCAGTAATTACAGTGCCCTCACCTGCCTTATGAGGTAAATATAAATAAAATTAGATAATAAATGAATATTGTTAGTTATGTGTTAGTAGTAAAATAAAATAAAAGTAATTATGGTAAATATTGAAAGAATTACCGTTATTGCGTACGTTTTTTCTACCTTCATTACCCACTTATTTAGACCATTCTAAGACTATTTTCTTTTATGGCATTTCCTCCTCATTTCCAAGATAAGGCATATTCAAATGAGGCATTTTGAAATTAGCCTGACCTTACCTAATCTAACCTAGACCGCATCAGACTACCGGGACCTAACCTGGGCAAACTACCGGGAAATAATCGTGATAAAGTACAATAAATGACAGGGGCTAAATACTGGGACCTAGCCAGATCTGGCAACACTGCTACAAAATGGTAATTCTTTCAATAAATGACTAAATATTATATGTGTTGTCAGTAGTGAGTAGGCTTAGTCTTAATTTATATTATTTTATTTTTCTTGTCTTAAAAGGCGACTAAAATGTGCTTTCACTTTCCCAAAATGTCTCCTTTTTTTTAATCTTATCTTTTGTGCTTACTATCCCACCCACCTCTCAATCATCATCTTTCTCGGGCGCCATATGACCTCGCTGTTGTGGCGCCTGATATATATCTATCTCTCTATTGCCCGACGCCTCCATGCACCTCTGTTCCCTGTCAACTGGCATCCCTCCCCCCAGCCAATGCCACTCTCACTCATATACCTCTCAACTCCATCCTTCCACCTCACTCTCGGTTTGCCTCTTCCCCTCCGTCCCTCCACCTCACTCTCATACACTTTCTTAACCAACCTCTCGCTTCCCATACGCTCCACATGACCGAACCACCTCAAGGTGTTCTTTTTCACACTCCAGCACATCCACATCCACACCACATCACTCATATACTACTTCATTCATCAGTCTATCTCTCCATGTTACTCCACACGCACTTCTCAAGTAACTCATTTCCACCCCTCAAATTCTTGATTTATATCTCTCTGTCATCGTCCACGCTTCGCACCTGTACGTCAGTGTCGGTATTACCACACTATCATGCAAAGTCTTCTTCACTTCCATACTCATTGCCCTATTCCTTGTCACTGCTTTCAGCATTCCTACAACTCTCTTCCCCTGTTGTACCCTCTCCTCCACCTCATCCTCTAAATTCCCATCTTTACTCATCACACTGCCCAAATACTTAAATGAGCTTATATCAATATCTCAATATATTTTGCCAGATTGTGAAGCTAGCTCTATACAATATAATACATGTGCATGTGTGTGTGTGTGTGTGTGTTTTTTTTTTTTTTTTTTTTTTTTTTTTTTTTTTTTTTTTTTTTTTTCATTGTACTGTATACTAATTTCTATACCATGCTTTGCTCTGTATATCATTATTTTTATGTTTGTATTTAGTTACCTTGTACACTACTGTTTAACCTGTGTCCTGCAATTTAACATTTAGTAATAACTTAGCAAAGAAAAAATAAATTAATCATTCCTCCATCCATTCGATTTTTTGGGGGAGGGGATCATCTTGAAATGTGAGGAATTGATGTGTTCTTCTATAAAGTTAATAGATTATCGATCGTCGGAAATGCACACTATTACTATTAAAGGAGGATATTAGAACTGAAGGATGCCCAAATGAGACCAAATTATACCAAGGTTAGAACCATAGGATGCCCAGGTTAGTACCAAAGAATGCCCAGGTTAGGACCAAAGAATGCCCCAGTCTAGGTTAGGTTAGGTCAAGTCCGGTCATGTTATGCCTGGTCAGGTTGGTTTGTCTGCCTACAGAAAATGAATTATTAAGATTTAACAAAATATATCATTTCCGACAATCAATTAATAAAAAAAATAATCAAATTCCTACATTACATTCCAAGATGATCCACTAAAAAAAAAGAATCAAATAAATATGACACTACACATTTCACTATATGGCCATACCTTACACAACACAAACAATCTTTCAGCTTAACTTCTGATAGAAACTAAGAAATTTATGGGTTAAAAACTGGTATAGTATACTGCAAGCTGCTGTGTCCATGACTTTTTGAATCAGTGTTACAACAACCTTTTCCCATCTACATTTGAGCTTCCCCACCCTCTCTCCCATGAATAATGTTACATTGTACTGTTCCACTCACCCATTCCATATCAGTTTAATTATTAGTTATGTACAATAGTTCCCAGTGTTCTTCTTCAACTAAATATATAAATGCAATATCCAAGGTGAAGGATGGTCTCAGAGCATACTATATTTTTGAATTGGCATTTTTAGTTTTATGTTACATAGTATATTTTTGGTAGTTAAAATTATTTATTCTTTTTCACACATTATATACAGTAGATTTATATATGATACTGCTGATAATTATTTGTATCAACCTTATCTATGATACCTTTTGATTATTTGTACAATGGTCACCAGGCAACGGGTGTTGGCGCCAACAAGCATGTCAGTCATACACAACTGCAGCCATCTACAAAGTCGCAATATGAGTGCGGAACCTCTTGCTGTACCTACCCCTGAAAATGCTCCTAAGGTTGGTCACTAAATTGTAGACTTTATATAACAGGTGTTACATCAGATCAATTCACATACTGTTAGGCCCGCTTCACACAATTTTTTTTTTTTTTTTCCATGGTTTTACTGTATTGAACTTCATTAGTTTTGAACCAACCAGCAAGAAAAGCATCATGTGAAGTGGCCCAATGGTGGTATTAACTTTATATAGACACCTAGTTACTCATTGGGTTCACTACAACGGCTGAGTGAAGGAGGTTGTTAGTAAACTGTAATAAAGTGTACAGGTAGGCTAGTTCCAATTAATATAAGTGATTGGTTCCTGAGGCTTTCTCAGTAGGCAATTTCTTTTTTCAAAAGTTTATTTTACTCTTCCTGACTTGATTTTACTCATCAAGGTGTACCCCTCTCCCAAACCCTTATCAATCTCTGTATTCATGTGTAATTATTCCATCCCCAGCAATCCTTCATTTACTGCTCAGTGTAGTAATCAATATTTTCTGATCATTCCCATTTTATACAGCTTGGGATATAGGTTGATATAGAATTAGTCAACTTTAAGATAGAACAAATTCAGACTGTGAAGGTGTGTGGCTGGTTTAGATGAAGGTGTACTGTACTTAGTCTATATTGTCCACTGTTATTGTACCTGGAATGCCCTGTATATACTAACTGATTTTAATGCACAATATATTACTTTATTTAGTAAGGAAAATGGGTACTTTAAAATGTTATGGAGTAGAGAGAACTAACAAACTGCTGCATCTGAGATATCTAAACTCCACTCTGCATAATAAAATGTATTTGAGGTGCACTTCACTATTGAAAGAGCAGTATTAAAAACAATGCAGAACTATTCCACTTTTGACTGCAGTCACTCATAAAATACCTCCCTGGTGTGATGCTTTGATGAGTGGTGATGTATCTCTTCTCTCTCTGAAAGTTTCACACAGTCAGGTAACATCATATCTAATGTCTGGGGTGGGAATGAGTGGCAATGTTTTGGAGAGGCTGCTGTGCATAAAACATTTCATCAACTCATAGCCTATGTTGTCTCATCTGCAACTATAAGCACCACCACTCAACTCCATCCTTAAATTAGGCAGACTTTCACAAGATTCAGTATGCCATCTTACAAGATACATAATTATATTGCCCTGGTGATCTGTATTTCTTGTGGTTTACAAATAATTACCTAATCTCTTGTTTCCTTATGTGTCGTGAACTTTCCAGATATATAATATCCCTCCCAACTTATCAATACACCTGTACTGTCTTTCACAAGGCATTTTAAATGTCTAATACCGTATTTGTGAATACTTTTATGGAATATTTAAATTGACAGTAAATATCAGTGTGCTTTCTAGTTACTCCCCAGAGTTCTTATAATTATATACGGTAGTATAAGGAAAGTTTACACAGTCAATGGTCTCTGCTCAACAGGTATACCCAGAGAAGATCCAGACCATCGTAAATCAGATATCCCAGTTGACACTTGTCGAGGTGGCTGAACTCAATGCATTGCTTAAAACAACTCTCAATATCCCCGATGCCCCAATGATGGCGTTTGGGGCAGCTCCAGGAGGTCCTGCTGCTGCTCAGGTATGGAATATGGAATGTACGGTTTTTTGTTTTTGTTAATTTATTTCGCTCATGGAGCAGCAAACATGATACAATATTTATTCTCTACATAGACTACTCAAGTAACAATGAGATCCACAGGACACACTTACGTACAGTGAAGTTATGCATAAAGATAACAATATTATTATATCAGCATAAAGGTGACAGTATTTTTATATAATGTGTAAGAGTTGGGATGAGAGTACTGTATTGGTTTTAGTGTACTGTATACAGTACCGGTACACAATAAATGTTTCAAAACATTCTCATACGATCCTCAGTGATACAGAACTTAGTTATGGAGTCCTGCCACTAAGCTAGAGAGAAACTAGCTCTTGGATGAAAGTGACTACCACTATGTTATACTGTATTGTTTTTTAAGAATCGTGGCTAAAGTTTGTCTATTGTAGATTCTTTGATACAGTATTCGTGAACAGTATGTCTGTAGTAACTCTTTATGGTTTAGTTGTTGCTTTAAGTGCTTAGTTGGTGAGAGAGCCTGTGTGGGATCTCGCCCACGGTTCTCTTGCTTGAATTCAAGGCTCTGAGAGGTACCCAGATTATTTTTCCCATGAATTGACACCACTGGGACCTGGTTGACCTTCCATTCCTTAAATAACCAGGTCATGGTAGCACAGCCACCCCTGAGTAGGTATAATGGGCCATGAATGTTGCCTTTTATATTTTTCAATTAATTGTTTTATGGAACTTTGAATGGACTGCACGGTTTTGACAATTTATTTCATATTTAAAGTCAGTTGTATCATTAATTCATGTTTAATTCAATTAAAAGTGAAATCCAGTTACCATCAAGTGTTAAGAAGGAAAATAGACAGATCTGAGAAGAGGTAGAGCAAGGATGGTAAATAATTAACTGCCTGCTCTTTTAACGGTTAGGGAAAAGATTGAAGAGTTTAGTATAGAAGTTCAGAACATATTTAATATTCATTACTAACCTATGCATTGGAAGGCAATATAGATGAAGCAAATGATAACTAGGATTGTCACAGAAGCTGCTCCTAAAGTAAGAAGTAAGCCATCCGAGTAATGTATGACACTGTCAAACTCTCAAACAACAAAAAATCTTATAAAGCACTGCAAAACCACAAGAGATGTGATAGAGGGAGCAGATGCCTTGTGGCTCCTGTACTTATCACAAATGTTCAGCAATTTTCAACAAAATGAAACTAGGTGTAATAGCACTATTATAATGACCCCTACACTGTCCCAACTTGCCTACTTCAAAGAAAAGTTTGTTTTATCAGTAGAATTGAATAAATCTGTTTGTTGGGTGATAATTTGGCCATCCTGTACTGTGTTTGAGATAATCATGAACAAAATTCAATAATTTTTCCCCAAAGACATTTCCTGAATATTAGGGAAGCAAGATGATCCTCACACCCACCACAGACAGACTTAGTTCTTAGCATGAGAGACTAACAGTTCCCCTCCAAAACTGATATAGTCTATTCTAGGAGAAAACATTTTATGTGTTCTGCTAATGTCTAAGTCAAAAGGGTCTGTGGTCAGTTAGGATTTTCACCCCGATAGTTCTTCAGTAATTGTCCTCCTATGTATATGTAGCATCCAGTATGCAGAGGAATGATATGTTAACCGATATGTTTCTATTTCTGCTGGTACCAGGATGCTGAGGTGAGAATGTCATCATCTCACTATTCATTTTTATTTTATTTCCATGGCCATACTATGGCTCAAGTCATCACCAGCTTGCATGTAACATTTGCATGGGATATGGCACTCTCAGAAGGTACACGTCATGAACTATTGTACAGTATATTGATTGGAAAATGCCAGCTTCAGTGAGTGAGTTAGCATTATACTCTATATGAACATATTACAGTATATCCATGAGATGGTTGGTATTGGTGTATACAATTTATCATATCAGGCAAAGATGTGTGAGGTAATACTTAAATTTTAATAGGCCTAATAATTTGTACCTTCTACATGAAGTACAGTAGTAACAAGTACAATACAGCCACTGATAGGCCTCATGCATATAGAGATGACAAACAGATACACAACCATTGTTTTTATGTATTTGTATGATAAAGTTTTGATCAGTGATTTGCTTCTTAACTTATTTTGCTATATTTAGCTATATAAACCCTGTCAGGTTCATGCTATGAGAGAACTTGGCAGTTTATTCTTTAAGTAATTGATGTGCATCGTTATCATTATTTGAGGCTACAATAGCAAAAGTCCTATCAGTATTTCCATCCCTTAATCCTACTTCTGCAGGAGGAAGAGGAGGAAGAGCTAGAGCCAGTGAAGGTACAGACGAGCTTCACGTTGCGCATGACAAAGTATGATGAATCACGCAAGGTGCCACTCATCAAGGAAGTCAAGGCCAAGCTTGAAGGATTCAATCTTGTACAGGTTTGTTCTAGTCATTTGTTGCCTGTACCTGTATATCTAAATTTAATATAATTTGTGTGTTTGGGCCAGTGTGCATGCTCACATTATTTACTGTACAGTATATGGAAAAAATTAATCAGATTGTTATTGCTTTTTATTATAATATCTTAGCTGTTGAAAAAGAGAGTTACAACAATACAGATTAATAAAGCTGAGAAGTGTGTGTAGAGTTTCAGGAACTGACTGAGTAAAAAGTACTGAAATTCGTAAAAGGTGTGGGGTGAATAAATCTGGTAAAAAAAAATTGAGGGAAGTGGTGAGTGGTGGTTTGGGCTCTTGGAAAGAATGGATGTAACTACTGAAGAGTGGGGAAAAGGTGTTTGGGAGTGAATATGAGTAGAAAATGAGTTGGGCAAGACCTAGAAGATAGTGTGATATGGTGAGTGATTGTGTTGTTGTTATTGTTGATGTTCTCCCGGAGCAGAATGGCCTCCTGTCCCACAGACCCTTGGTACGCTCTGGTCACAGTGAAAAAACAAATTAAAATAAAGGAGGGGCTGGCCCTATATGCCTGGGCTACCGAAGCACATCCCAGGGAGATGGGACCAGGGCTTACAGGACCAGAGAGTCTGGGGGCCTCCGACTGCCAGGGAGATTGGGGAGAAGGTCTTTGATATCACAGCCAGTGCTGTGGGCCCAAGTCCACGTTACCACAAGAGCTACAAGTGGGGCCGCATCTTCCATGAGACCAGTCCTGAAGGGACCATAAAGGGGGAGGGAGTTTAGACTGCTGCATGCAAAGGGATAATGCCACCCTCGTGTGCTGGCAGTCCACACAGCAGAAAAAAAAAAAAAAAAAAAAAAAAAAAAAAAAAGAGCCTCCGGTTGCAGTACACCTCACATAGATTATTAATCCATGTGGGTAGATCTCTTCAATTCCACTAGAAATTGACCAGATCCTACAACAATCTTTGTTCTAGCCCTGTGGGGGATGGCTATAGTCTGTCCAGCCTAAGGTGGCGGAGAAGCCCTGCCTCTCTGGGACATTCCTGGATGTATCTGATTGGCAGATGATGGAAAGGGGATGTTTCGAGTACTTTTGGTCACACCATGGGTCACACACATACACACACACACACATACGTCGCATAGCGGTGCGTTAATCTCAGTGACCTGACCTTCCTTCTTCCATCCACTTCTCTCTCTCTCTCTCTCTCTTTCTCGTGTTCACGATTCATCCACAACCTTTCCTTTTCTAAATTCTATAATCTAATGATATTTTATCCCACATAAAAGTATAATCTAATGATATTTTATCCCACATATCATATACATGATATATTTAGATTAATGGCATTACCGTATATAATATTTTTTTTAAATTCCATTTATTCATTCTTTCATTAACAGTAGCATTTATCATAAGTTATTTTACTTTCTTTATTCCTCATTTGTTACCTTCATCTAAGTTTCTCTCTCTTACTGCCTTAGGCCATATTCTAATCTCAGGTCCCTATAGGCGCCTGTCAACTTCCTGTGTCGGTTTCTTAATCCATTCACACACACACACACACACACACCACTCCTTGCCCAGTCCTGCTGCTTTGTTTGGCCATGGTTTTGAAATATATTAACCTTTTTGTGTAAGTAGTGAAAATGTGTGTGTGTTTTTTTCTATATTTTCGTTGCATAAAAACACACTCCCTTGTGCTTCCGAAAGATAGGTGAAATTAAATTTATAAAAAATGGTACTAAATGGATGAAGAAGCCTTGAAGTATGCTTTCGAACACGGGAAGTCACAAGGGTTACCCAGAGGTCCTCCAGTTGACCTGTTTTCCTCTCACTGTCGCTCACTTTTTACTACACACTCTATGTTCTAATCAAGATATTACGAGCTCCAAGTAAATTGTCACTGTGAATTTTGACTGTAAGGCTCACACATATCATTTACAATAATGAGTGAGTAATAACAGACATGAATAATGCTTAATTAGCAGAAATATTCATGAAAAAAGGAAGCACTTCTATTTTTCTCGGTGTGCTGAACACCTCTAGCCAATCAGGCAAGCGAAAAAGTACTTGACCTGCCTACTGCACCTGTAGGGCAGGGCTTCTCCGCCACCTTAGGCTGGACAGAGTATAGTATTTACAGAGAATAAAGTGAGCCCCCCTGGGCAAGTGAGTGATTGTGTAAGAAAACATGGATTAGAAATAAGTAAAGCAAAAATTTTGTGCATAATGGACAGGAGGGGTGACTGATTTGTTTGGAGCAGTACTGTTAAAGCTGGGAACATGGATTTAACTTAATAGTTCATGGAATATCTCCATGGAGTAATGTACAGTAAACCCTCCATAAGTCGGTGCAGTAGGGGCACCAGCCCATGTGACTTCTTCATATTACGGACATCTAAATTCTGAGAGTCAGCTCCAGTACTGTGCTGTTGAAAGTGAACATTTCATAATTACTGCTGAGTCAAAATAATTTGAAGAAAAGAAAATTTTGTCCAACTTTTTTTTAATTAATACAGTATATTTTCTTTTAGGTCTTTTTCATAATTCGGAATTAAGGAATTCTGATTTGAGTAATTCTGATGTACAGTTTACTGTAACTGTGACATGGATGAGGTGAATATCTTGCAAGTTTGAATGGTGGAGTGAATATGAGTGTGGTCAATTTCATTGGATGTTCTATCCACCATCATCATTTCTCCAAGTATGACCTATAAAATGTTTAAAAGGCAATATGTTGGCAAAAAATATCCTCTACCCTTTTTTTAGTCATATTGTTACTTTAATTATTTTCATTTCAATACAGTACTTTTTCCAGTGTTGTCTTCCAATCTAAACTCAAGTCATCTGTCAGTCATGTTGTAAAGAAATTTACCATTAACTGCTAATTTCCTCTTACAAATTGTGGCTAACATCACCTGACATTAAATTTACTCTGGTATCTATTGGATATTAGCATACCTAACCCAGTTACTTATTTCCTTCTTGTGTCTCCTGGAATATATATTTATGTTGTAGGTCCAGCATATCCTTTACTGTTTTTATTATTATTATTAATCCAAAATACCTTATAAACCCAATTATATCCATCTTCCACACAGGCCAAGAAGTTTGTTGAGTCTTGCCCGTGTGTGGTGAAGGCAGACATCCCTAAGGACGAGGCTGAACAGCTGGCAGAAGCATTCAAGGCTGTGGGAGCTGAGTGTATAGTGGAGTAGAGGTGGAGGAAAAGCAGCAGGTAGAGATAAAACAATAACAAGTAATGGTGGAAGAAGTGTAGCTATCATTAGGAATAGTGGAGAAAGAAGTACGCATAAATGCAGAAGAGAAACAATGAGGGAAAAGTACAGTGTGTATTTGGAAGACTAAACAAGGTAAGGTGGAGCAAGCAGGTCAAGATGATGGAGCGGGAGGTAAATACTGAATTGCATAAGTAGCCTTTAAAAAAGGAATAGGCTAATATACAGTTACGGGCAAAAGTTTTGACACAGGGTTAGAGGTAAAAATGTAACCGCTGCTCTCTAGTAGTGAGCTGGAATGCATTTCTGAGTAAGTCACCTGTGTGTATAAAAAAAATTTAGAGGACAGCTGTACTATTGGAGAAAGTAATGTACATATGGAAGGGAAATGGGCAGAATAGTATCACTGTCAGGTACAGTACTGAAGGTAAAGAAGCTAGGAAGGTTTAAAATGTGATCATTAAAAACTGCAGAAGTAATAAAGCGATGCAAGAATAGAATGTTCATTGAATGATGATAATGATCATGTAGCTTACTACCATTCCCTAGATATATCTGTATTTTAATTAATTGCCAGGATTGGGTCTTGCTTCCATTTCGCCTTCCAAATATCTCCTTGCTCCTCACTTACCTTCAATTACTGTACAGTACTTTCATTACTACTGTATGTCAGTCAGAACCCTCTGTTATGCATTTCCTGGCACAGTCAATAAAGCTTCATCTTCCTGAAGGTACCACACCCAATATTACTTCCCATGCCCTTGTACAGTTGCCATGAAAAGTTTTGGAACCACCCTTATGGCTGGTACTCTCATATCCTTAGGAAGGAAACTTTATTGTTGACAACCATTATTTAAGAGTGTTAATTTTATACTGATAACAGAAAAGGTATGTCCTACAGAAACTGCAGGTCATTATATATAAATTACCTTGTTTTAATAAAGAAAAGTTTAAGTATCTCTGCATGTCACTTCCCTTGGCACCTTTTCACATATAGCTAGTTGATGCCTCTTTTGGCCCAAGTTAGTCGCTTTCAGCTATCCCTTATTTCATTTTTCTTTGAGAGTTGTTATCCCTCTCCTTGATAACATACGGCACAATTTGCCTGCTAATAATTTTCAGGGTTACTTGTCATTTGTACACAAGTCTGCTTAGACTTTTCTGAGAAGTGTATCGAAAGCAATTTTTATCTCTTGCTACTAGAAACTGTTCTGAATTGTGGTAGTCTCTGATAAATCCTTGAGAATCTGTTATACTGTCGTAGTTATATAAGGAAGAAACTATCATCACACCAGAAAGGCCCAAAGGTATAAAGTTAATAAAAACTGATATGAAAAGGAGATGAACAAATGGAACAAAGAACAGTACCATTTAGAGGCAAAGACAGACAACAATAACAAATAAAAATACAAGAGAAAATATACAGGGTAGGAGACGTATATAACACACATGTGAAAGGTATGGTAACATACATGAATACTAGAGAAATGGCAAGGGAAATCAGCTTCTACGGCAATGTTTTAACTAGTTAATTCAATAAAAACAAGCACCAAGCCCAGGAGGTTTATACATCACAAAAACAGATATTGAAACAGTGGGGGAGTAGATGGACTCAGATTTGATTGTCACAAATGCTAAATGTGGGCAACAAACAGTTGAGGGTAAAAGAAGTGCATATGGCATGAGAGGAAATTCACTAAGGTTAGGTAGGAAGGATGGTGACCACGTAGGAATGGGAAGACCAGCCAACGAGCAGCGTGGAATAGGGAGCAATTGACCAAAATATGCTGGCCTGTGACTTGAACCCAGCTCACTGATAGAATTAATAAATACCCCTTCCATAAGTGGCATTGGGCAAGCCTCATGTGTTGAGATATAGGCAGGCCAGGACAGTCTCCCATCATCCATGGCAATAAGGATTATCAGAGTGGAAATTATTCATCATCCCACTAAGCTTACCACAAATTAGAAGAGGAGAAGGAAAAAAGCAAGTATCCAGGACAAGGCAGAAGATCCATATACTGTACTGTATTCATTGTGAGCCCCTAGATTGTAGGGTGAAGCTTCAAGAAATTGGGTGCTTGGCAAATGTTACACGAGTTGGAGATAATGGAGCTTCAAGGTGTTGGTTGCTTCCTCTCGGCCATACGACATGACAACACCTATTTATACATATCTGGAGACAACAGCTACACCATTATTCATAACTTCTTTGATTATGGTTGGGCATCTTCCATACTATGAACTGGTAATGATATAGGGGGTATTTTCTTGGCTTGGCATTGTAGCCAGGATACTTAATGAGCAGCGAGAACCATCAGATTACCAAGAATAAACACAGACATTTGGTGTGGACTCAGATAATCTGACATCCTTATGGTTCAGTCACTCATGGTACTGTACTGTACATGCAAGATCTATTTTAATGTGGATAAAGATAGCAGCATGAATCATTAATATTTACTGTTTGGCATCAAATAAATTCCTGAAAATCAGCAAAAATTTGTACAGACAATACACATTACTATAGAATATTTATTTTTATATGATCCGACAATGGACATAGGCTTCATCAAGCACGTTACCATGGCCCAGGTCAACTGCTACTCACACACACACACGTCACGACTTCCAAACTGATACCCAGCCACAGAGGGAGGGAAGTGAGGGTAATTCCCAAGTACTGCAGCTGTTATGGTACCAGCGAGGGTGTTGTATGACGTTGGCCTTATAGTTAGTGCCTGAAACTCAAATCGGAAGAGTAAATATTCTCAGACCCTCACCTGAGAGGAATCGATCTCCCGACTGATAGATTACGAGTCCATCACAGTAACCACTCGGCCACCTCCCCTACAATGGAATGATTTGACAAGGTTGAGGTTGCTCCAATATATTCTATATGATTGCACATATCTCAATGCACCATACATAGCAGCTAAGCCACGCTGAAGAGTGTCACTATCTGTAGTTATATTTGCAACTAAGTTACCAATATTATTAACTGGGCTGGTAAACCCGAGTATTTTTCTGTAATCAGCATGGCACATCTCATAGAGATGAATTAATCTGATTGAATAGTACATTTTGAAACACTAATAAGGAAACCTTATGCTAAATTGTAATTGTGTTTTGTAATATCTTACTTTATGCTGCAGAAACTTCTTTTATCTCTGGATGCCGGACTGGTATATGTAAAGTCACGAGCATAAGATTCTTTACCCCCTTGGCGATAGTGAGGTCGAAGTCGTGGTTGGATATGGACTAGAGTCACTAGACGAACAAAAATGGACCAGTTCATAATGTTCGGATGATGTTTCATGTCACTAAAGGTGTTCACTTACTCGAATCCAGCAAGTTTTTCCTTGCCATGATTCACTGACTCCCAGTGTTCGTTTGCCTGACCCTTCTCCAATCATGACTTTGACTTCATTCTCGCCATGGGGGTAAAGAAACTTATGCTCGTGACTGTACCTGTACAGTACTGTACATGTATCACTAACTGTACTGTTACATATTCTTTATTTTCTCAACTGATGAATAATAATAATAGTTGTGGTTCCTGTGCAGTACTTTCAATTGCGTCACATCGAGCCATCTCACTATGATCTTGCTGGGTAAACATGGAAAAATAAATGAATAATGGCTTCAGCATCATATTTATAAAGAATAATCACTGCTTTTATTCTAAGTCTTACAAATGCAGTTCTGCCCCAACAATACCTTACCAACAGTACTGCACAGGATCATCAGGCGAGAAAACACAAGTACAGTACTGTATAGCTACCTTGCATGGCACCATTATTTTCATAAGTAGCAAGGTCCCGTGTAGATACACCAAAATCCTGGGTTAAAATAACTTTTCAAGTCACTTCATATGAGCTCCTCAGCCTCCTTTGTGGGAAAAAAAAAAAAAAAAAAAAAAAAAAAAAATGGTGCCATCAAGTGATAGATCCCTCCTCTGTACAGAAACAATCATATTATAATACAGTACAAGGTATGCATCTCTGCTTCCAAACAAAACATAACACTGGGACAGACTCTTGACTAAACCACACTTGGCAATACAAGATGAAAATTTGGTGCACAAAGCATTGGAAAGTCACTTTAATACCCTGCAGATCATACTATTAACTATGTCATTGATAGAATACTCAAACCAGTATATCTGATGTGATACCAGAATGCAGGGCAGTAACCTCTCGAGTTTGATTTCCACAGAAAACACTCAACTATCCTACCTCGGAAAAATAACTCCAATAACTTCATGATCAATGATAATCCTTCACTGACTTTCTAATAGTAGGAAGAGTAAGATACTGGCAAACTGCTACCAATTTTTTCACCTATATTGAGACAATATACATTTCTTGGCACAACATTAAGGGATCTCTAGCCTTTACAGTATTTCACTAATAACACTTTTGTCCTCCTTAAACTTGTGACCAATAGTTGACACAATATCCCCCAGTATGTTGAGTACATGAACAGCCACTGTTGTTTCTATTACAGTACAGTATTACAATATATTAGGGTTTTACAAGTCATATTCACTTAATCTGAAGCTGCCAAGAACTGGGCCAACAGGCCATCTGCAATATCTAAAATTCTTATGATCTTATTTGTCAGAGCACACTTGTTATTATCATCAGGGTTCAGCTCATTCTGGTCTTTGCTACAGATACTCAGGAGGGCCAAAAATCCTGCTTCTCCTTGCACAAATACAACCCAGGAAAATATTATAAAAAATGGTAACTACAAGACAGGATGGAGTGTTGTTTTCCCAAAATAAGCCAAATGACTCCATGGATATAATAATTTACTCCGAATTGCATGTTCCAGGTGGAAATAAATAACTTACCAAAAAACAAACAATGGAATTTCTATAGCATCTGGTCAGTCTCCACCTGCAGTGTCTGGAATATACTTAGATTAATGGAATGAGTAGTACCTAAAGAAGGGAAAGTGGTCAACTTGTAGCCTAAGGAGTGCCAAAACCATTTAAGTCCTGCCAACATCTTTGCAAGCATTATCCCCTAGACAACACTTTTATGCAACTGTAGTCTAATCTAGTTTCAGGTACCCCTCTTCTCTCTACACCTCACTGCCCTACTTGTTTCTGGTCATCCCCCCCTATCTCCTGTACCACCTCCATATCCTCTCGAATGGCTTGGTTTTCTGCCAAGATCTTCCTGAGGCGGTCACAGATAGAGTCGTTACGCTGCTCCAGATTGTCCAGGGCGCTGTGTAAGGCATCCAATTCTGCATTCAACTTTAAAAACTCTGTAAATAAGAAACAATCAAGCTACAAGAAATGTCATGTAATCTTTACTGCTTAAGACATAATTGCCAAGAAAATATTTTGCCCATTTAGAATGGTGGGTCTAATGAGAAAATTTTCTTAAGCTTGGACATTAAAATGTTTACAACACTGGAAAGACAGACACTTTAATATGCTTACCAAGTGCAAAGCCCATACAAAGCTGAAAATATTGATGTAACAGAAACGCTACATTGAAGAGCCACTAAAATAGTAACTAACCTGAACAGTCTGCCATATAAAGAAAGGATTATGAAGCTGGTCCTAGCCACTCTGACATAAAGAAAAAAGTGGGAGATATGTTCGTGACATCCATATAATAAATGATTAAAAGATGAGAAAATGTGCAATCATATGTTTCAATTAATGGCAGCGAAGGCAAACAGCAGACTCCTGAGTTATCAAGAGGAACTTCACATACACCAAAGGTAAGATCCTGCGGTTCCTCTACCTGGTACTTGTTGGGCCTATCCTCTAAGACATTGCTCAGTGTTAGTCATTGTACCTGGTCAAAGATTCAAGACTCATAGAGCAGATCCAACACAGGATAGTGCCAGAACTCTGGGACCTCTGATACAAAGACAAATGTGAAGCTCGGAAGATACCAACGCTGGAAGAATGATGGATGAGGAGGGACATGATCCAAGTGAATAAGATCTTGCATGGCATCGACAACATCCCCTATTCCAAGTTCTTTCTGCGACAACAACCTTCAAGGACACAATTTCAAGCTAACCCAACCTGACCATTGGAGGACTACCATGTGAGGCAACTGATTCTCCATTCAGGCCATAGTATCATACTCACAGATACTGATATATGATACTTGGGTTGACAGCAATGTAGCCTGTGAGACCTGGCTTGTGTGGTGGGTGAACGTGTCTAGCTTTGCAATTTTTGCTTTAATGTCATATTTGAGTTCTTGTTCTCCCCATACCTTATCCAATGTTTTCAAATTTCAACACACTGTCTGAACAAATGACTTTCTCAGGCAGATCATTCCAATTTTCCATCAACCTATAGCAGAAAAAGTTCTTCCTTATGTTAAGTCTTATATATATCTATATGTATTTTTTTTTCTGTGTCCCCTGGTACAACCATACTCTTGCAATACAAAAAGTCCCCAACAAGCCTCCTTGCTGTACATGCCTTGCAGTCTTATAAAGTTTCAATCATCTTTCCTCTTGCTCTCCTATATACCAATGTTAGTATATCCAGCTTCCTCAGCCTTACATCATATGCCAAGTCCTTCTAAGATGGTACCAACTTCACTGGCCTCCTTTGCACAGTGATTTTGAACCAAGGTTTTATGTCCTAAGTTTTTCTGAGCCATCTTGTCTCATGCTTTCATAAAATCACAATTGGGGATGTCTACTGCGAGTCCATTTTAGGTCTGCAATCTTCCTCTTGGTCTCCTCCTCATTCCATACAATATTTTCCAGCATAGGCACAGTCACAAACCACAGTTTTTGAGACAACTTGGCGAACATATGCCCCCTTGGTCGGGAAGTGTCGGAGAGTTCTGGCACCCAATAACCAATTAGTGCCATAGAGAGAACACACACACATGAATTCAAATGCTGCACAACAGTAAAGTATGCTTCAGAAAATATGATTTACACTGACATGTAGCCCGACTCATGTTCATCAAACACAAAATTATCAGTCTCCTCCCAATCAGAGGGACCTAAGTTCTCTTGGGTGTCTTTTAGAGACTGTGGTTTCTGACTGTACCTGCTTTATAAATTTTTCCAATGTATACCCTGTAGGTTCCTGTGTAAAAACTTTGCAAAAAAATTCCAGTAACACTTCTGATTTTACTTTGTCTCCTTTCGTTTTTCTGAATTTTCTTCATCCCTATAAAGTTCTGGTATGCAACATGCACTCTAAGTTTTGGATTGTACAGCATCCAAAAGGGTTTGAGATTTCCTAAAATATTCACTCATGTTTCTTTCCTGCTCTGCCCTTCTTTCCTGGTAGCGTACCTGACTTGATAATTGTACAGGTATTCACTCTTCAGTATTCTACTTAAACTTAATGACATTCTTCAACAAAACTTTCATATCTTTCCACTTCAACCATTTCCAAGGCTTTTTTTTTTTCCATGGAATGCTCTTCCAGACCATGTAGCCTAGTTACAGAATTTTTATTGCAACTATTCAGAAAAATTACAACCGACGTGTAGTATGTATACAGTATGTAGTGGCATATCTCACCAGAGGTGAGATATGCCACAAGAAGGTACAGTATTTTCTTTCTCCCTACTACTTATGAAAAAACTATGGAATCATTCCTCAGGCAATTTGTGGTTTTGGGGGGGAAGGAGTCATGTCATCTTGGAATGGAAGGATTTTATGTTTATTTTTTAATTAACTGATTGTCAAGACAAATTTATTTTGTTACTTTTTATGATGAATTTTTTGCAGTCAGACAAACCAACTTCACCTGACCTAGCCTTAGCTTCCTTCAGTCCTAACCTAACTGTATTTCCGAAAATCATGTCATAAAAAACGGTAATATTAAACAAGAGCCACAGATATGGAAAACACAATTGTCTCCCAACTTTTTTGGATAATCCATTATTCCCTATTATTAAATCATGAAATATATGTGCATCAGTGCATTTTGACCATGTTTGATCCCTCCTCCAAGAGAATGGATTGAAGGGTAAAACAAGTTAACAACACATTATATACATAATGTGTATATGTTTTTGAGCTAATCTGACTTTACCTGACCAAACTTAACCTAATCTGGACTGGGACAGATTACTGGAACCTAACCTGGGCAGAGGAGAGGGGAAAACTATAAAAAGGTCAATATGCAATGGCACACAGGAAAATTACTTCATAAAGCAAAAACAACCACTAACCATAATACGGAAGAAAATAGGTAATTATCTTCCTTTTCTGTGGCTCTTCTTAACAATTACAAAAAGCACATCAAATCCTTACATTCTAAGAAGATCCCCTTGCAAAGAAACATAAATGGATGGAGGAATGATTTAATAATTTATCCCTACTTATATTTAGATATTTGGGGATGTACAGTAGTGTTGATAATGAAGTGTACCGATGGATAAATAGGATGGCCATGATAGGCCCTGGTGGCTTCTTGTCATCCTTATTTATGTTATGCCATGTATCTTAAGCAAGAACAAAAGTTAGACTACAAAACTGAAATACATGTTAGTCGCCACAACCAACCAAACAATTATCGGTATGCAATTTTGACTAAGTTACGTGGTGCAGGACACATACACTAAACAAGGATTATTCTTCCGTGGTTATCTACAGGTATCTACAGTATATCCCCCGACCGCATTTTTACGTTCTGTGTGAGCGCTCGGCAACCTTGTGCCGAAAAAAAAAAGGGGTATTTATCTAGACTACAGTATTGCCAGATCCGGCTAGGTCCCAGTACTTTGCCCCGGTCATCTCCTGTACTTTACCACGGTTATTTCCCGGTAGTTTGCCCAGGTTAGGTCCCGGTAGTCTGCTGCGGTCTAGGTTAGGTAAGGTCGGGCTAATTTCAAAATGCCCCATTTGAATATCATGGAAATGGGGCATTTCCAAAGAAAATGCCATAGAAGAAAAATGGGTAAATTTACAGAAGTACCGAGTTCCCTATATTTAATATTTTAGTATCATTACCCACTATTTTGAATCATTCTAAGACACTTTTCATCTATGGTGTTTCTCTCGGAGATGTCCCGTTACAAACATAATTTGGAAATTAGTCTGACCTAACCTGACCTGACCTAACCTAACCTAGACCACAGCAGACTACCAGGACCTAAAATGGGCAACCTACCGGGACCTAACCTGGGCAAACTACCGGGATATAACCGGTGTAAACTGTCATAAAGTGACCGGGGCAAATTCCTGGGACCTAGCCGGATGTGGTAATACTGCGCGGTCCTAGCCAATAACGCAGTACTTCTGCAATAATACCGAAGTGTCTTAGAATGGTATAAATTAGTGAGTAAAGAAGGTATAAGTATCGTAATACTAACCGGCAATAGAGTAGATATTCACCATAAAAAGTTGAAAATGACACTTTGGTTGTAATGGTAAAACTGACCATAGAGCATTACTTTATATTATAGTCTCATTGTCTTCCCCAGCCCATTTTACCTGAGAGGATGACCTAGCCTGACCTGAACTAAACATCAACCTAACCTGACCTGACCTAACTTGACCTGACCCAACCATACCTGACTTGACCTAACGTAACCTAAACATCAACTATTTTACCTGAGAGGATGACCTAGCCTAACCTGACCTGACCTAACGTTAAACATCAACTATTTTACCTTCTTCAGTGTACTCTTCTTCCTCCTCCTCTTCTTCGTATGTAATCTCATTATCCTCTTCTTCTTTGTCCACTGGGCCGTTCCCAACTTCCTCAATATTTCTCCTCATAACTAGAAAAATTATCAGCAGAAGACAATACAGGCAAAGACGCTGGCCTTTGTTTACATCCGAGTCACCTGACGGCCAGTGTTGCCAGGTCTGCTTGACGAAATTTCCCCATCTTCAACATCAGAATATCCCTTTTTACCTCAGTAATTCCCTGTTTACCCTTAATCATTGACGGTCATTTTGGAATTTCCCTGTTTACTCTTGAACAATTCTTATTATATTTCCCTGTGAGGATTTGAAAATTTCCTAAAACAGATAAATTTTCTTACACCTGGCACCACTGCTGAATACATTGTTCTCAGATCAAAAGATGCTACAAATGCTACAAGGAGCAAGCTAATAAGAGAGAGAAAAAAAAAAAAACGCAGTCACGCACATTCATGGTAGAATAACAGTTATTTTACCATGCGCACACTCATGCATGCAGTTCTCACCTGGTTGGATTTTCGTGCATTGTGGTAATCGACTAGTCTGAATGTTTGGTGATCAGCTAATCTATAACTGCAATGGAACATGTTGCTAAGCATTGGATTGGTGAGGTAGGATAGTGCATTGCAGCTAAATTTAGGTCCACGGGTTGCATGGGCCTCACTCATATTATACAAGTATGCCACATAGGAAAGCAATAGTATTATATTTTGATTTTCCACATAGGCTAAACTTTTGACTTGCAGTTTAAATAAATAAAAATACCATAGCTATAGGGTGTCAACGTAAAATTGGAGTGAAGTAAAATGGTTGACTCTGTTAATTACCTTTCAAACCAAGAGGTACTAAGGTTTTTAACCATTTAGTAACTATTGTAATTAACCTCTGTTGTCTCCCATGGGCCAGACAGGGGGATCGATGGATGAGAAGTCCCCTCACATCCCTTTCCCCTGTATATAGTAGTTGAAAATAATGTGTCCGTTATGAAGGACCCTCCAACACCCCAATCACCAATGGGCAGAGAAGATGTTTACAGCTGTATCCTTTCCGAAAAATGGGAAAGATTAATTGGTGCCAGACTGTCAGGAATTAATAATTTAGGGCATCCGACCCTAAAACCGTCTGCTATACAACCATATATAGCAGCCTAGCTCATTGACCTCAAATAAGTGGGAAAAGGTTAACAAAAATAAGCATATCATGATGGCTAGAAAATTATGAAGAGGTTTGAGTGTTACTTCACCAAAAGAAGATTATTAGAAAAGATACTATTCTTATAATCTTAGAAAATACGAATAAATTCATCATAAAATAGCAAGTTTACATCATATCATTAAAGCTGAGAACACTGCGGCTTCCAGGCCGCGTTTATTTTCCATTCCGATTATTCCATTTCTCTTATTATTGTAGTAGATTTTAAATCAGTACGCACATCGCGAAACTGCGAATGCTATTCAGGGACCCTGTGATGTAGTCAAAATATTGGAGATAAATGAGTCCTTCAAACACTGCCACAAAAACCACCTAAATGGAATAGTCAAGAGAAATCCAATGTTTATACACGATCACAGGATCCTTACTACAATACACTACCAGAATGATCTATTCAAACTAACTTTACATCTCATGTTAGAGGAAATTGGGATGGCTGTTTAATAGGTCCTGATGGCTTTTTTTTGTCATCCTTATTTTCTCAACGATCAATCGTTGCGCAACGTGAGACATTACCAGCAAAGGTTGATGCACACTAATTATTATATTGCATAAGGTCACACATAATGAAAATTATGGTGATATGCAGTGTAGTACGTAATATCGATAGTCTGCAAGGCGTAATAGCGAATAAGCTTCCAAACATGTATTTTTGTATACTCATTGCCAAATAGAACCATTCTAACATTTTTGTTGCATATAATAATAAAATGTAGTTGTTGACATCTTGGTATAGTTAAAGAATATTTAGGAAAGATATTATTGAATGCGATGTTTGGTTATTAAATTGATATAAAAGTTTCAATCGATAGTAAAAGACTATTATTATGTAGACATTCTTTACATTGAACACGGCCAGCCATTGCCAGCACAATAGACGCCACAGTGTTGCCAAGTGCAGGAAAATTTCTCTGTTTTAGAAAATTTTGAAGACCAGACAGCGAAATTAAATAAAGATTGTTCAAGAGTAAACGAGGAAATTTCTAACAGACGAAATACCAAAAAGACCGTAGATGTCCAAGGGTAAACAGGGAATTATTGAGGCAAAAAACGGACATTCTAAAGGTGAAGTTAGGGAAATTGCGCCAAGCAGACTTGGCAACACTGACACGCCATCTTGCTTCACATCTTGTTGTTAACGCCATTTTCCCGGCTCTTTGAATTTACGTCGTTTAGGAGCACCAGGTGAGTCACATTTTCTATCTGGTAACTTTAATAAATTCCTAGCAGGTTGAAGGATGATACTGATAGGGTATAGGGCCATATTCAAGAACATTTATGGTACATACGATGGTGAGAATAACGAGGGACCATGTGGCCAGTCTGGGAAGCCAAAAAAAGACGCCAACATTATAATGGCTTTTATTATGCTCTAATATAGTGGCTCTTGTTATACTCGCAGATTTTAATGGCTCTTATTATACTCAGATTATATATATTAGGCTTCTAACTTCGGCCTGTAAGATACTGCTCATAATTATTTAGGTTCATGGTTATTTCAATCGGTTTTCACCACTACCACAATTGCCATCATCACTACCATTCTATTAGTTATTCTGATTTAATTACACACCCAGCTCTGCCATAATTGAAACATATGAGGTACCTAGCGGATGATAATTACGTCTTTTGAGGGGTGATCTATTAAGTTAAGTTTAGCCACAGAAATAGGTAAATTTTACACGTCACTACAGGAATTTTCGGTATTTATTGAATGAATTACCGTTTTGTAGCATTGTTGCCAGATCCGGCTGGGTCCCAGTATTTTACCCCTGTCATTTATTGTACTTTATCACGATTATTTCTCGGTAGTTTGCCCAGGTTAGGTCACGGTAGTTTGTCCAGGTTAGGTCCCGGTAGTCTGATGCAGTCTAGGTTAGGTTAGGTCAGGTCAGGTAAGGTCAGGCTAATTTCAAAATGCCCCATTTGAATATGCCCTATGTAACGTTTGCAGAGGAAATGCCATAGAAGAAAATAGGGTAAATATTGAATGAATTACCGTTATTGCGTACGTTTTTTCTACCTTCATTACCCACTTATTTAGACCATTCTAAGACTATTTTCTTCTATGGCATTTCCTCCGCAAATGACCTATTTCCAAGATAGGGCATATTCAAATGGGGCATTTTGAAATTAGCCTGACCTAACCTAACCTAGACCGCATCAGACTACCGGGACCTAACCTGGGCAAACTACCGGGAAATAATCGTGATAAAGTACAATAAATGACAGGGGTAAAATACTGGGACCCAGCCGGATCTGGCAACACTGCTGTAAAACGGTAATTCTTTCAATAAATACCGAAAATAGTCTTAGAATGGTCTAAATAAGTGGGTAATGAAGGTACAAAAACCTTACGCAATAACGGTAATTCATTCAATATTTACCGAAAATAGTCTTAGAATGGTCTAAATAAGTGGGTAATGAAGGTAGAAAAAATGTACGCAATAACGGTAATTCATTCAATATTTACCGAATTTTCAAGGATAAACGGTAAAACTAACAATCATTCCCCCATTCGTAATTTTTTTGGTATTTATTGAAAGAATTACCGTTTTGCAGCAGTGTTGCCAGATCCAGCTAGGTCCCAGTATTTTACCCCGGTCATTTATTGTACTTTATCACGATTATTTCCTGGTAGTTTGCCCAGGTTAGGTCCCGGTAGTCTGATGCGGTCTAGGTTAGGTTAGGTCAGGCTAATTTCAAAATGCCCCATTTGAATATGCCCTATCTTGGAAATCGGGCATTTGCGGAGGAAATGCCATAGAAGAAAATAGTCTTAGAATGGTCTAAATAAGTGGGTAATTAAGGTAGAAAAAACGTACGCAATAACGGTAATTCATTCAATATTTACCATTTTTTGGGGGGGGGGAGGTTTGGGTAGGGGGGCTCTCTTGGATATTTATTGAAAGAATTACCGTTTAGTAGCAGTGTTGCCAGATCCGGCTAGGTCCCAGTACTTTGGCCCGGTCATTTTCTGTACTTTACCACGGTTATTTCCCTGTAGTTTGCCCTGGTTAGGTCCCGGTAGTCTGTCCAGGTTAGGTCCCGGTAGTCTGCCCAGGTTAGGTCCCGGTAGTCTGATGCGGTCTAGGTTAGGTCAGGTCAGGTCAGGTAAGGTCAGGCTAATTTCAAAATGCCCCATTTGAATATGCCCTATCTTGGAAGTGGGGCATTTGCGGAGAAAATGCCATAGAAGAAAATAGTCTTAGAATGGTCTAAATAAGTGGGTAATGAAGGTAGAAAACCGTACCCAATAACGGTAATTCATTCAATATTTACCAGAATTACCGTTTTGTAGCAGTGTTGCCAGATCCGGCTAGGTCCCAGTATATTGCCCCGGTCATTTCCAGTACTTTATCACGGTTATTTCCCGGTAGTTTGCCCAGGTTAGGTCCCGGTAGTCTGATGCGGTCTAGGTCAGGTAAGGTCAGGCTAATTTCAAAATGCCCCATTTGAATATGCCCTATTTTGGAAATGGGGCATTTGCAGAGGAAATGCCATGGAAGAAAATAGTCTTAGAATGGTCTAAATAATTGGGTAATGAAGGTAGAAAAACCGTACGCAATTACGGTAATTCTTTCAATATTTACCCTATCTTGGAATGTTAGGGATTGATGTTTATTAGTCAAGGTTAAAAAAAAAACAACGGTAAATATTGAAAAAATTACCGTTATTGCGTACGGTTTTTCTACCTTCATTACCCACTTAGGTATTTATTGTAGCAGTGTTGCCAGATCCAGCTAAGTCCCAGTATTTTGGGTAAATATTGAAAGAATTAACGTTCTGTGTGTATTTTTTTTCCCATCATCACCCACTTATTTAGACAATTTGGTAAATATTGAAAGAAATACCGTTATTGCGTACGGTTTTTCTACCTTCATTATCCACTATTTTAGACCATTCTAAGACTATTTTCTTCTATGGCATTTCCTCCGCAAATGCCCCATTTCCAAGATATTCAAATGGGGCATTTTGAAATTAGCCTTACCTTACCTAACCTAACCTAGACCGCATCAGACTACCGGGACCTAACCTGGGCAGACTACCGGGAAATAATCGTGGTAAAGTGCCAGGACCTAGCCGGATCTGGCAACACTGCTACAAAACTGCAATAGTCTAGATAAATACCGAAAATTGTCTTAGAATGGTATAAATTAGTGGGTAAAGAAGGTAGATACATCATAATAGACAACGGCAATAGAATAGATAATTACCAATAAGGTTGATAAATATGTTCTAGAATTATTTGGACTTGACCTGATCAAACCTAACCTAATTTGGGCAAATATTGTGATTATCTGCGCCAGCAAACTACATTACTACTTTAGGTTAGGTTGGGTTAGTTAGGGTTTGGTTACCTTTATCAATATCCAGTGGAATTATCTTGTGGAAATGTATTCTTTGTTATATATTTTAATTTTAAGATAGAACATATTTCTGTAGTGGAGGAATGAACTGCGGTCAGGCGAACGGTACTACCAGGTCTCCTTGGTGAAATTACAGGCAGTTTGCACATTACGCCTAACCAGCCTAGTTACTAGGTGGGATGGAGAAAGTAATGAGAGATGTGGTATGAGTGAGAAGGCAATTGATATTGAGTGTGGGGTGGTTGAGAGAGTGAAGCATAATACTTGAGGTGGTTTGGACATGTAGAGAGAATGTAAGGTGAGGAGTTTGTAAAGAAGGTGTATGAAAATGAAGTTGTGGGAGTCAGACCTCGGGTTAGATGGCAGAACAGAGTGGAAGAGTATGTAAGGGAGAGAAATGTGAGGGGCAGAGTAGGGCTTGACCAAGTAAGGAGGGAGTGTTGGAACAGGGAAAACTGGAGGCACTTCTACTGTGGCCACCCCCGAGTTCCCAGAAGGAATGAGGTGTTGAAGCTATTGATAGATAGATAATATGATTGAATTTCCCACCCAACTGGGCTACTTATTGGTTTATCTCTCCCTTGTTTTTTTATTATACTGGGTATGTGCTGGTTGGATCAATCAGAGACATCAGACATAATGTGCACAACTGCCTGCAGGTCCTACCTGAAATTTCCCTCTCTTAAACTTCACAATTTCTCTGTTTGCCTCCAACATTCCATGTTTATTCTTGAAAATGGTCATACGACAACGATATTTTATCTGGTAGAAATTTCCCTGTTTACTCTTGAACATTCTTCATACAATTTCACAGTGTTGGCTTTATATTATCTTAAAACATGGAAATTTCCCTGTATCTGGTACCATCGTTCGTAGAGGCGAGAACCTGTTAGGAAAGTTGCTCTCCCATTTCAAAGTAAAAAAAAAAATAAATAAAAAGAAAAGAAAGTACATGTTTTTTATGTATTTGCATAGAATGAAAGTCTCCAAAATTAAAAGGGCAAAGAAATGGCTGATTTCGGCTCCCCTAAAGTGAAAGACAATCTCAATATATATATTTGTACCATGGCAAACTGCCAGGACCAAGCCGAGGCAGACTTGGGGGTGGGGGATCATACTGTAGATGGTGAAAATGCACTGTCGCCCTTTTATTTCAATAGATAAAAACAGAGAATAATGGATTATGAAAAATAAAGAAATATTGTGTTATTCATTTCTGTGGCTCAGTTTAATTATACCTTTCAAGGTAATAAATGACCTTTTCGCTGGTAACTGTATACATTACTTTACCTTTTAAGTGACTTGCGGCATATTCACTGAAAAATGTTTCCAGTTTGAAATGTATTATAGTCTACATGTGCTGCTAAAGTCTCAGAGTTGTAATATTAAATTTAATTTCCATATTTTGCTTACATTATACATAGTGTTAATTGATTATTTGGTGTACCTACAGAAAGTAATATGGCTGACCAGGAAACTGAGCTTCTGGATTACGAGGAGGAGGAGGAGGCAGTAGATACAGGAGTTGATGGAGGTGCTGGAGCTGGAGAGGCTGGTGGTACCCCTGCTGCAGCCAAAAAGGATGTTAAAGGAACCTATGTCTCCATCCATTCTTCAGGCTTCAGAGATTTCCTTCTAAAACCAGAGATCCTCAGGGCCATTGTTGACTGTGGCTTTGAACATCCTTCTGAAGGTAAGGATTTCATTCATTATGTATAAAAAAACAGGTCAAGTAACACAGAATTAGTCTTATAATGGCTGAAGTTCCTTCGAGTAGTGAGAGGCAAATATGCACAGCCCATGCTTTCAGTTCAGTGTCTGTCATGTGCCTGTCTTGAGGGAAGTTGTGGCTTGGCTTCATAATGTTCCCCCCTCTCCTCCCTTTCCTATCCATCTCTGTGGCACAAGGTGGCAGCTTGAAGCTTCAGTGTATAAATTATGTGCTTGATCTGGCTGTAACTGGTATGCGTTCTTGTATTCTGTGAGGATTATAGACCACAAAGACCTTGCTGACAACAAAGTGTGCATAAATCACTCATGTTTATTATTAAAAAAAAAAAAAAAAAAAAAAAAACTTAGGGGGAATAACTTCACCCAAATAAGATCATCACTGATCTGCAGTGTGGCTGATGAAACATGCATGTTCTGCAACATTGCTATATTACAACATAGCTGTATATTCTGCCAAAGAAGGCATAAACCTGTTTTATAGTTCGGGACTACATTATTTTTCGTTTTGAAGCCATTAAAAATAGTTATTCTCATATCACATTAGAGTAAAATGAATACATTGCTGCAATAAGTTTGGGGTTGTGGATACATGTGAAGGAAACTTGCAATTGCCATGTTATGTTATACATACTAGTGAATTAGAAATTAATATTTATCAATTCTACAGGAATATTTAAGGACTTGCTCTTCCAAGTCACTCCACTTTGTTTACTAGTGAATTAGAAATTAATGTTTATCAATAGGCGAGCCCACACTTTGAGTGATGTTGCCAAATGGTGATCTATTTTTTATTTGCGACCTTTTAAGTGCTGGACATGGGTAACTTAGTTAAATTTCATACCTTATTTTACACTAGAAAATTAGCGTTCTAGTTCACGACCTTTTACTTAGATGTATAAAAAAATACATACTTTTGTGTTTTCGCATAATATATGCTGAATATACTATATTTTTCATATAAATTAGTAAATAATAAAAGTCGAAATGTGTGCATTAAGCGGCTTTCATGAACTGCATGAGTATAACAGCCTACAAATATTAACAATTGTATTTAGCATGACCCATACCATGAAGTGGAAAATGTTGAAATGCCATATTTTCACATTTATTAGCATTAGAAATATGCATACCTTGCGCTGGCAGGGCCTCCATGAGCTCCGAAAATATTACCCTAGAATCGAGCCAGTTTTACCCTAAATTACTATGTATTACCCTAAAAAATCGGCAACATCGTAACTTTGAATAGTGTAATGCATTATTACACAGTCATTTAGGATCATATATAAGAAAAAACTAAAATAAATTCTATTTGTAAAGATCATCATGTTTATCAGTGAAAGAAAATAAACTTACGGTATCTGGATTATGCCCCAATACACTGTATTATGGATAATTTGATGGGTTCAGCAAAATTGTAAAGCAACGTAAATATTACCCTAGAATCGAGCCAGTTTTACCCTAAATTACTATGTATTACCCTAAAAAATCGGCAACATCGTAACTTTGAATAGTGTAATGCATTATTACACAGTCATTTAGGATCATATATAAGAAAAAACTAAAATAAATTCTATTTGTAAAGATCATCATGTTTATCAGTGAAAGAAAATAAACTTACGGTATCTGGATTATGCCCCAATACACTGTATTATGGATAATTTGATGGGTTCAGCAAAATTGTAAAGCAACGTAAATATGTAGCCTCAGTATTAATTAACTTTCAACTTTCTTTTCATGTCTACAACAGCTTTGTGTACTATTCATAATTTTCGATAGATTTTGACATATAAAATATGTTTTGCCTATGAATTACCCCAAATTAAGCATTACCCTAAACACTACCCTAAAGAGGATCTAATTACCCTAGTTTAGGGTATTTTACCCTAAAATGGAAGCACTGGGTACTGGGTTGGTTTGTTTACGTGTTGCTGCAGCAGCGGAGAACGTATCGTATGGAGACACCAATATATTATCAACATCTTATTGTGATTTAGTACTGTTACTATCATTGACGACGTAAAATGTAAAATAAAATTATAAAAGGCCTGTATAAGTTTGTATATCATTCTAATTTTGTTATCTTTGCGTATAATCGGACTAAAAAGCCTCTTCTGAAATAATAGGAGATATATTTTTATTCATGGCTGTATTCGTATGAAAATAAGTCCAAGATAAGTTAAAAATATGTAAAAAATATTGAATAAGTTATAATAAGTCGTTCCACAATAGGAAGCCCAATACAACTTTGCCCGACATAGGACATTTTTTCCAGCCTAGAAATCGCCATCAAAATTCCGTTTGGCAACTCGCATTAAAGTGTGGGCTCGCCTATTCTACAGGAATATTTAAGGACTTGCTCTTCCAAGCCACTCCACTTTGTTTACTTTTATTTTTTATTTTTTTCTGGCTCTGGAGCTCCGAATGCCTTGGAATAAGGGAAATGGGGTATTGGTGATTTGCATGAGTTTTGCAATCCAAGAGGTCTGTAACCCTTGCTGACTGCGAGGAAATACTGTGCTATCATAGATATGGTTCATTTGGAAATTGGGATGATGTGATATTACAAACAATGCATTTGTTACTGTACAGTACTTTGTATGTAGTTAATTCTTGTGTTTGTCAACAGTGCAGCACGAGTGCATCCCTCAGGCTGTGCTGGGTATGGACATCCTGGGACAGGCCAAGTCAGGCATGGGGAAAACTGCTGTGTTTGTGTTGGCCACACTTCAGCAGATTGACCCTGTAGATGGACAGGTTAGTTGTTTCAAACATAGTAGCATTGTTTCATTATTCATAAAATAATTTGAAATAGCCTCCTCAGTCTAGTGATCAGAAATGCCTTCACCTTTCCAGGAACTTTCAGCATTTGGTAACCCTGGCAGAAGTACCGTACCTCAAACTTTTTAGCTACATGTCTACTTTGCTTTACTCCATTCAAGATACCAGTGGTCATTCCCTTTCCACTACCAATAGCAGTTTAGCATCACTGATCCAAACTCTGTTGTCTAATACTCCATCATTTGTATTTGTCTATACCATTGCACTGTATTGTATTTAAATTTCATCAATTAAGAGAATTGTCAATACCCTTCAGTCATGTAAAGTTGGCCAGAAGTTCATATGATCAAATCTTGAGTGGAGTAACTTGTCACAAAGTATTGTAATAGGATGAGAATTTTCTGTAACCATCTGCCATTTGGAATCTGGTAGGTATGAATTACTTTATAGATAAACTGAGTTTGTTCAAGGACCAGTTTGTTTGACTCGTTTAAAGTTTGCGTGATTTGTTTGCCTAAGAGGTTGTTTTAGGTGAGTTTCCCCCCACACATTTTTTTGAACTCTTATAAGAAGATTCCAGTCATATAGAGAAAAAAGACAGTGTTATAAATATCATAATTAAACTAAAAATACTTTTTTATCTTTTTTTATTAATGTAGTTGGTAGAATCATTTACAGTGATCGAGAAGAATCACAATTTGTAAGACTCCCTTATTTACTTGTATCCTGCAGGTGTCTGTGCTAGTCATGTGTCACACAAGGGAGCTGGCATACCAGATTGCCAAAGAGTATGAGCGGTTCAGCAAGTACATGCCATCAGCGAAGGTGGGCGTATTCTTTGGTGGCCTCAACATCCAGAAGGACGAAGAAACCTTAAAGAGCAACTGCCCACACATAGTGGTGGGCACCCCAGGCCGTGTCCTTGCTCTCGTCCGTAATAAGAAACTTAACCTTCGCAATCTCAAGCACTTCGTCCTCGATGAGTGTGACAAAATGCTCGAGCAGTTGGGTGAGTATAGTAAATAAGACTCTTCTATTTACTTCAGATCTTTATTGAACTAACAGCAATGATGGCAGAATCTGTAACGTAAAAGAAATCCTAATTACACATTGTAAATGTTAGAATATAAATGAAACAATAAATGTATAGTACTAGGCTAGACAATCATATTCCTCTATATAGTACTTTGTTTTGAAGCCAAGGTATTGAAGTTTGTGGCTGCATGTACAGGCAATATCAGAAAATTATCACACTATTAATTGGATGAGAATTATTTTAAATTTGAATATGCCTGCATATAAATGAGAAAATCAGGTGTACTTTGGGTTCTAGCAAGAAAGGGCTTGTTTCTCTCTTGTTTGGCATGTTCAAGTGAGTAGCTCAGCTCCCTTGTCTCATAATTTCTGACCTCAGGTTTGATTCCCAGGTGGGGTATCATGCTCATATATTTACAATGTTCACGCAACATTTCCACTTCAGTATGTAGACTAATATTTCCATCATTCTGTTCATGGCCCAGCTTCTCATTAATGTACTTTACTTCCACATTATTTATGGAAATATCCAGTTTCCTTCATACTGCCTCATTCTGTGTATAGTACAGTATGTCAAATCAATTTATTAATGGGAAAACTACAAGTAAAACGTATATACCTAACCGGGCAAAGTCGATGATTATCGGTGGCAAACCAGTTCTTTCTTGGGACCTTATTTTCCCATATTTTCCTTCTTTCTGGATCTCTTGGGAATCGGAACAGACGCATATGAGGTCAAGTTTTGTTCTTACATCCATATGAAGAACAAACAACCATATTTCCTGGCAAAAAAAAGCAACACAACACCCCTTTTATATCAGTTTCATTTCTTTATTTATCATCAAATTTGTTACATACAGTCTTAAATCCTCTGCAGAAAGCAATTTTCAAGATTACTAATATACTCTATAACTCGGTAAATAATTTCTGTTGCAGATATGCGGCGGGATGTGCAAGAAATTTTCCGCAACACACCGCATGAGAAGCAAGTGATGATGTTCAGCGCCACCCTTAGCAAGGACATCAGACCTGTGTGCAAGAAATTCATGCAAGATGTAATTACTGGAGCCCTCTTGTTTACTCTTCTTCTCCACTTTGCCCCTAGTTATCTCTCGGGGCAGTTGCTGTTGGGTGTTGGTCAGTACCCAGTGCCCCTGCTTGCTCTGCCTCCTGCTGGTTGAGTGAAGAGCTGGAAACGGAAAGAAAATTTGCCTACTGCTCATGTGATTCACAAATCAGTGCCCATTTGTAACATTTCATGCACGCCCATTATGCATCTCACAAATCTTAGGTAGAGTGATCATGTGCTGTCAGTCCCCATAAGTTAGTTGTATCACCAGTCAACAACTTTGATGAGTCGTACATGTTGTTCCCACCATTTGGTCGGTCAGTCAGTCAATCATGTCACATCACAAGCTGCAGTCACATCCCCATAAAATCATCAGCCACCACTTTCTCATAACAACGATTCATTTCATTGTCATATTCATTATTGCATCACCATCTCCCATATCCTGACAGTCTCCTCATCCCCTGGAATCCTACCAATCATAATCCTGTTCCTCTGTTGCTTTTGCAATCGTGGTGCAACATCCCAGCCTTATCTCAACTTCATGTGTACTTGTCTTCTGTCTGTCTTCACACTGTGCCCGTTAATTAAAGGTATTTCGCTGCCCCATTTCATAGCGCACCGTGGCAAGTGGTGCATTATTGAAATTCCAACACGCACATCCCCCAAATCGTATACAGTACCCTACTCTTTTATGACCATCCTCTCACCTGAACACATCCATATCCTGGATTCCAGATCGTCCTATTCCTCGATCCTATCCTTGTCCTGACTGCCCAGTATCCTTATCCTTCCCTGGGATCCTTATCATCACCATCTCCCACTTTCACTTCACTTCATAATCATAATCACTGCAAGACTGAAATGATCTACAACGTCAAGACACTGGATGAAGAGTGGCCAGAAGAATGGAAGTTACCAAGGAGGTGGAGAGTAAACAGGGCGCAACAATCAGCAGCCTGAGATATGGCCGAATCCGTGCATCTGCCAGGCCAGGGATTCTCACCCACCCACCCATCCTATGGCAGAAGGTTTGGGGGTGTCTTGGGGAGGGCAGTAGAGGGTGTGTGCTTACCTTGTCCAAATCACAACATTGTTTTATTCCTTAGGCATTGTGGGGGGGGGTGCCTGATTCAGAAGGAATAGTGTATTATAAATTGCTTAGACGGGGTTAGGGGATTCTTATTTGTTAAACCGTATTTATTATGAAGGTAGTGTCCTAAAGATTCTAATGATTTTCAACCATGACATTTAATTACCTTTTGTAAGAGAAATTTTCCAAATGGCTATTTCATAGCAGATTTGCATACTTAAGTTCTTAGACTGTAACATCATGACAGTGTATTGGTTTCAAGAACTAATTATGTTTAATTATCTTAATATTTTAGAGACTGAAAATTCTTCATTTTCTTCCCCCTTCCCTTCCGTTACTTCTGATATATTTGGGATAGGCTAGTCCCAAATCTATCGATTATGTTCTTCCATAGAGAATCAGATACTCAACTGGACAAAGTACAGTAAAACCTCTGTAAATCATAACAGTAGGGGCTCCAGCCCTAACGAGTTAAATGAATTCACGACATATCTGTATTCACTCCCTACTGTACGATACAAGTAAGATATAACAAAAAATATTGACACTGTTATTACACCAGATGAGTCTTAGTAGCTGTCTGAGGCTTTGTATTTACACTGAACCATACTCCCTATAAACTTTTCTTTTAACCGCTATGGTCCTCTGAAAAACTATGACAATGGTCCAGTAAATGCAAAAAATTAAACATTCATTTATTCTAAAGCAGACGAGTCCTTGTACGTACACAGTGCAATACTATAAACTATTTTTCAAACACTTGAGTACAGTTTTATATATAATTTGCACAATACAGTCCAGTAAATTAAAATAAAAAAACATGCTAAAAATCAATATTTGCTAGTTCCAATGTAGCCATCGAGTCTAATCAGATGGAAGGTTCGTAACTTCTCTAATTCATTAACGCTCAGTGTCTTGAGTTGCACATCCTTCCTGCTCATAAGAGGTTTGGGTACTGGAAAAGACATAGTGAAACTTGATTTTAAGTCACACAAACCCTTACAACCACTGAGAAAGGTAAAGTTACAAGACTGGTAGCAAGCAGGGTGACGATATGAGAAGCATGACAACACGTGTGTAACTGACTGTGTTTAATCGGAACATCTACCAGGTGCTGGTATGAATATAAATGACTTGACCAAAATTATCCATCTTTTTATTTTAAGCTATTGCGACTCACATTATGATGACTAAATGAATGTCGACTTGACAGAGCTTTACTGTATTTTGTATTTAATTTTGTTTTATAAGCTTTCATGCCTTATTTACTTGTCATGTTTTGTTGCTTAATTTCTGTTTTTAATTAGTCATATAAATATTGAATCCCTTTATCTTATTACCTTCCATAATTCAGCTGAGCACCAATGGTTTACCATGTCATGTGGCTTTTTTATTTTTATTTTCTCCAAATTTTCACTGGTAGGCTATTTGGAGCTTTTTTCTTTCAAATTTCTTGTTCAGCTTTGCTCATTGTCTTTCTGTATCTGCATTCTCATTCTCTTCCAAAAATTTGTTGCTCTATGATTTGTCTTTGCCGAGTTCTCTCCTGGACTGAATCATTAAAATCTTCTCTAGTTGTAGTTTTTTCACCTTTGTATTTTTTATTTGTTTACTTCATAGCCGATGGAAGTGTATGTAGATGATGAGGCGAAGTTGACACTCCATGGTCTGCAACAACACTATGTCAAGATCAAGGAGAATGAAAAGAATCGCAAGTTGTTTGAACTGTTGGATGCACTAGAGTTCAACCAGGTAAGCCTTCATACTGTTCAGTATATGTGTGTATATAGTATGCCTGTACACCTATTTGTATTTTACAGGATTGAGTCGAGCTTGTGACATCCCATCTTATCATCGTTGTCATCATTAATACCCAATTTCCCTTTTTTTAAAGGGTGGGGGTTTCAGAGCCAGGGAAGGAAATATGAAATCAATACAGAAATGAGGGGGGAAAATACCAAGTAAAATTGGTCACACACATTCACTTCCTCTTCGAGTCCACAAAATTCTCAGTTCTCCTCCACTCCGGAAGTCCTTGCATTCATGAATGAAGTCCCTTCATTTAGCCATGGTGAAATGGGCAATGCCATGGACTGTCTAGTTAAAACAGTGTTGCCAAGCCCCGTCATACACTCGTGGCGAGTCTCTCGCAGTCTTACCTATCATGCCTTTTTTCTTTCTATTTCCTTCCTGCTTGCTGTATCACCTCTCTATCACCTTCTGGCGCTATATGACCTCGCTGTTGCGATGCCTAAAGTCAATCAATCTTACCTGTCATTCACAATATCTTTTGTTTCATCCATTCTTCCACATTTTGCATAATTTCTCTCCATATTGTACCATCATCTCCTGGGTTTTCCTTTACTTTAATGCTATGTAAAATTTCTTGTGTAATCTTTTCACCACTTTGTTAAATTTTATCTTTTTCCACATGCTCAGAACATCTAACTCGAACTTTTTGTTCAAATGATCTGCACACACCACATCTCGCCATGTCAGTTCTTTGGACTCTACACACATACACTTCTCGGCATATTCATCTCTCCGGCTCTTACTTTTGATTTCGCATATTCATCGATCCAGAACCTAATCAGATAATTATTTCAGGTGGTGATCTTTGTGAAGTCTGTACAGCGATGTATGGCTCTGGCTCAGCTGCTGGTGGAACAAAACTTCCCTGCTATTGCCATCCACCGAGCCATGCAGCAGGAGGAACGTCTCAGTCGATACCAACAGTTTAAAGATTTCCAGAAGGTTAGTTTGTGTTTACATTTGTATATAAATTATAAGGGTGCTTTCATAAATACCAAAATTAATGAAGTCTACAGTTAGAGCCTTCCAAATTTTTGTGATTTTTAATTTTTTTTTTTTTTTTATATATATATACCAAGCCTTCATCTCCAGGCTGGAGGTAACCCTTTGCTAGGGAAATTTTACAGAGGAGGGATTCCCCATGCCCCTCACTCCGATTTCTGTAATGACAGTGAAAATTAAAATACTGTATATATATCTATTCCTGACCTTGAGGCTTTATTAAAATTATCTTTTTTTTTGGGGGGGGGGAGTAACCAATAAACAATTGGGTCAACTTGAAATTTTTCTGTAAATGGAGGTAATTTGCTAATAATTGGAAAAGACATCAGTTCTGAGTGAGAGTAGTATCTGGAATCTTTTGACTATGAAGTGCAATACTGCGTCTCCCATTGCCATCAATCAAAGGCATTCAACTCTGAAAGTTTGGGAGGATTGATATTACTTTAGCCATAATTATAATCTTACCCCTAAGAGGTATATACTGTGCAGTATGCCTAAGCTTAATAGTTTTGACACCCCACTGTTTCCAAATCAGTCATATTTTACTCATTTATTGTCAATCCTTTCCTTGTTTCTTTTCATAAAAGCTTGTTTTCCCTGCTCTCTTTACTTTTTTTTTTTTGGGGGGGGCATAGCTATGTTCAAAACTTATGTCCGGAGTATGTTGTTGAAGTTCCTCAAGCTGTCTGGCCGAGCAGCCCCATCCTGAGTATGTTATCTATCTATCTATCTATAGCTCCGACGCCTCGTTCCCTCCGGGAACTCCCCTCAAGGGGGTGGCCACGGCAGAAGTGTCTCCAGTTCTCCCTGTTCCAACACTCCCTCCTTACTTGTTCAAGCCCTCCTCTGCCCCTCATGTTTCTCTCCTTTACATACTCTTCCACTCTGTTCTGCCATCTAACCGGAGGTCTGCCTCTCACACCAGGTCCTACAACTTCACTTCCATACACCTTCTTTACAAATTCCTCGCCTTGCATTCTCTCCACATGTCCATACCATCTCAATGTATTACGTTTCACTCTCTCAACCACTCCACACTCAATACCAATTGCCTTCTCACTCATACCACATCTCTCATATACACTCTCATTACTTTCTCCATCCCATCTAGTAAGTCCACATGCTCCTCTCAAGTAACTCATTTCCACAGCACCTATTCTAGACTGATGCGCCCTATTCCATGTCCATGTCTCCGACGCATATGCCAGTGTTGGCAGGATTATACTATTTCGTAGTCCCCTTTTCACTTCCATACTCACACTTCTACCCTTCATAATCCTCCCCAGTGATCCTATGACCTGTCTACCCTTCACTGCTCTCTCCCTAATTTCTCCTTCCATACTTCCATGTTTACACATAACTGTACCCAGGTACTTAAACTCCTTCACTTCCTCCATCCTCTCACCCCTCAGAGTTATCTCACACTTCGTCCCAGTTGGTACAGCCACTCTGTAAGGTGTAGCAAAGTCAATCACTTCAGTTTCTGCTCTTTCAAATACCATCACTTTACTTTTACCCACATTCACCTTCAATTTCCTTCGTTTACACACAGACTGAAATTCGTCCACCACTCTCTGTAAATTCCTTTCACTCTCAGCCATCAGCACAGTGTCATCCGCAAACAAACTTGCCACCAGGGACCAATTTGCTTCATTCAACCTCAACTTCACCCCCAGACCATTCACTTTGGCTTTCACCTCTCTCATACAACCATCCATATATATATTGAACAGCCATGGTGACATAACACACCCCTGTCTCAGCCCTACACTAATATTAAAACTCTCACTTAGATCACCCTCTACCCGTACACATGCTTTTGCATCTGCATAAAAAGCCTCAATGCCTTTCAGTAAAGGCCCCCCAACTCCATAAATTCTCAACACCTCTGTCATAGCTTTCCTATCAACTCTATCATATGCCTTCTCCAAGTCCATGAAGGCAGCATACAACTTCTTACCCTTCCCAATATACTTCTCCACTATTGATTTTAATGCAAATATTTGGTCCACACATCCTCTACCCTTTCTGAACCCTCCCTGCTCCTCACTAACTTTATTCCCTGTTACTTCCATCAGTCTCTCAGTCAGAACCTTCCCGTAAACCTTCCCCGGTACACTAAGAAGGCTTATTCCCCTATAGCTACCACACTCATCCTTACTTCCCTTCCCCTTATACAAAGGTACAATTATGGCTCTCCTCCAATCCTCTGGCACCTCTCCCTGCCTCCAGGCCAATGTACATATAAGCAACATCCACTCCACCACTACCTCCCCCCCCACACTTTAACATTTCAGCAGTTATCCCATCCACCCCTGGTGCCTTTCCCATCTTCAACTTTCCTATTGCTTTCCTAACCTCTTCCCTTCCTAAATCTCCCTGTACACCCTGTCGTCTACCACCTGCCTCCATCCCCATGCATGTCACCACCGCCTCCCCTCCCGTCCCCCCATTCATCAGACCATCAAAATGCCTCTTCCACACTTCTTTCACTTCCTCACTTCTACTCACAGTAACTCCATCCTCTCTCTTCATTCTCACACTACCAGACTTTCCTTCTCCTCTTTCTCTTTTAACCTCCTTCCAGAATAATTTCTTGTTCTCTTTAAACTTTTCACTCAGCTTCATACCAAACTCCTCATCCACTCTCCTTTTACTCTCACTCACCATCATTTTCACTTGTCTCTTACACACATTATATTCTCTTTTCCATCTCTCTCTCACTTCTTCCGGCACATTCCTCTGTAGTGTTCTCCGATATGCCTTCCTCTTATCCTCTACAGCATCTTTCACTTCTTCTGTCCACCAAGCACTCCCTTTCTTGCCCCTCTTCTGTGACTTATATCCTACTACCTCTGCTGCTGTCCTTAATACTCTCATCTTAAGCATTTCATACTCCGCATTCACTCCCACTCCCTCCCCTATCCCCATCCTTACATCCCCCAGCGCCTCACCCACCCTCCTCTTATATTCCTCCCTATACTCTTCTACATCTAATTTCCCACTAGCCACCACCCTCTTATTCCTCACCCCTTCATCCCTCCTACTATACTCCCACTTAACCCTAACCTTCATCCTCACCAACACCGCAAAATGGTCGGAGCAATGGACCATTCCTCTCACTACTTTTGCGTCATACACATCCTTCCTCAACCTTTCATCCACTGCCACATAATCAATCAAACTCTTCTGCTCTCCTCTCTCATCCCTTCTCTTCCATGTATACCTGTGGATCATCTTGTGCTGAAAGAAGGTGTTCGCCAAGAACAACCCTCTCTCAGCACAGACATCCACCAGATATTCACCATTGTGTTATTGTAATTAATTCATGCTCCTTGCCATAATATTTATTTCAGTGGTGTCTACTGTATACAGTACATCACTGGCAAAGGTGGATATTTGTGTCCTGGCTTACATAACAGGGCTGTTGAAATTTAGATTTAATTCCAAATAAATTCTGTGTGAACAATTGCATCATGAAAGGTTGTCGGTAATTCATCTCATTCCAGTATTGCATTATCCTCTGTCCTTTATTGCATCATCATATAAACCTCATTTCCCTTTTTTCAAGGGCTGGGGGCTCCAGGGTCAGGGATAGAAAAATGAGGTAACATATAGCAGAGTGAGGGTCTGGATACTGTTCCCAGTAAAATGAGATGTATTCACATTCACTCCTCATTCCTTATGTGGGGGAAGTGAGAATTTCATGGGCTTGAAAGGGGGAGTGAATGCTAGTGTGTCTTCATGTACTGAGTATTTCTGTTTCTCCCTCTTATTCTAATTCCATTTTCCATCCTTGACTCTGAAGCACCTCTTCCCTCAAGTAAAGGGAAATCGGGTATTGATCATGGAAAAATTGTATGAAGAACCAAACTGATAATTACAAAAGTGGATTGTTAGTTCCTTCATGAGAAGGTTATGATTTTATCTCCTTTTTTGTATTTTTCCCACAGAGAATCTTGGTGGCAACCAACCTGTTTGGCCGAGGGATGGATATTGAACGTGTGAATATTGTTTTTAACTACGACATGCCTGAGGACAGTGACACATACCTCCATCGTGTTGCCAGGGCTGGTCGTTTTGGCACAAAGGTTAGTGTTTGGAAGCCTCTCAGCTTCGCTTTCTGAATATACAGTAAATGTCCTTTAACCACTTACCCACGGGCAGAGTTAGTGCCAGCTCTGTATTGCGGGCCTTTCTCCCGCACTCACACTCACTCATGCTACATGAATAAATTATACTGGATATTGAAGTACAAACCTTTAGCAGTCTTCTGATGTACTTGTGAAGACTAAATGGACATCTGTAGGATGGGTAGCCTGCTCAGGATGACCACAACTCAGAATTCACTTTTACATTATTTTCATACCTAAGTACATTTTCACGCTCTGATTTTGTTAAAAACCATGTAAGAATCACATTTTTCAACACAACAATATGAAATATAATATCACTGTCGTTTTTACGTACATATATGGTAATTAGAGGAGTGCTGAAAATACATCCTCACACGGTCACTGTTCGTGTCACACTGACTGATAGTGGCTGGCTGGGAGTCCCTAGGCTCCCACCCCCCAGTGTTGCCAGCCGAAACATGCATGTTAGGGAGCACGCAAATTTAAAAATTGCGCTTTCAACTTATATCGTCACCCGCGGTTAAAGTGTGCAGAGGTCCGAAAAGTCGAGGGCTGGCTGTGTTACCCAAATCTGAAAATAGCTGAATAGCTACACGGATTACTAGATGCCGAATTAAAAGCATTTCACTTAATACCCCTCTATCCTCACACAGGCCACACTACCATTATAGAAACTCTCTGCCACATTCAGCAGCTTACCCTCCATACCATACATTTCCAGAACTTCCCATAAGCCTTCTCTGTTCACTATCATAAGCTTTCTCTAAATCCATAAATGCCATAAACAGTTTGCAACAATCATCAAACAGAAAAAAAACAATATGCAAATGGCATTCCAAGATTAGTCTAAATAAAAATACAGTAAAATGATTGGAGGCATGGTTTCTTAGCTTCGCGGTACTAAAATATGTGAAAGGTGTGGTGTGAGCAAATTACTTGGATCAAAGGGTAGGGAAAAGTGTTCTGAAATGTTATGGACACTTAGGTAGAATGGATAATACAAGAGTGGTGAAAGTATTTGTGAATTTGAAGGGCAGGAACTGTAATGAAGAGCACATTTTTCTTACCGAAGGTCATGGAGCGAGCAAACCAGCCTAGACTTGTTTTTAATTTAATAGATTTTAAGTTGGGTATTTCTTGTTTCAGTTTTTGTAAAGTTTGGAAATGAACTATTCTCATACATGTCTTTTTTTGTTATCTCTATATTGTTGCACTTTTTGTTAGAATCCTGTCGATGCCTGTGGCTGAAGTTCATGGAACTTGGATATATTACTGTATATTATATACATATAATTTTTTTCAGGGTTTGGCTGTTACATTTGTGAGTGAAGAAAGTGATGCAAAGACCCTAAATGAAGTTCAAGAACGATTTGATGTCAACATCACAGAGCTCCCAGATGAAATTGACCTTTCATCGTACATTGAGGGTCGCTGAGTTCAAGAAGACGTGTGTGAAAGTGAAGTAAGTATTTATAGCATTTTTTGAGGGGTTTCAATTTGACAGGCAACATAAGTACCATTCAGAAGTGTGTATAATTTAATTTAATCTACTCTTTAATAATAACTAGACTTCAGGAGTTGCAAGTGCTGGTACCTGTACATACAGTGTTGCCATCACTTGGATGTCATAACCTAGTACTGTGATGTTAATATTCATTTGCAAAACTTTTTATGTGCTAGTAAAGTCTTAGTGTAAAATTATTATTTTTATTAAAAAGAAATCCATTGCAGAGGTGGCAGAATGGTACAGTATTCATCCTCATTGACAAAAATGCTTAACACACTGGCTGTTGCCATATCTTTTCAATAATTAAATTCTCAATATTGTGGTCTATCTATCTATATATCTATTGCTCTGACGCCTCGTTTCCTCCGGGAACTCCACCCAAGGGGTGGCCACGGCAGAAGTGTCTCAAGTTTTCCCTGTTCCAACACTCCCTCCTTACTTTGTCAAGCCCTACTCTGCCCCTCATGTTTCTCTCCTTTACATCCTCTTCCACTCTGTTCTGCCATCTAACCTGGGGTCTGCCTCCAACACCAGGTCCCACAACTTCACTTCCATACACCTTTACAAACTCCTCACCTTGCATTCTCTCTACATGTCCAAACCACCTCAATGTATTACGCTTCACTCTCGCAACCACTCCACACTCAATACCAATTGCCTTCTCACTCATACCGCATCTCTCATACACACTCTCATTACTTTCGCCATCCTACCTAGTAACTCCACATGCTCCTATCAAGTAACTCATTTCCACTGCACCTATTCTAGACTGATGAGCCCTACTCCATGTCCATGTCTCTGATGCATACGTCAGTGTTGGCAGGATTATACTACTTCTTTGTCCCCTTTTCACTTTCATACTCACACTTCTACCCTTCATAGTCCTCCCCAGTGATCCTATAACCTGTCTACCCCTCATTGCTCTCTCCCTAATTTCTCCTTCCATACTTCCATATTTATACAGAACTGTACCCAGGTACTTGAAACTCCTTCACTTCCTCCATCCTCTCACCCCTCAGAGTTATCTCACACTTAGTCCTTGCTGGTACTCCCACTCTGTAAGGTGTATCAAAGTCAATCACTTCAGTTTCTGCTCTCTCAAATACCATCACCTTACTTTTACCCACATTGACCTTCAGTTTACTTCTTTTACACACGGACTGAAACTCATCCACCACCCTCTGCAAACTCCCTTTCACTCTCTGCCATCAACAGTGTCATCCGCAAATAAACTTGCCACCAAGGACCAATTTACTTCATTCAGCCTCAGCTTTGCCCCCAGGCCATTCACTTTGGCTTTCATCTCTCTCACACAACCATCCATATATATATTGAACAACCATGGTGACATAACACACTCCTGTCTCAGCCCTACACTAATATTAAAACTCTCACTTAGATCACCCTCTACCCACACATGCTGTTGCATCTGCATAAAAGGTCTCAATGCCTTTCAGCAAAGACCCCCCCCAACACCATAAATCCTCAACACCTCTGTCATAGCTCTCCTATCAGTCCTATCATATGCCTTCTCCAAGTCCATGAAGGCAGCATACAACTTCCTACCCTTCCCAATATGTTTCTCCACTGTTGATTTTAATGTATATATCACAATAAAAATGTGATTGGCATTATATTTTAAGCATTAATATTATGCTAATGGAATTATTTCTATGTGGCTAATTGATCTTTCTGGAAGAACAGTAGGATCATTTTACCCACAAAAAATAAGATGCATAGACACGTATGCAATTCTTTGTGCATTTTGTGCCTGGTGCGATACAAAAATGCAAAAGTAATTACTGTATGCATATGGATTTTTTTTATTATCACAAAAGAAAATCTATATCAGATTTAAAGAGTATATGGGATATGTAATAATTAATGCTAAAATTTCCCTCTTAGATTGTGTATCACTGCATATAGAACAATATTGTCCTCCAGCTTAAACTCTACCTCAAGTAAATAGTGTATTTTGGTGAACTAATGCAAGGTGTCACTTTTCAAGTTCTAGATAGTTTTGGAACAAGTGAGGGCTAATGTACTATTTTCTTTTCAGATGCATGGATGTTGTCTTGAAAGAAGTGCAGATGCCTCATCAAAACCTTTCTTAGAAATGTAATCACTGTATATTATTTTTTCATTAATTTTCATGAATTTTCTGTCCTTGTAACCAAAACAAGTGTGAAGTTCAAATATCCATTTTTTTATGTGACTGTGTTACATCTTTAACAGATAATATATTTTATGTGAATTGAAATACAACACTGTACAGTGTATTGTTTTTACAATCCTTAAAAGGAGAACAAAAAAACCATTGGTCTCTAAAAGTACAAGCATTTTTGCATAAAGTGAACTGTCATAATTTTAAGTTACACAAAAATAAATAAAACTTGTGTAGATGTAAAGTTTGTTTGTTTCAAGATCCTGAACATTTTATTGTAAGTTTTAAATGAACACTGTTAGGCAGTTTACTTTTTAACACCTTGAATTTCCAGGCATGTGAACTGGCTGCATTACAGACTTAGGAAGTTTGATGTCAGCCAAATGATATTTTGTGATGATTTTGTGAAGTAGATCCTCACTCCTCTCTTCCCTTCTGTTTGAAGCTATATCATGTTGCACACCTTGGTCAGAGTATACATTGTTGGTGAACACCTGGTTATTTTCTTTTACCTTTCTTTGGGAAATATTTCTTATTTCTTCCTTTCCCCATCCAACCGTGGCAGCCAAAGTTGATCGCATAGTGGGGATCACCTGTACATTGTCTGATGTATAGGTGTGTCCTGAGCTTGCAGCCACAGTAGGACTATTAATCTTCATTATTGTTATTGTTTTCATCCCTTGATTTGACTTTGTTGATAAGTGCGGATGCCCAGATACTGTACATTTTGATAATTTAATTTCTTTAAATATTGGGTTATGGCAGTGTTATTCACTAATTTTTTCACGAGAGCCAAAAGTTCAGGACATATTCAGAGTGAGAGCCGCATAAACCATAAACCACATGGATAGGCCTATTCCCATTAGCAATTTTATATGATACATCTGATATGGCATAGTGATGCAATTTATATCTAATACTTTGGACTTTTTCTCTGATCACTGATGAATTTCTCTTTTTTTTCTCTGATCACTGATGATTTTCTCTTTTTCTCTCTCTCTCTTTCTCTCTCTCTTTCTCTCTTGGGAGCCGCCACTGGCTCGCGAGCCGCACAATGAAGACCCCTGGGTTATGGCAATGAGAAAATTGCAACATCACAGTCAGAGAGGATGTGTTGATCATGTATTTGTATAAGGGAGTTGAAGGAGCATGCCTGTGAGAGTGGCCTTTATGGATTCTGAGGAAGCTTATGGTAAGAGTGGATAGAGAAGGCTTATGGGAAGTGCTGTAAAAGGTATAATGACTAATTCTATATTGTATTGAGGAAGGTAAGGACTAAAGTAGACTATAGTCTAAGGACCACAGCCCAATAAATGTACTCAACCTATGAATTAAAAAAGTGAACGGTCTAAAATCATGCAAAGTTTCGTTGGAGATGCTTTGGGACATTGCATTTAAAGGAGCATAAGTCTTAGTATGGGGGGAGATATGGATGAAAATAGTATTGCAAAGTTGACCAGAGACTCGAGGAGTACCAGCTAATTCTTGCAATAGGGAATTGGACAGAAATTAAGGTACAGCACTTAAGTATCTGCTAGTGTGGTATGTTATATGGGCATGTGATTCAATTCCCTTGGGCTGATCCTGGAGACAGTTACATCCAAATTTAAGAACCCGGCGTGGAGGAGAACTATATATGGGTTGGCCACATTAAACCGTGGCTGAAGCAAGTCTTATTCTTCAGGGAGGTACAGTCGGCGGCAGAAGTCCTGTCGCCTCACCTGCTTCACCGAGACAGGCAGTGTTCATGGACTCGAGAAATACGCACGTTTTCTACACCTAATAATCTCGAGTCTATGAACATTGCGTGCCTCGGTGATGCAAGTGAGGCGACAGGACTTTTGCCGCCGACTGTATACTCGCAATCCAAAATTTGTATCCAGGTCTTGTTGAAGTTTCGAATCATTTGACATACTACAGTAGTGAACCAATTACAACGCTTATCTTTTCTCATTTATGCTTGAGCTCGATTAATTAATTGATATTCGATCAGGTTATTCGAAACAAGCTTGGGTACACATACATATTTTGGATTGAGAGAGTACTGAGGATGGGAAGGGTAGCCTACGTGTCTGCATGGTGCCTTGTTCGGAAGGATTACAATATACAACTTATATATAATACAAGAGATGGTGGTTTAATCTGGGCTCAGCATAGCACCGCCAAGCGTGCGCCAGACAATAATATTAATACATTATAGACAGTATCAGAAACAGATAATCAGAGGGCTATACGTATTCTCAAAGTATCTTTAGAGTTTGGATTTGTTAATGTGTTTGCATTAATGACCTCACCATTATATAGTGTTTCAGGCTCATTTCGAAGCAGTGGATGGTTTCGCTATTCTATTACTATGAGCATATATTATGATTTCGAAGCAGTAGCCTACCGTACCGTGTCCTTGTCCTTGCCAGGGTCCATGGACCGTGGTCCTTGCCATGAATGAAAGCTTGCCAACATATTTTTTTTACTGAAGGGACCATGTGATGTAGTAAGAAATTTGAGGATAACCGAGTTCTTCAAATATTGCCGCGAAAGACCAACTAGGCTATATGGAAGAAGCTCGTTTCGTTGCATAGTCAGGAGGTATCAAAAGTCCTCAATTTTTGTACTATCAGAGACAAAAGTCGTGTCGCTGTCTTGTCCGATGATTTGATATAACTCGTGAAACAATGAAAGCCCCACCACAGTAATGTTCGTGCCCTGTATGGTTAGCCCTGTACCATATACTTTCACCAATTTTCACGACACGAGTTATGTCTTTGATACTACACGTTTACAGGATCCATAAAAGTGGACTTTGCTTTTGTCAAAACGATCATTTATGGGTATACAAATAACTATGGTGAGCTATTTTGTATATCCTTTTATGAAACAGTAAAACAACATTTACGTTGCTTGTTGCTGCTGCTTACAGGTTGTATATTTAAGCATGAGGCAGGTTACAAATACATTTAAGTTATTTATATATTTTTTTATATATTTATGCATACTATCATTTTTCAAAATTTAATGAAGGTGGCATATAAAGATTTAAATATTGAATAATTGAATGCCCAGACAGTAATTTCCATCACACTCGAATTCGTCGTCCTCCAAGTCTAAGATGGCGTCCTCGGCTGTGTTTGTGTTTGTTTATATACCGGTACTTTATCATTTGTATACGTTATTTTGTTGGTTCGTGGTGATTGGTGTCGTTATAAAGCAAAGTATTTCATTGTGCAGCCTACCGGGAACAAAAATAAATACAATTCTACCTACTCCAGCAGCTAATTAATCAAGGTAAGCTTAACTACCAATTCTTTCAATATTTACCATTAATTTACATTGAACATACATTATCACCAACTTTTTCGTCTTACCGTAGTGTTTTATTGGTAAATATTGAATGAATTACCGTTATTGCGTACGGTTTTTCTACCTTCATTACCCACTTATTTAGACCATTCTAAGACTATTTTCTTCTATGGCATTTCCTCTGCAAATGCCCCATTTCCAAAATAGGGCATATTCAAATGGGGCATTTTGAAATTAGCCTGACCTTATCTGACCTGACCTGACCTAACCTAACCTAGACCGCATCAGACTACCGGGACCTAACCTGGGCAAACTACCGGGAAATAATCGTGATAAAGTACAATAAATGACAGGGGTAAAATACTGGGACCCACCCGGATCTGGCAACACTGCTGCAAAACGGTAATTCTTTCAATAAATACCGTTTTATTCAGTAGATTAATATGGGACCTTGTGATGTAGTCTGAAAATTGTAGGTAAATGAAACCAATTATTATTAAGGGGGTGCGGCAATAGTGGGACAGGCTTGGGGCTGGTAGAAAGCTTGTCCCCTATTCCTGCACCCCCCTAACCCCCCCTCCCAAGCCTGTCCCCTCCCGCACTTCCCAAAAACCCCCGCACCCACCTAACCCCCCCCCCCCAAGTCTGTCCCCCTATTCCCGCACCCCCTTAATGCCACGAAACACACAACTATAGGAAAGGAGTTTGTTTCGTGGCACAGGCAGGAGGAATCGGAAGCCTCCAATTCTTATACCCGATCACATGGTCCTTAAAGGGGTCGTATACTTTTAATTGGTACTGTACATTGGAGGGCTACTGCAGATTCCTCCAAGGTATGCCAGGAGACAGGACCAGATTAACAAAAATAGTAGTGTCCAGTTGCTTGGAATAGTTTGGAGGAATCGGTTGCTCCAGAATTGCCAGAACTACTACACAACCTTAATTAATTTATGGGTAAAAGTATGACATAGCCCGATAGAATGTATGTATACCTCCTCTCTGTTATTACAATTTGGTTAGGTTAGGTTAGGTTGGGTTAGGGCTAGTAGGAGTGTGTACGGTATAATATTATATTTTATAATATTTCCTGACATTTCGTAATTGCTTAATCATTTCTCTTTGTAAATTGAATAAGAGTATCTAGATTTATGCCCATCAACATTGCCAATAAAGGATATATAGTTTATTGGTATGAAACGAATCCAAGATATGAGCTAGAATGCTAGATAGATCAATGTTCATGTAAATATACCTAGGTCGTGAGCTAGATTATTTACTGTATTATAGTCTTAATTAATACTAGCGGGTGGATATAGATAGGAAACTATGTTCCTGTGCCATGATAACGTGTAACAAACACCCTTTGGTAGTTGGAATAGGGTATTTCAGCAATCAGTATAGCAGACGACGCTTGCTTGTATGTCATTCTTGCCGTTCTGGTTTATCATAATTTTTTGTTGATTATATAAACTAATACCGTATGATTTCATCTCGTGAAATTCATTTGTCTTTTGAACCATATTCATGGATATACGGTACCCGGTATTTAATGATTCTTCTTTACTTTCTTTGTGTTAGTATATTGCATTACGTCTTTATGACTTTATAACAATAATAATGTTTTCTGCTTATTTGTCAAAAGACAAATCTCAAAAGGGAACGGCAGTACCGGTACTGTATCAGGTTGAAACGAAAGAAAGAAACCCATGCATGGAGCATCAACGTTTTGCTCTCACATGCCTGTTTTCTTCCTCATTTTACAGTACAGTATAATTTTATCGCCTTCTGACAATTCTGCACAATAATGATCGTTGGGTGGACGGGTGCCTTACAGTTTTAGAAACTAATTTTTTGCATTAACACCACGTTGGTTTGGAAAGTGACCTGGCTCTCGCACCTAAATGAAATACCGTAACTTGTAAACAGAATACGGTGACTGAATCGGGTCTAAGTACATACGGTACAGTTGTTGTGAAAGTCGATGAAGGGAAGGAATATGTTGACTGTTGAACGTACAGTCAGATTATATTACGGAGGCTCATATACACTGGTACGGTAACTTGCCCCATCTCCACCACCGTTAATACCGTACCGACCTGGGACTGGAGGGAGTTATACCGCCAACTTGACCGTGATGGCCGCTTCTTGCACCCGCTGAGAGCAGTTAGTTTTCCAACTGCTCAGACCTTGGAGAGGTCGATGGCTGAGAAGCCACCCGTTACCCACCAAACTAGTCTCGAGGTGATGGTTTGTCGCCTGTGTACTTACTCCCAACACCCTCATTTTCTTTCTCCTCATCCCCCTTTCATCTTACTTTTATCATTATCTTTACTGTCTTGTGTTTGTTTTTAGTTCATCTCGCATGATAAGGTAGCCTACTCATCAAGTCATCGTGTGTCTTGGTTTAAGGGACCCTGTGATGTAGTCAGAAAATTGGAGGTCAACGAGTCCTTCAAATATTGCCACGAAACACCACCTATATGGAAGGAGCTTGTTTCGTGGCATTGTCCGGGGGAATCAGAAGCCTCCAGTTCTCGTACACGATCACAGGGTCCGTAAGATTTAACCTCGGTATAATTTGTTCATTAACTTGATTCCTATCATGTCTTTGATAGGCAGGTTATGAGATTAGAGGTCGCCGTGTTACTTATATATGAATAATTTTGTGATATTCTGTCTCTAATCTATTGGATAAAAGAGATTTATTTTCTTGTTATGATTAAAAAACATGTAGCGTTAACAAGAGAGAAAACACAAACTGTATTTGCCTTTCGAAGCTACGAGGTATTAATAATGGTATAGTAGGGAAGCAGGTTAACTTCTCCTTGGGTTTATCTTTGTTTTGGGTAATCCTTACATTATCATCATAACATCATCGTCAGTTGTTTTGACAGTTTGCCTTTTCTTATTGGTTCACATATTTATATTTCTTGCTTTAGGGTTTACTCTCAGTTCATTCCTTATCATTCTTCTTGTAATATCAGTGATGGTTTCCAGGGAGTTCCTCTTGATAAAATATCATAGGTCCTTCCTCACATTCTCCATGTCAGCTCTGCCTGGTTCATGTCACCTCAACCTGTATGCTGTGTTATGGTGTCATTAACATGTTTTCACATTGTATTACCTTTCATCTGGACTGGGTTCACCTCTGGTCGTTGCACACCCTCCTCCATGTCACCTCTGCCTGCTCCCTGGTCACCGCCCCCTGACCTCCGGAGGCAGTAGGGGAGGCGTGTTTGCTCGGTCAGTGGCAGGGGAGTGGAGGGCGGTCGGTCACCCCTCATGCCTCGAGATGCTCCGTTCACCTGTTCCACCCCTACTGTCTGTACCACACCTGTCTATGTACGTACACACGGTAAAGGTCATCTTCATCTTGGTTCAGCTGTTTGACCTCTCCCTCCCCGTTACATACCAACCTCGTCTTCACCCTCAAGTGCCCGTTAGTGTGTGTGTGTGTGTGTGTGTGTATAGCCATACCGCCGTGCATGGTATTTTCGGGAATAGTGTAAATGTACCAGCTGCTTCTAGGAATGGATTTCTGTATTTCACCATGCAATTTGTTCGATATTATATATACATAAAAACTGATACATTCAATATTAAGGAAACAATTGATGTAAACTGTTTTACTGACCATTGATGTAAGATTTTCGAATTGCGAGCGAGATCGTCAAGCGTTAGTCAGTGGGGAAAACAATAGAGTACAAGTAGCCTATGTAATTTAAATGAAATGTTAAAATGTTCTAAAGATGTATATACAGTTTTATACTATGTAAAGCACACATAGTTCTATATTGATAGTGGATAACAGTGGTGTAAAAATGGACGTGGGAGTACAGTCACGAGCACTAAAGAGTATACAGTTTTGGTTGAAGCTTTGACCAGTTCATGCAATTTACCAACGAAGTAATTCAAATGGAGATCTTATTGTGCATTTATTTACTGTCTGTAGGTATTCGAAGCACACCTGGATACTTATTAGTGCTCGTGACTGTAACTAGTATATTCTAGTTTTTGTGTCTCCTTGCCATAATATTTTGCCACCACCAACTTAAGGAACCCTGTGTTGTAGTCAGAAAATTGGAGGTTAAAGAGTCGATCAAACATTACCACAAAACACCATGCACTTACATTAAAAGGAGCTTGTTTCGTGGCATAGTCAGAAGGAATCAGAAGCCTCCAATATTCATACACGATCACTCATGGGGCTTTAAGGAGTATAGGTACAGGTAGCAATGTAGGTCCTATATATTATTATGTATTATCTAGAAACGCATAATCAGGTATTCAGCATGTAAAGTTGAATGGGAGAATAATGTACAGTCATGGTTAATAGTCCTGCAACACCTTCCAATGAGATAGATGGCTTCGAAAAATGATCCGAAACCATAGCTGTTGGTCTGTGCAATATTGGTTCATAAAATTCAATCAAATGGCTTGTTGCTTTTATTCACCAGGTTGCATGCAGGACTTTTGACCATGACTGTACCATTATACTTTCTAAAATAATTCTTGACTGCATGCAACCCGAAGCCGCCTTGTGTCTCGTCATAACCATTCCTACATTATAAATAAGTCTTCTGATTGTTAATGGCAATATATTAGTTATAACATAAACTTACATAAACTTGACGAACATTATTACCACTGTCAGCCTTGTTATTACTCTGCATGGGTCGATTCCACATTGGTATTCGTTTGTTAGCTTCCCAACCAACCACACTTGTAAGGCTTCATTATTTTTCTAAATCTGAGTATCCACATTCACAATATCTATTAAACAGTTAGATAAGGATGATCACTGCATAGTTTATTCACCAAATTCATTAAGTAATTCACCCAGAAGTGATTAACACGGCTAATATTCTTTCGTTTGCGTGCTTACAAACCAATATCAACCACTGTGGAATTGAACCTCTGACTTTGGTCTCTTGTACAGCCGGAAGCGTAAATTCGCGTCTATCTCATGTATATACTTAATAATGCTAACATGACCAGATAGTTGCATTCTGAACCAGTTTCTGTTCTAAAAACATGTGTAATTTACCACATAAAAAAAAAAATTATATCTGTCATCTCAGCTTTCAAATTGTGTTCCAACATCAATATAGCTCATATATACATTACGTAGGTGGAAATGAAGCGAACTTATGCTGCCGACTGTACATACGGGTATATATAGACTAGTCCAAGTATAATATTATGTTTTGGATCTCAGTGACGACTTGAATTAGATGACATTATTTTTATCCTCTGTTTAATAGTGCTCCCTTCCCACGACAATAATAATCAGAAAGTACCGTAGCTGTAAGTGTAAAAGTTGGAGTCGTGATGGTTCCATGATCACAATCTCCCATCTGTCGCAAGTGCAATTTGAGATGAACGGGAGATATGTGTGTGTGTGTGTGTGTGTGTGTGTGGAGGTCGTTACTCTAGGGTGTACAGTTCACTCTCCTAGCTTACTGTGTCTCCCGATGCTCTCCTCGCCTCAGACCTTGACCGCTGGGTGGCTGACTGTGAGGTCTATGCACTGACATGCTCTTCACATTCCTCTCGCAGCAGCAGCCACCGCTAAAGGATGGAAAGCTCTCGGTCTGTTATATAACCTCTCGCTCTCCTTCCACCTCAAGTGCAGTGACCTTATAACTCATGAAACGCCGCATGCATGCACACAACAGTTGCAGGTCATTATCACGCTAATCTAGACATTGTACAGTACTTTTCTCGGTTTGTTTAAGAGATAGTATTTAGGATAGTTGAGTGTGGTGTGGTCGCCTGAAACTGGTATCATGTTATGCATATAATATAATATATATATATAAATTCTTTAAGGGACCCTGTGATGTAGTAAGAAAATTGGTGTTAAGTGAGTCCTTCAAATTATGCCACGAAACAACACATATATGGAAGTAGCGTGTTTCGTGGTATAGTCAGGAGGAATCAGAAGCCTTCAATTTTCATACACAATTATATGGTCCTTAACCATAGTTCGAGCACAATCATGCTATACATAACAGACTGATCGGGTGTCCTACGTTCATATTCCCATAATGAGGAGTATTTAGTTCGTGTCTGCATAATACCATCTGTGAAAGGAAGAATTTTGTCACAGGGTAAATGTGCTTGAAACAGAAATGACAACACACAAGGCTGCCCCGCTTTATAGCCAACCTAAACCTGCATGGCCCATTCAATATTCCAAACGTTTGACTCATTAGATTAGAATGTCTTTTTTTACACCATTGGAGATGACGTTGAGTTTCATTAGCTTGGTTTATTGTAAAAAACTAATAGATCATAGTGGGACCCGCTAGATTATCTGAGTTATCCCTCTGAAGAACACGAGCGTCCGACACCCAGGCATGATAAAGTGTTGTGCATCCACCGTAGAGTTTAATACAACACACCCAGTCTCTGAGAATTTTAGTATAGTGTATCATCTCTAACCTCGAAAATAGGCGCCACTTATATAGCCTATGCTCTCTCTCGTGCCAAGTTACCCATGTGGACCACCTTTTATCCCCATTAGTGCAATCATTTAAAGGCCCTGTGATCGTGCATGCATGGAATAGAAGACTACTGACTCCTCCTGACTTTGCTATACGAAACAGACTCCTGCCATATGAGTAGTGTTTCATGACGATGTTTGGAGCATTCAATAATCTCCAATTTTCTGACTACATCCCAGGAACCTTAACCATGCTTACACACAGATGGAAACAAGTGCCACATAATTACTATATATTGTATTCATGACCGCAACTCTCCTCTTTCTTGCCTATATTGAGTACAGCCACAATCAAATAACCACCGACACTTCCCTTCCATCGTGCAAATAAATCAGTATCATATCAAAATATAATCATACAACACCTTACGTCAACTCAACCCCCTCAATTATTATTATGATGTCCTGCAAAATCATACATGTGTTGTTCTTTATTACCAAGATATTTACTACGATGGAAGGAAAGTGTCGGTGGATATTTGATTGTGGCTGTACATGTGGGCAATGTTTTATTCATCTGCCTTAATGTAAACTTGTTGGTGATGATAACTTTGGTACAATGACGTTAATTATGGTGGTGGTGTTGTCCGCTTATTCCCTTTTACCATCCAGGAGCTGTTATGTGGATAATATATGGGATTCGAGGTCATGCAGGACTTTCACAATTATACTTCCTGGTACGGTTGCAGCCTTAATGACCCTGTGATGTAGTCAGAAAAATGGAGGATAGAGAGTCCTTCAAACATTGCCACGAGACACCACTTACATTAAAAGTGCTTGTTTCGTGGCATAGTCAGGAGGAATCAAAAGTCTCCAGGTCTCGTACATGATCACAGGGTCCCTTAATTAAAGACCCTGTGATCGTGTATGAGACTTGGTGGCTTCTGATTACTCTTGACCATGCCACGAAACAAGCTATATCAATATAGGTGGTGTTTCGTGGCATTATTTGAAGGATTCACTAACCTTTAATTTTATGACTGCATCACTGGGTCCCTTTATTGTAATTTGGAGAGCTACTGAATTCGCCAAACTATATATTGCTTAGTGAAGTGAAGAGGACAATGAAAGAGGGTCATATGTGGCTTAGTGTTATAAAGAGGACAATGACAGATAGGGATATGTTGCTAAGTGTTATAAAGAGGACAATGACAAAGGGAATATGTTGCTTAGTATTATAAAGAGCACAATGAGAGAGAGTCGTATATAAATATGTTACCTGGTGATGTTAAATTGTATAATATGAACTCCATCTCACTCACCATGCATAGGTTCAGTCACCCTTGTGTGTGTTAGCGGGAGTTTGATGATCTCTCTCTCTCTCTCTCTCTCTCTCTCTCTCTCTCTCTCTCTCTCTCTCTCTCTCTCTCTCTCTCTCTCTCTCTCTCTCTCTCTCTCTCTCTCTCTCTCTCTCTCTCTCTCTCTCTCTCTCTCTCTCTCTCTCCTCTTTAGTTAGTGTTGTCTTGTGGTACAGCCAAGGACGGGGGCCGAGTGAGTGACCGAGGAGCCTAGGGTGCATGCATGAGGAAGAGAGGGACCCATGCATGCTGGAGGAATACAAAGCACTTTTAATTAAGCAGCAACAAACCTATATAGGCTATAGTGGTCCTTGCAAGGCTGTTTGTTTGATTACCGGTATGCTATGTATGCTAATAATAATAATGAGAGAGAGAGAGAGAGAGAGAGAGAGAGAGAGAGAGAGAGAGAGAGCTAGCTAGCTAGCTTGATACCTAGACAGTTAAAGATAAATAAGAATGAGAGAGAGAGAGAGAGAGAGAGAGATTGATACCTAGACAATTAAAGATAAATAAGAATGAGAGAGAGAGAGAGAGAGAGAGAGAGAGAGAGAGAGAGAGAGAGAGAGCATGATAGCTAGACAATTAAAGATAAATTAGAATGAGAGAGAGAGAGAGCATGATAGCTAGACAATTAAAGATAAATAAGAATGAGAGAGAGAGAGAGAGAGAGAGAGAGAGAGAGAATGATAGCTAGACAATTAGAGACAAATAAGAATGAGAAGAAAGGGAAAGTTTACACACATATATAGAGTAGAAAAGAAAAAGCTGTGAGGTGAAGCAGAGAACACGAGAGGGGAGTGACCGAGGGGAGGGAGAGGGGAGAGAGGGTGAGGGGAGGGAGAGGGAAGGGGAGAGATGACTACAGACGAGAGGGGAGTGACCGAGGAAAGAGGGAGGGGGAAGGAAGAGGGAGGAAAGGGTGAGGGGAGAGGGGGGAGAAAGAGAGGATAGTGACCTGTAAAGAGAGAGAGAGAGAGAGAGAGAGAGAGAGAGAGAGAGAGAGAGAGAGAGAGAGAAGAAGAAGAAGAGGCAAAGAAGTAGGAGCAATAGAAAATGAAAAAAGATGATGATGAAAATAAAATAGAGATGATGATAAAAAAAAAAATAATAAAAAAAAAAAATGAGAAAGGGAAGAAATTAAGTGTGAGTGATGAAAGAGGGAGGAAATTAAGTGTGAGTGAGGAGAGAGGGAGGAAATTAAGTGTGAGTGAAGAGAAAGTGAGGAAATTAAGTGTGAGTGAAGAGAAAGTGAGGAAATTAAGTGTGAGTGAGGAGAGAGGGAGGAAATTAAGTGTGAATGAGGAGAAAGAGGAAATTAAGTGTGAGTGAGAAGATGAGGAAAATAAGTGCGAATGGGGAGAAAAAGAGGGAAGAGGGAGGAAATTAAGTGTGAGTACATGAGGAGAAAAGGAGGAAAGAGGGAGGAAATTAAGTGTGAGTGAGGAAAGAGGGAGGAAAGATGGAGGTAATTAAGTGTGAGTGAGGAGAAAGGTAGGAAAGAAGGAGGAAATTAAGTGTGAATGAAGAGAAAGGAAGGACATAGGTAGAGAATTAAGTGTGAGTGAGGAGAAAGGGTGGAAAGAGGGAGGAAATTTAGTGTGAGTGAGGAAAGAGGGAGGAAATTAAGTGTGAGTGAGGAGAAAGGAAGGACATAGGTAGAGAATTAAGTGTGAGTGAGAAGAAAGGGTGGAAAAAGGGAGGAAATTAAGTGTGAGTGAGGAAAGAGGGAGGAAATTAAGTGTGAGTGGATAAGGAGTTACCTATATGGAAATGAAATTGGAAAAAAAAATATATCTTTGGTAAATTACTGATATATATTATAAAGGATGGCTGGACATTGAAATTGGTGGGTCGGAAAGGGTTAAGAAATAATTGAGGAAGGAGTGAATGGAAGGTGTGGGAGAGGAAGTGTATATATACATAATTATATATATATATGGACATAAAGAGGTTAAGGTGGTAATTCTTTTTTGTTACATTGGAATGCCATGATTCCTCCAAAGTATGCTAGGAAACAGGACCAGAAGAGCAAAGATAATAGTGTTCTGTTGCTTGGAATAGTTTGGAGGATTCGGTTGCTCCAGATTTAACAACACAAAATTTCCTCCCCCTTAAGGAACTGGAAAAAGAAGTGGGAAAATGGAGGGAAGGGAGGAAATGGAAAATAATGATATGATATTAAAGGAACCAATCACATAAGATGATGATAGCCGTACAGTATAAGCAAAACGCATGAAAAGACAATTAAACTTGGAAATGGAAAAATGTTTACAAATTTGAATGATTATAAAAATTATACATTGAATGGATTATGATTATATTTAATTGTTAAATGTAAATAAACACATATTAATAAAATAGATATAACGAAAGCATTATTAGAATATGATACAGTAATTTTAATGATAATAATAATAGCATAATGTTCAACTTGATTACCGGTATGTTATCGTAAAATCCGAGTTCTTCCCTTTCCTCAAGGTTAAGTCTGGAGATTTCTTTATAAAACTAGTTATCATAATGGTATTGGTGAAGGTCATCATGGAGTACATTGACCCTGACAGCTATACACTAACCTTGACTCTGGCCAGTCACCCATATGCCCCCCAAACTTTTCTCTCCCTCCGTCCAAAATATTTGAGCCATTTCCTCCAACATCTTTCCAAGGGTAGGAGTCCTGGAGAAGACCTTGAAGTATCCCTACAGAGTCCTTCAAGGCGAGAGAGGTCCCCGCTAGCAGTTCAAGGCCAAGGAACTGCTCAGAACGGGGGCGTCAACCAGATATACTTCCCATCTGAGTTAGCTTTGAAATCCGAGAGCCAAGTTCTTTCTCTCTTCCCAGGAGGGTAGAAGTCACTTGATTTTATCCTTATATTGCTTAATAGTCCTCAAACAAACCATACCTATAACTTGCCTTCATTCCTATGTAACCTTCCCTCCTCCCCAAAAAATATTAATGTAGCTAATACCCAGCTGAGGCAAACTTTATAACGTAGGCTTCCCTGGAAAGAAAAATGATCTCAAATGAAGCACACTTGGAGAATATGGTGCCAGCAGGAGTTGCCAAAAGGAGAGGGGGGTCTCGGCAGCCAGTCACCCACTCCTCTTTGTTGACGTCTTTTTCGATTTAGATCCGTAGTCGCTTGGGCCTAAAACGTGTCTTATTTACTTTCTATTTGTTTTATATGGGATGCTTGTTACTGGTTCTGAGTTTCCAATTGAGGATTTACTGTATATGTATGTCATTGCATTGGTACGGTTCATTTTTAATGTTGTTGTGGTCCTACTTTCTATAGCGTCACTCCCCCGTGGCCTGGAAATGGACTCGACCACGTCACCAAAGGGGCACTGACACCAAACTCAGGCCTTTGTTTCATTCAGAAAGAGAAGACCAAAATTACCCCTACCCCCCTACCCCCCACCCCCCAGCTCTCTCAACCCATCCTCATCATTCTTCACTCACCTCATTGGGTGCTCAGATTACGGGAATCCAACGCCCTCGTCGTGATTGGCTCATATGTCTGACCTCGAAGTTGATCCCAAAAGGCTGATTGGTCGAAGGGGGACAAGGCGGGAAATTTCTGCCAGTGGGAGTACTGAGTTGTGTTTGAGGCCACGCCCACTACCATCACTTAGCTCCTCCCATCTTTGGTTTTAGAATCAAATTTCCAGACCTTCAAACTGTGTTCAACTTTCCCATGGGTCGGGTGTGCCCTTATAGCTATCAAATTGGCAAACATGAAAATAATACATATATGTGTGTCGGTAGTGAAGTGTCCAATGCCTGAAGTATATATATAATTTTATGCATTAGTGAAATTTTGAAACTTGCATCGATACCACAATATGTTTATCCAAGTTTTCTGTCCCTATACTTTATGCACTTCTGTTTCTGGTGATGAACACTGAACACCTGATCACAAAACTTGAAGGGTCGCCAAATTGTAGTGAAACCCGAAAGTGCAGGAAGAATTCAACGTTTGGATAAATATTGTGGTGTGTAACTGTTTCAAAATTTTCTTACTAATGCTTAATAAAATATATGCACACTTCATCTCTGTTACATTTCATTGTTGACGCCTTGTGCAGTATACACTATATTCAGTGAATTTAGTAATTATTATGAAGCGACAGTTTCTCTCTGCATCACAGAACAATGCTATGAAATAATATTATATGAACACTGATGTACTGTGTTTTTGTCACATAGGCCTACGAGGATGCTTACTGAGTCCTTTAAGGCCCGGTATACCGATATATCAAATATCCATCTATCTATATGTATATCTCTAGAGAAATAGATAGATAGATGTATATATTTGGAGATAAGAATAATTGTTTGAGATAAAAGTACCAAAGTGGTCATATATATACAGTATGTATACGATATATAATTGTAATGAGAACTTCTGCAGTATCGACCTTTAGCACCTGAAATATAAAAATGTTTTCTGCGATGATAATGCCATGTCAATCATCTTACATAAATACATATACTATAATACAGTATGTTGCTGGTTCAGGAATGAGGTATTTAACCCACGTAAAACACCTATAATGTCATATACTATTATTTATTCATAAACAACTGTACAGAGTTAACATTAACAGACACTGAAAAGGAATGTATGTGGAGGTGAATGAAGGAAGTTGTGCATGTAATCTTTAGTATCGATATTTACATGTTGGACACTCCACGTAACATGCAGCTTCAACGATTCTTCTTTTATCCATGGGTTCCTGCATGCACTGAATACCTTACTCAAATACATAAAATAGGCTAATAACTCTAATATTAGTATATATATATGATTACAACCATTGGCTTCTTCCTAATATTACTGTGATTGACGACAGACATGCAATAATTTCACTCGTAATAAGGAAACACCCACGTATACAAATAATGAACCTCTTTTTAATAGTTCAATGTATTAAATTTTACCTTTTCTTAAGCAGGTATATTTTAATGTAATTTTAACTCTTTTGTCTCTGTTGATATATGGGGCTGTGGATGGATTAAAATTGATATGTTGTTTTCAGACAGCACATATATTATTTTTAGCTTTAGTTGAAGGGTAATACTGGAGAGCGTTTCTTATTTAATTAAAATAAACACTGTCAGGTCCGTATATATAATTATATAGGCCAGGCTTACCTATACAATTAATTAAATTTGTGTTATATTGGTTGTAAGGTTATTGGTTTAAGAGTTATATCAGATATCCTGTTGATTAGCCTACTAGGTGTCTGTAATACAACGTGTCTTTGATAGTAGATGTTCTTATCACCACGTATCCGTAACTATATACAGTATTAAGGGGGTAATTCACTTTTGTTACATTGAAGAAGTGCCTTGATTCCTCCAGAGTATGTATGCTAGGAAACAGAACCAGATGGACAAATATAATAGTGTCCTGTTGCTTGGAATTGTTTGGAGGATTCAGTGGCTCCAGATTTACCAAAACCAAATTTCCCCCTTTACCTATTACTATACCTGTATTACAAATTGTCCATATGGTAGTTTATGTCATTATTGCCATGAATTAAGGTGTGTCGTTGCTATCACCTCCTTCCTCAACTTTTCCTAACTCCTTTTCATCAGTTTCCTTATTTACAGTACCGTACGTGTCCACATGTGTCATTAATATCATGTATGTATAGTTCTTATTACCCAATGATGTGTTTTACAGTTAACGTCCTTATTACCGAGTGTTTACCTTCTATAGCATACCATACAGGTTTGCATTTATCCTCAATTTAGTATCATGCAGTTTTACAGTCATCGTCCTTATATTTTCATTCATGTCCTTACCATACCATATCATACTTTTCTGCATTTGTCCATTAGTATAGTTATTATTTACCGAGTGTTTACCCTCTATAGTCTATACCATTTGTCTTCAATTTAGTATCATACAGTTTTTAAAACCCAATGATGTATTTTATAGTGAAGGTCGTTATTACTGAGTGTTTACCTGCTATATATACGAAGAGCAATAGACTCGAGTATTCTATTGGTCTTGCTATTTACAGTACCTTACCTACAGTACACTCGTGATACATAATTTCTAACCAGAGTGTGAGGAGCAGAAAGCTTCGAATCGCCTGGTATGGCTCATTTCCCCACCCAGTACACCTATAGAGTCTGAGTTCGAATGCAGGGTATGTGTGGTGCCTCCTGCCACTCGTCTCTGGTCAGGGATTACGTATCACGAGTGTACTGTACATACGTCGTGTCCGCATTTCCTATAGGTGTTGTCTTGTCTGTCGTTCACCTGCATGAGGCCGTTGACTCCACAAGGACGCGGTGGTTCAGTTTCCTGCTAGTGTATGTGTTTGTTTTTATCATAGTGAGTGCCGTCTTTATATAGCAAACTTGTACAATGAACCTATAGTAGTAGTACAGGATATATTTATATGAGGTGATGGGCGAAAAGGGGGAAGTTTTGTGTTGGTAAATCTGGAGCAACTGAATCCTCCAAACTATTCCAAGCAACAGAACACCATTATTTTTGTTAACTTGGGCCTGTTTCCTGGCATACTTTGGAGGAATCAAGGCACTCCAATGTACCAAAAATGAATTACCACCGTAAGGGGATCACAGGGTCCTTAAGGGCCCTGTGGTCGTGTAGGAAACTTGGTGGCTTCTGGTTCCTCCTGATTACCCCACGAAACAAGCTGATTCAATATAGGTGGTGTTTCGTGGCAATACTTGAAGGTCTCACTAACCTCCAATTTTCCGACTACATCACAGGGTCTTAAATAAGGGGTAGATCATCACTTCTCACCAAAATGCTGCATAGAGGGCAACTGATTCTTCCAAACTTAGCCACGAAACAGATCCCCCATACTCTTATAATGAGACTTCCTGTTTCTTGTTATGGTTTGGAGGAATGTGTAGCACCCTGCAATTAAGGGGATCAGACTTATATTATCTCGTACAGGTAAAATTTTAGGGCTGCTGAATCCTCCAAAATATGCTACAAAACAGATCTCTCCTGACTCGTGTCCTGAGATTATCTGTTTTCTGGAGTAGCTTGGAGGAATCATTTTAGTTCTCCAATAATTTACCCACCAAACAGATCCCTACATATACTCTTTCAATTGAGGTTATCAGTTTCCTGGATTAGCTTGGAGGAATAATTAATTTTAGTTCTCCAATGATTTACCCACGAGAAATGACAACCTATAAAGATGCCATTTCCTTCTCTCACTCGTCCATATAATTATATAGAGGGTGAATAGGGTTCGTATAAAGGTCAATGGAGTTACATATAAAGAGGGTTGGTACACTACTGATATATAATTTGTGTGTGTTTTGGGTATACACTGTTTAAGTCCATACGTATTCTGGGTACAGTGTGGTGTATACTCTGGCTTTATGTGTGTGTGTGTGTGTGTGTGTGTAGGTATTCCTTGAGTGTGTATGTGTGTGTGTGTTGGAAAGATTATGTGTGTGTGTGTGTGTGTGTGTGTGTGTGTGTGTGTGTAGGTATTCCTTGAGTGTGTATGTGTGTGTGTTGGAAAGATTATGTGTGTGTGTAGGTATTCCTTGAGTGTGTATGTGTGTGTGTGTAGGAAAGATTATGTGTGTGTGTGTGTGTGTGTGTAGCCTATATATATATATATATAATACATTAATGAATATAGTAGTCTCGTTACATATTGTGTGTGTGTGTTATATATATATATACACATGAATTGTGTACCGTAGACTCATTGTTTCGTCCTGCAAGGATATCATATCATAAAAACATTTGGCCTTCATTGCAATATTTCTTAAGATAATGCAAAGTTATAAAGCACTAAAATGGATAGTAAACAGAAGATAATATAACTAAACTATAAGCAGAAATGTAATCCCCCAAAGAGTACCGGTATATATATAATTTATGTAGTAATTAGACCGGTAATGAAACATCTGTTATAAGCTATCAATGAATGAATAAGAACTAGAGTAAGACTTTGTAATATTGTTGGTGATGAATGAGTCAGTAGTAGTATTGGTGTATGGATGAGGAGCACCGAGGACATTGATCCCTTGGTATACCCTGACTGACGTGGTTGGTTATATATATATGCCTGGGAAGCACTGGCTGCCAATTCATGCCTACACTATAGTTGTCTCTCTTAAGGGGGGTAATTTCTTTATTGGTACTTTGGAGTGCCTTGATTCCTCCAAAGTATATGCTAGGAAACAGGACCAGAAGAGCAAAAGTAATAGTGTTCTGTTGCTTGGAATAGTTTGGAGGATTCAGTTGCTCCAGATTTACCAACACAAAACTTCCCCCTTAATAAATTCAAGTATCTTGTCGTAGTTAATAGCTTAGTTTGATACTTGTTTTGCTGATTGATAATAATGTTAACTTAGGCCTTGGTTTGTGCTATAGTAACTATGGTCTAATTCTCACCGTTTCGTTGCTAGATATTTTTCAGTGAATTAAAAATTGTTTGATATTTGCTCGAGTAATGTAATCAAGCTTCAGTGTGCAAAGCTATTGGTTAACCCCTTCTATGCGGTGCCGTACAAACCTAATATAGAAAGATTTAACTTTGTAGAATCTTTCGAAATGTAGGGGTGAGCCTTGTCACTGTCAGGTAAAACAAAATGTAGTTACTTTATTATTAGTTAACCTTGAGGTGTGATTTTGTGACATAGGTGTATAATCCCAATGGTCTTTACTTTTGTTTGCCAAAGCCGATACTATAGTCCATCAAACTTCTAAGTGACTTGAAATGACACAAATCCTCTCCCAGTAACTCAAACGTGTAGGTGGTCGTGTTTGAAAGCTCACAAACTTGACAGCGAGTGATTAAGAATGAGGTCCTTAGTTACACGACCCTGATATTGTACACCCGATCTCGTAAATTCGCGAACACGTACATACTTAGATGTTTATGCCATTTGAGCTGGTAACATTTATTTGGGAAGGAATCAGAGTAGGTGAAACATAGTAGAGCGACATGATACAATCTTTCCCCTACATTGACACCTTCCCCACACAACATTACCAGCTCAGATGACATAAACATTTGGGGACGTGGTCGCGAATTGACGAGCTTAAGTATACATGATATGGCAAGCGCTGTCTGTCACTGATTGTGGGGAAGGTTACATAAAGAACGGCTATAGGTAAACAAGGTGATATTTTGGTGTTCCTGCTGGTGTGTGTGTGTGTGTGTCAGGCGCAGCTAGTGTTAGCGGTCATCTACCTTCCCAAGTCTCCCTTCCCCTACCCACCCCCCACCCACACCCCACACCCACACCCCCCTGTCTACACACGTACACACACACACACACACACTCAAGGGCAGAGTTCACTTCAGGTCACTATACTTGGAGAGGACAAAGAGTTTTATAGAAGACTAACTAAATTTTGGAAGAGACGTGGGGTCAGTGTTGTTAGGAAGGAGAGCTATATAGGTTTGGTATTGACGGCCTTAAGTACCCTGTGATCGTGTAAAAATCATCATGGAGGCTTCTGATTCCACCTAACCATGCCACGAAACAAGCTCCTTCCTTATAAGTGATGTTTCGTGGCGAGGTTTGAAGGACTCATTTATCTTCAATTTTCTGACTACATCACAGGCAGGGTCCTTAATTAACGCATTCCAAGAATAATAACGAGGACATTGATTTTTGTAATGACAGTCGGAAATGATAATAAATCTAATGAAAAATTGGTTCCAAGCCCCGGCAAGTGAACTTTACTCTAATTAAACTGAAGACATGGAGTGGGATTTGAGAAGATAATTGGTATAATTGGTTAAAATCTGTTTTTAAGCTTCTTTGCACCCTCGGAACTAAATTATAAAAGTAATAAAATTAAACTATTATAATTACACGATAAGAATATATCCTTTATATACGACAGTGACAAAAAGTATGAGTGAATATATCGTGGGTGCCGTGGTGACTATTGTACAGACTGCCAGGGTTGGTGTGAGGGGACTGTGTCTTCCCAGCTACATCCCACCTCCTTCCTTGTTGCTTCTATACTGACTGGTCACTTTCTCCACCACATATTTATATAAGACTGGCACTGGGCGAGACCATTATATATAAGGGGGGAGGGCCCATATTAGTCGACTATCACGATGCAATAATTCACTATATGTTAAGCATAGACATAGGCTACGAACTGAGGCAATTGTTTCATAGGGACGCACTTCGCTTACGAGGAATGGAATAAATGCAAAAGGTAAAGTTTGAAGATTTTCTGAAAGTTACCTTAAATGTTCTCCCCTCGACTGTGAGTGGAGTCGACCACCATTCACGAGAGTAGCTTTCACTTTCCATCTTCTTCAAGGTAAAAGTATAATGTCTTGCTTCCTGTCTGTGTATGAGTCTAGGCCTATACGCTATCCATAAAAGAATTTGTATATATTTAAAGTTCACGATATCTTGTTTTATAATTAATAATGAAACGACGGAAAATCATGAGAGCCTTAGTTATTATGAGCACTAATAATCCCATAATTAAACCTTATTATTATTATATGTATGAAAGTGAAATCAACGATACTGATGCGATAGGGAAAGTGAAACGTGTGGATGCATGGGAACCTCACCTTTCTCCTTTCGTACATACACAATTTTATCAGCCATTTCCCTTTCACACGCCAACTTTCGCTTTCACCCAACCTTTCACTGAGGCGAGAGGGAAGGAGAGAGGGACAGATCTTGACTTTCCACCTGCCCGTCTTCCCTTTCTCCTTCCCTTCTCTCTTCCATCTCTCCCAGTCTCATCTCCCTCTCGTTTCTCCATGGCAGGGCCGCTCTCTCCCTATAGCTGCATGCTCCCTTCACTCCCCTTTCACTCACCAGGGATCTCTTCATCGAGTTTCTACATTCTTTCTGCACCTTTCCCCACCAGAATCAATTTTCTAAACGCTGGATGTCTGACTCTCTCTAGTGCACTTTTACCCAGCGACCACAACACGACCCCTTTCATATGATGGGTATAGTGCCGTCGTCACTTTCAGATATCCATTCTGTTTTACTACTGTAGGCTCAGAAATGGAAATAATAATAATAACAACAACAATAATAATAATAATAATAATGCTAATAATAATAATAATAATAATAATAATAATAATAACAGCAACAATAATAATAATAGTAATAATAATAATAATAGTAATAATAATAATAATAAAATAATAAATACGAATATAAAAAGGAAATAAGAAAGACAGATTGAAGGACAATACCCAGTGAATTGGTTTATATCCACATTCACGTCCCCTTGTAAACAGAACATAAATTGTACTATTCATATAATATACTTGGGCTACTTATCGATAGGAATTAACCCACGTTGTAAATTTATACTGTCATATACTCAAAACTTAGATGTTGCAGAGATGTAGTACTCGGAACCTATATTGAAGTCGCGATATAATGTAAAATAAAAGCAGAAGTAGTCAGATATTTTTGAAGCTATACTCGTAATAATTTAGGGTTCCTGTGTGTGATCGTGAATGAGACTTGGTTGCTTCTGATTCTTTATGATTCTGCCACGAAACAAACTCCTTTAATGTAGGTGGTGTTTCGTGGCAATGTGTGAAGGACTCTGTAGCCTCCAATTTGTTGTTAGATTTCGTGTACAGTTTATTACTCTATAACAGCTTGAATGACGTATATCTATATAAAGTCTATATAGATATACGTAAGCGGTTGATGGATGTTGTTTATTGAGTTCTTTGTAAGTTATGTTTTTGCAAGTTATGTTCTTGTATGCTCGTGTAAATTGAGTTCTTTGTAAGTGGTATACCATATTTAGAATAGTTTTCTATGAAGATCCGTATATCAAAGAAAACGGCAGGTGTTGACGTTAACATACACCTCGGCAAAAGTTTTCTACACTGTACCGTCCTTTTAGAATTAAATCCTGTATGGAGAGTTGACCTGTTAAGTTTGAGGTCTCTTGTATCTACAGATTATTGAAAGAAACTGATTGTGTGTTTGTCATATTCTTCCAGTTTAACCTAGATATATCCAAAATTAACATAACAACTTTAGATCTTGTTTACTGGTTAGGCTGGTTAATTGAAATTTTGTTTTGGTAAATCTAGAGCAACTACCAGAATCCTCCAAACTATTCCAAACATCAGAACACCATTATATTTGCTCTTCTTGTCCTGTTTCCTTGCATACTTTGAAATCATGGCACTCCAATGTAACAAAAGAGAATTACCACCTTAAGGGACCCTGTGATCTAGTCGAAAAATTGGAAGTAAATGAGTCCTTAAAATATTGCCACGAAATGCCACTCGTATTGAAGGAGCTTGTTTCGTGGTATGGTCAGGTGGAATCAGAAGCCTCCAATTTTCATACACGATCACATGGTCCTGAAGGGGAGCTAGATTCTTATTTTGGTATATGGGAAGGCTACTGATTCCTCCTAACTATGTCAGAAACGAGACTTCTTCAATAGTAGTATATGGCATTAGTTGTTTGGTGGCATAGTTTGGAGGAATCAGAGACCTTCCAATTCACCAACAAAATAATCTCTATCTCTTTAGCTCCCCTTAAGGACCCTGTGATCTTGTGTAATAATTATGACTTGGTGGCTTCTGCTTCCTCCTGACCATGCCACGAAACAAGCTCCTTCCATATAGGTGGTGTTTCGTGGCAATATTTGAAGGACTCATTTACCGTCAATTTTCTGACTATACCACAGGGTCCCTTAAGTGTTAAATAGGATATACAGTAACTTTGAATAAAACCCAAATAATCACACGATTCCAAAACTTGATCCACTAAAAATTAGGTTTAAGAGATAAACTAGTGTAATGTATGAGTTGCCATAATTTTAATGAATGTTAGGGTTAAAGTTTTCGTAGTAGCATCGTAGTGAAATGTGCCGGTGTTTATATATCATTTTAGACTCTTTCAACGCAATATTAATAATAATAATAATAATAATAGAAATAGTTATAAATGCAAGTATTATAGAACCTCCCAGCATTATCACGTTTCGTTAAAGGTCTTTAATTATTGTTTTGACAAATAGCGATAAACCTTTAATGAGTATATAGCCATGAATATAAAAACAAACTGAAAAGAAATGTGTTCACTCATTTGTATTGTGGGTGGAGGTTACTGGAGGATATCAGTACTGTATGTTAACGTTGATATTAAATGTAAGGTAGTGTTGATATTATAAATTCATCCATCATCATTCTCTAGTCTTCGTCTATCAGTGCGCATCTCATAATAACGTAAAAATTTTAACGTTGTTGTTGTTATGCATGTACAGTATAATATATTTCAATCCAACCTATATCTGTAGGGTCATTTACCACGGGTAGACAATTAATGGTATTCTGAGGTTTAGTTCTACTCAAAGTGTTTTTCGAGAATACGAGATTGTGGGTTTATCCTCGTTCTTCATTTAACTGCATTTCATATGTCTGTATAAGTGGATTCTAGGCACTGTGGTGTCATGTCTCCAAATTATGTGATATTTATGCTTGGGATAATTTGTCTGCGGTATAAATATATTGTATCTTGTATAGCCAAGTAATTACAATCTTGTCATCATGATTTCTCTTTCTTATATCGAAACTAAATATATTTATGGCCACCACCACCACCGCTGTACGCTGATAATTCGTGATGAAAGTGAGAAGGGTCAGTGGCCTCAAACCATGGATACACACACTGAACTAATTTTTCAAGATGAGAATAATGTCAAGAGTCCCAACGTGAGCGAAAACGTTCAGCGTTGACCCGAATTTTCCTTGTGACCGAGATCTCTTGACACCGATGTAAACAAAAGCCCTGGAAAAACGCGTCAAAAATTCAAACCGAGGGGGCTTTCTCGGTCCCAGGAGGTCAGGGGAAAGAGAGCGAGCGGAGAGGTCGGTCGGAAGGACGCTCCAGATATGAGGAGAAAGCCCAAGTGGAAGGTGTCAGACTATGGAAAGGAGGTAAAGGAAAGCCTATAATGTAGATGGGTCGCTCTCGAGGTGGGTTGGTTGGTTGGTTGGTTGTGAGATGCAGGAAGTTGGGTGTCAGCTTTCGCGTCCCAGGTATACGTACGGAACTCTCTCGACATCGATACTTTCTAGGTTTCCTCCCGTCACTCCGGAATGAAAGTATACCGTATAGTGGAGTACCAATCTCGGTTACCAGGTTGGGGTCCTGACGAAGTAACAAGATAGTATTAATAACAAGTGTTGCCATCTGTTTGCTTGATGTTTTGTACGCTGTTTTTTTGCAAGAGTGTCTAATACACTTTCTCTGAATTTCTCATAGGTTATATGCAGAGAGAGAGAGAGAGAGAGCGGGTTGATGTATCCCGCGTGCTGCAGAATAAAGGTTAATCAAATCACTTGCAAATATAAGATTTAGATGGAATATTCAATTAGCTACGTACAGTACCGGCACGAAAGGAGTCGGAGGATGAGATTTATTTGCTGATGATTACTAAAGAAAAAATTACTGTATAATTTCTGCCCATAATCCATTCCGATTTGATTAGGAAATGTGTATTTTAATTATATATAATCATCAAGGTCTATTATTTCTTTACGTCCTTGTATCATCCCTTAATTATTATTTTCGATAATAAGAATTATTAGAATTTGTGTTTTAGCAATATTGATTGATATATATATATATATTTTTTACAATTTGTGTTAAAATTCTCAATAATTATTCAGTGTTTAAATGAACGACGACTAAAGGTAATATTAATGATATTGTACAGTCACGAGCACTAATAAGTATACAGCTTTGATTGAAGCTTTGAACAGTGCAATTCACCAACGAAGCAATTCCAATGGAGATCTTATTGTGCTTTTATTTACTGTCTCTATATAGATATTCGAAGCACACCTGTATACTTAATAGTGCTCGTGACTGTACAGAACGTGTGTAAACGGTGAAACCCCACAGACAGACATCCTTGTGTGTGTAATAATTAAGGTGCATGGAAGGAGTCCGGGGTCACTTGTTAGTTTCTCCTCGCCCGACTTGTTGTCCAAATTTCTCGTGACCGATTTAGGGCGGTGAAAGAGAGTCTACGTAGGAGGAGGAGGAGGAGCCGGGAGTGATGAGTCTCTATAGAAAGTGCTTGTGGCGGGAAAACATGTCGGTCGGGGGCGGCCATGTTGTTGACCTTGGTACAGACTTCAGTAGCAGGACAAACTTTGGGCTCTCTCTCTCTCTCTCTCTCTCTCTCTCTCTCTCTCTCTCTCTCTCTCTCTCATACACAATTTCTCTTTCACAAACGCACACACAGTCTCTCTCTCTCTCTCTCTCTCTCTCTCTCTCTCTCTCTCTCTCTCTCTCTCTCTCTCTCTCTCTCTCATATCATTTCCATCTCCAGTTCTGCTTCCCGAACACACACACACACACACACACACACTTTCACTTTCCGTTGTGGTGATGGGTCGCACGCTCTCGTATCATATCTCGTGTCGCTATGATGATGACGATGGGTTTGGGGAAGGGAGGGGGAGGCGAACTTTCATATTATAGTCTATAGTGTGTGTGTGTGTGTACAGTTTTTACTTGCTTGCTGAGGCCCACCACTTTCCCCATGACTGACTGGTGCTGATTGGTTGGTGTGGTGGCTGAGGGCGGGTCCAAAGGAGTATACAAATTAAGGAAGTACATGCAGTACGAGGTCCATAATAGTTACCTGTTTAAGGGGAAAGTTTTGTGTTGGTAAATCTGGAGCAACTGAATCCTCCAAACTATTCCAAGCAACAGAATGCCATTATTTTTGTTATTAATCTGGTCCTGTTTCCTGACATACTTTGCATGGAGGAATCAAGGAAGTCCATGTAGTATATCAAAAGTGTACTGTCCCCTTAACTATTGGCTAATCTAGACTACCGTACGTGTTGAAGGAAAAGATAGCAAATTAGTTTATCGTCCACCATGCATGCAGTCAGATGAGTGTAATGATAATGATGGTAATGATGATAGTGTTAATTTAGTTATGTAGCTTGCAGTTATGAAAAATGTATAGGAATGGTAAACACTCTTAATGATTATGTTAATAGTAATGTAATTTATGTTATTTTTATTCTTTTTAATTTTTAGATAGAATGATGATACAGTAGAAGTATTATTATTATTATTATTATTAACACTGGCTAACTTAACATCTGCAGTCGCGACTTGCGTGTGTGTGTGTGTGTGTTATGACGTGAGCCTTACTAACTGGTATCATTAACTCCAGATTTACCACCCAAAACAATGTGCTATATTTATCACCTTAAGGAGCCGGTAACACAATCTCCATTAATAATTTTCATCGTGTGATACAAAGTTCGTGTGGTATCATTGGCTTACTTTCACTCCTTTGGCTTTCTATACCACATTAAATATCTGTATACATTCTACTCTTTCTCACACACTGACACAGAAAACAGCTACAGGACCTAAAAGAGAGGGGGGAGAAAGCGAGAGAAAGGGACACCATCTCCCTCTCTCCTAGATCTTAACAAAGTGAAACTCCAAGTGTAACCATTCACTTTTGAAAGGAAATTCATTTACGAACGGTCCCTTTCCCTCCTCGCCATGCGAAAGGGAGAGTGAAATTGTGAAAGTGAGTGAGGCAGATGGAGAAAGGGTGGAAGAGAGAATGTGAAGGCGGATAGAGAGGCATCATCCTCATTTTCAATGTCAAAATAGAAATGCAGAAAGTCAACGATTGGCAATTTGGACCTTCACTCCTAAGCGAAAGTTTGGGCACACCATGACGTCACGTAGAAACAAAGAGAAAACAAATTGAGCCTCAATATATTAATTAACACCATACGCCAGGACGTTTGTATATGGATTTAATCAAAGTAAATATAGCTATATTTACCTTGGATTTAATGATGTTAATCTTTTAGTGTTCCCTATACTTTCGTAGTTTGTTCATATTATATACTGTAAACTGAAATATTCTTCCCTTGGTAATAATAGCAGCACCCAGTTAATTCTTTAATAATATGAGGTTTAGTCTAACGTGTATAGATGTAAATAATATAAGGTTTAGTCTAATGTGTATAGATGTATATAATATGACAAACTGATGCATAACATGTTTTGGGGAAGTCGAAAATGTGTAAACAAATTGGTACAGAAACACTTTATAATATTATAATCTCATCTTAGGTATAAACTGAGCATCGTTACAACACTTCAGTAAATTTGTAGATGTATTGTGATAATTGCATATATATATCCAAGGTTGGTAATATATCCTAAATAGCTTATATTAAAAAGGTAAATAAAGCAAGTGCTATTATTGTGTCCGGTAAGGATGTACACTCGCAATCCAAAATTTGTATCCAGGTTTTGTTGAAGTTTCGAAAAATTTGATATACTAGTGAACCAATTACTACTCTTATCCTGTTTCATATTTGCTGCAGCTCGCTTAATACTCGACCAGGCTATTCGAAGCAAGCCTGGATACATATTTTGGATTGCGAGTGTACAGTCACGAGCACTAATAAGCATTCAGGTGTGCTTCGAATACCTATAGAGAGACAGTAAATAAATGCACAATAATATCTCCATTGGAAATAGTTCGTTGGTGAATTGGTGAACTGTTCAAAGCTGCAACCAAAGCTGTATACTTATTAGTGCTCGTGACTGTACCATATAAAAAATTAATACTCGCATATCGTGTACTTTTAGACAATAGACCTGTTATTTTAATATTTGTTTTGAGCCATTGTCACTCTTTGTAAATCGAGAAATATCAGTACATTCTTTATCTACTTTACTAGACAACATGTACTGTTAATTTTACAAGCCCAGTTGGATTTCCTTTGGGACATTGAAACTCCAAATTATGCAAAGAAAAATTAATGTTAGCCGTGAGTGTAATATTGTAAATATAGTCTATTTTAACGTATATACAGACACCTGACAGTAAAATGCTAACTGAGACACTAAATTACTTCCTCCAAACGATATACCAGGAAACAAGACTGTGCAGACGAACAAATATAATGGTGGCCTGTTGCTTAAGGGAGTAGTATGCTTTTGATATATTGGAGCGGCGTGATTCCTCCAAAGTATGCCAGGAAACAGACCCAGATGATGAAAAATAATGGTATCCTGTTGCCTGAAGTAGTTTGGAGGAATCATTTGCTCTAGATTTACCACAGAAAACAATGTGCTATGTGTGTACAGTCGCCGGCACTGCCGGGTGGTACAGGGGCTTGTATGTTTAAGAGATTTAAACCTTTAGTTCCTTCAGCAACAAAGTTTACTTTCTGTACTAGTGTATCGAGGATACTCCATCTCACACACGTGGATTGTTTCGAGCTAAATAATCACAGTGGTGCTACATCTCTGAATATGTGTGAGCCCCTGTCCACGCGGCAGTGCCGGCGAGTGTACACTCGCAATCCAAAATATGTATCCAGGCTTGCTTCGAATAGCCTGATCGAGTATTAAGCGAGTTCAGGCAAATGTAAAATAAGATAAGCGTTGTAATTGGTTCACTAGTATGTCAAATGATTCGAAACTTCAACAAGACCTGGATACAGATTTTGGATGGCAAGTGTACCCCATTAAAATAGTTTAGAGGAATTATTTTTACTACATAATGTAGTCGTGGTCCTCCAGTGCCTTCTTTTCTATATGGGTGACGTCATATTTTAGCCACCTATATGAATAAAAAAAAAAAAAAGGTGCTGTTATCAGGCAGGATTTAAGGGGGAAATATTACATGAGTGTTGGCAAATCTGGAGCAACTGATTCCTCCAAACTATTCTAAGCAACAGAACACCATTATTTTTGTTCATCTGGTCTTGTTTCCTGGCATATACTTTGGAGGAATCAAGGCACTCCAATGTAACAAAAGTGAATTACCCCCTTAAAAGTCGTCTCCTAAAATAACTCGTACCGTAATACTCATTATTTAAGAGAGTTTCTTTTGTTGTCGAATTGGAATGTATTTGATTCCTCCTAACTTTGCCACGAAACATATCCCCTCTTAGTACCATTGAGGGCGTCTGTTTTCTGGTATAGATAAGAGGAATCAGTAGCCTTCCAATTCACCAGCAAGAGAACCTCCCCTTAAGGACCCTGTGATCGTGTATGAGACTTGGTGGCTTCTGATTCCTCCTGACTATATCACGAAACACACTCCTTCCATATGGGTGGTGTTTCATGGCAATATTTTAAGGACTCGTTTACCTCCAATTTTCTGACTACATCACAGGGTCCCTTAATATATGTAATTAATGGTAACCTCAAATTGCGGCCATACATAAAAAATTAGCAGATAATTAAATATAACAAAGATTCTGACAACCATACTTGAAAAATGTGGAAATATTTCACGTAAATCTAAGTATGGTATATGTATGTAATTTTTTCTTCGGTATTCAGTCAGGTATAATTTATATTAAGAGTAGCTTTATATGAAAGATAATGTTATCACTTGTATCTTTCGTGGACTCACGTGACATAGCAAGTGGGCAGATGTTCACCGAAACGAAAAAAATACACAAGATAAATTTGAGAATAAAAAACAAATATTAATTAAACGAATCTCCCTCAATATATCTATCTGTATCTATCTATTTATTTATTTATCTATCTATCTATCTTTTTAATTTGGTGGTGTGTGTCAAATATACATAACTTTAAAGAAAAATATGATAATTGTGTTTTAAAATAAGGGACATTACTAACTTGACTAAATCCTGTAAAGATATATCTATCTGTCTATCTATCTATTTATCTCTTTAAATGTACAGTTATCTTCCATTCTGAAAGTTACCTGTAATGATTTATTGAAAAGTTTTAATAATTCAGTAATAGTGCTTAATTCAGAAATTCCTCCCACCCGCTTGTTGAAGGAATCATAATATGTTTTGAGTGAATTGGGATGCTACCGAATCCTCCAATCTATGCCTAGAAACAGATCACTTCAATAAACGGTTAGGAGACCTGTGTTTTGTAGCATAGTTTGGAGTAATCAGTAGCACTCTCTGATTCACCCATCCACATAATATGGGTTGATGGGGTAATTCACTTTTGTTACATTGGAGTGCCTTGATTCCTCCAAAGTATGCCAGGAAACAGGACCAGATGAACAGATATAATGGTGTTCTGTTGCTTGGAATAGTTTGGAGGAATTAGTTGCTCCGGATTTATCAACACTATACTACCCCCCCCCCCCCCTTTCTCACTCTCTCTCTCTCTCTCTCTCTCAAAAACTACCCCTTTTTTTCCTCTCTCTCTCTCTCTCTCTCAAAAACTACCCCTTTTTTTCCTCTCTCTCTCTCTCTCAAAAACTACCCCTTTTTTTCCTCTCTCTCTCTCTCAAAAACTACCCCTTTTTTTCCTCTCTCTCTCTCTCTCTCTCTCTCTCTCTCTCTCTCTCTCTCTCTCTCTCTCTCTCTCTCTCTCTCAATAGGACCAAAAGGAGGGCACATCCGGGAATATTATTAAGAATTTTAGCCCTACCTATACAGCGTTGATGACACACGGTCCAGATAATAGCATTGTATTGTAGTATTGACAATAATAGTGGGTGGTGGTGGTAGTGGTAATAATTATTCATAGATGGCGTCACACTACAAGGGATACAACAGGGCGAGTCCATTTTACTCCTCGGGGGTGTGTTTGTGTATGGAATCCGATATTAAACCCTCATATATATACCTTCCTTCACAATGCTTACGATATATTTCTGTTTTTATTGTGACTGTGTGTTTATATATTTAAGAAAAATAGTAGGAATTATCGCATGAGTGTAACACAATTCACTCTTTATTTATTCGGATCAAATCATTATTAGTGACATCGGCGGAGCTTCTTGTCCATTGAGGAAAATTTGAGAATGAGGCTGGTTTTCTGTGGTTGAAGACAGAAAACGGCTATAGGTAACTTAACTATTTTTATCAATTTACGCAGTTTAATATTTGTTTTGGGTCTCACGGGTATAAATAACTTAACTATTTTTTCTCCATCTACACAGTTACTATTCATTGCCATTTAAGGAAGTAGTTAGTACGCTGCTGACAAATCTGGAGTAACTGATTCCTCCAAACTATTCCAAGCAACAGAACACCATTATTTTTGTTCATCTGGTCCTGTTTCCTGGCATACTTTGGAGGAATCAAGGCACTCCAATGTACCAAAAGTGAATTACCCCCTTAACCTGAGTGGTGGAATTAAACCACTATAGGTAATTGGTATTGAATTATATCATTATACTTTATTATAGCCAGAGCTGAGGAACTGTGGTGAAAAGTCGATTAATTAAGGGGATAAATAATACACGTTTGTTACTTTGGAGTGCCTTAATTCCTCCAAAGTATGCTAGGAAACAGGACCAGATGGGCAAATACAATGGTGTCCTGTTGCTTGGAATAGTTTGGAGGAATCAGTTGCTCCAGATATACCAGCAGTATACTACCCCCTTCATTATAATATAAGTACTAATATATACGCAGGCATACATACACACAGGCATACATACACACCGGCATACATACACACCGGCATACATACACACAGGCATATATACATTACATAACACTGACATTGTATTATTCTGCATATCGAACTTTATTTACCAGTCTCTCTTAGGTAGCCAAGCTGGTGAATAGTACCGATCATCAGTTAATTCATTATCATCTTATTATATCTTCATCGTTTATATTTAATGTTATCTTGACGCTGCATTAATTAGAATATAAATATATAGCACTTGACATTGTTCTTGGCTCTTGTTTGGTAGAAATTTACTTGTTACTAAGCTTGTATATTATATTGTTTGGAGTTAGGCCAATTATATTTCATTGGTGGTTAGTTAACGTTTATTAATAAGTCACTTGATACGATTATAGTTAACCGTTTGACGTCATGTATATACGACAATATAATATTTTTTTGTTATTACCCTAGAGAGAAATACAAAGTCGACAACCATAGTTTTTAAGAGTTATTAATTAACACCTTCCAATAGCTGTGAATTCATGGTCAAGAATTATTGTAAGATGTCGACAACTATAGTTTAAGAGTTAAGGGAGGAATTTGTTATTGGTAAATCTGGAGCAAATTATTCTTCCAAACTATTCAAAGCAACAGAACACCATTATTTTTGTTCATCTGGTCATGTTTCCTGGCATACTTTGGAGGAATCAAGGCATTTCAATGTACCAAAAAAGAATTACCACCTTAATAACACCTTCCTATAGTTGTGAATTCATGGTCAAGAATTATTGTAAGTGACAGTGAAATTATCGATCTATGGTGGTAGTATGGACTGATATAGGTAAGGTAACAGTACTGTCCCAATATTCATATCGTGTAAAGGATATAAGGACATTAGCTGAAGTATGTACAGTTGCCAAAAGAGAAATTGCGACAAATCTTGATGGAACTTTAACCATAGTAATATCCACAACTATTTATAGGGACTATAAGCATGTATAACAGAAGGAAATATACATATCCTTCTGTAATACATACTGTACTTATGATCCCTATAAACAACTATATGGACATTAAAATATTTAGTGTTCTATCAATAGTTGTCGCAATTCCTCTTTTGGCAACTGTACGTACTTAAGGAAGGCCAACTCAGAAACCAAAGTAACCAGAGTTTTGATACACTTTTTAACACACACATCCATTTCATCCATCATTTAAAAGTATATTTATTATTCAACTTATTCTTCCCGAACCATATATATTATGTTTATTTGGTGACTGCAGGTTTATAGTATTTCCAGTTTTCTTTCTTTATGAGAGGTTACTAAGGTTGTGAATTATTCTAGTCATTCATTAAATATATATATACACAATCTAGTTAAGGGGGTGCGGGAGTAGAGGACAGGGTTTGGGGGGTGCGGGAATAGGGGGACAGGCTTGGGGTGAGTAGAAAGCCTGTCCCCTATTCCCGCAACCTCCTAACCCCCCCAAGCCTGTCCCCCCTACTCCCGCACCTCCCAAAACCCCCCGCACCCCCCTAAACCCCCCCAAGCCTGTCCCCCTATTCCAGCACCCCCTTAATCCAGTAGAACGACCAGGAGCACTGAAGATATATTATGGCTGCTTACATCACGTACGATCGATCTTAGGTAACTCACAGCTGCAGAATTACGGTACTTTATACAATTATTCACGCTTCTTGACATGAAAAGTATTATTCATTACGTTGGCTCTGTTACGAACATTGCTGTATTGTTGCGAAGCCGTTGGTCTTGTATCTAAGCATGCATAAATCCCAAATCTATATCACAATGTTTATCACATATGTCTGTGTTACCGGTTTTATAATATTATAATATATATATTGTATTTTTCGTAGCATTCGATGGCACTTATAACAAAAGTTTATCAAAGTTAAATCTTATCTGCCATTTTTTTTTTACCATTTAATTAGTCCACTGATTTAAGATAGTCCAAAGTCTAGCACATCTACATCTTTAGGTAATTTTTCATTCGGAACTTTATCAAACAATGTACGGAACCCCAGATATATTATGCCATGTACACTTGCAATCCAAAATTTGTATCCAGGTCTTGTTGAAGTTTCGAATCATTTGACATATACTAGTGAACCAATTACATCGCTTATACTGTTTCATATTTGTATCCAGGTCTTCTTGTTGAAGTTTCGAATCATTTGACATACTAGTGAACCAATTACAACGCTTATCCTGTTTCATATTTGCTTGAGTTCACTTAATATTCGATGAGGCTATTCCAAGAAAGCCAGGATACATAATTGCGAGTGTACAGTATTTATTTTATCGTCGTATGCTGATTCGTGAAACATTTATCATACAAGCCCTGCCTTTCATTACTTCACATTGCTATCTATATACCCTCCATGTTATGTTGTTGGTTGGAATTGTTTGTCTGTTTGTTCGGAGGATTGCCAACAAGTGATTAGATTGTGGGGGAGATGTTAAAATTATGTGGATCTAATTTGTGTTTTTTTTTTTTTTCCATTAGCAAGATTGATCATCATTAATATTTCCATAAGAGATTCTAGTAATTACAATGTTAGACGATTGACGATATGCTTCTAACTTTCCAACTCTATATATAACCCATGATTCATAGAGTATACATATATATAGTGTGTACTTTGTAAATCCATCCCTATTCCCATCATTCTTGGCTATATTCAATTCCAAGTGTTGTCAGATCTTAACTATATAATACAATGTCTCCACGTCTTATTTGAAGTATGTACAGTCGGCAGCATATATTCGCGTCCATCTCATATACAGCCACAATCAAATAACCACAAACACTTTCCTTCCATCGTACAAATAAATCAGTATCATATCAAAATATAATCATACAATACAATACGTCAACTCAACCCCCTCAATTATTATCATGAGGTGCTGCAAAATCATACATGTGTTGTTCTTTATTACCAAGATATTTACTACGGTGTAAGGAAAGTGTTGGTGGTTATTTGATTGTATACCTGTACTTAATAATGCTAATATGACCAGATAAAGTTACATTCTGAACCAGTTTCTGTTCTAACAGCACATATAATTTACTACGTGAGAAGTATGTATATCATCTCTGCAGATAAATAGTGTTACTACATCATCACTATAGGCTCATACTTTTGCAGGTGGAAATGAAGCGAACTTATGCTGCCAACTGTATCTGGCTATAGTGGTCATCAGTCATTTCCACATCAACAGTCGTCATCTATATGCTTCTCGTCCATATCCCCTTACCATATATATGACCAAACCATCTCTTAGCTAGCTCCTCACATTCATTTATATTCAGTTCCTATATTGTTCCTTCCACAATTTCGTGCCAACATTCTCTTTATCACCAAGAATGCATGTCTATAGGCTACCTCAGCATTCTCCAATCACATGCAACCTATACCATAACATCCTATATAGATCCTCTTTGCTAACCCCTAAAAGATGAGTAGCGGTTGCGGACACAGCCTGATATAAACAAATAGACGGGCGGCCCATTTGTCGTCACACCATATGTGCACTTGTCAAAAAAAAATCGTGTATTCAGATCTATATTAGGGTCACGTTACAGAAGCATGCATATACCTAAACTATTATTGATTTTATACATGCTTGCTTGCTTCAAATACTCTTACCCACTCTCCCTAGTTACTTCTGACATACATGACCTCTGTACCCACTCTCCCTATACCATATATGCCTTAATTCCTATACCCACTCTCCCTATATACTCCTGATTTTACCTTCTTACCCACTCTCCCTATTCTTGACCTACCCTTCCTACCCACTCTCCCTATCTTATATATTTTTCTTCCTTACTCCTGCCCTGCCCTTGCTATACCCACTCTCCCTTCCTATACCTACTCTCCCTCCTGATGTGACCTTCCTTCTGACCTGACCTGGTGACCTGCCTATGCACCACCTCCCTGCATGACCTGACCCCCTTGCCTCCCCATTATTAGGTTACATTGGCGAGGTCAGGGAGGAAAGGGAGCAGTGGGCCACCCTCATTACCTCTCTCTCTCTCTCTCTCTCTCTCTCTCTCTCTCTCTCTCTCTCTCTCTCTCTCTCACACACACACACACACACACACACACACACACACACAGTTTACTTACTTGCAATACTACCCCTAATATTATATATATATATATTTATTTATTTTTATTCTGAATTCAAAATCTAGGGAAGGAATTGCATAAAGGTTAATTGTTTTGAGTGTAAAGGGATTAAGGGAGTATAGAAAAAAGATATAGATAATGAAAGAAACATTAAAGGAAAAGATTGAAGAAAGTTGGTGGAAAGACAAACTAACCGATGAGAGAGAGAGAGAGAGAGAGAGAGAGAGAGAGAGAGAGAGAGGGAGAGAGAGAGAGAGAGAGTAAAAAAAAAAGTTGGGTGAAAGACAAACTAACCGATGAGAGAGAGAGAGAGAGAGAGAGAGAGAGAGAGAGAGAGAGAGAGAGAGAGAGAGAGAGTGTAAAAAAAAAGTTGGGTGAAAGACAAACTAACCGATGAGAGAGAGAGAGAGAGAGAGAGAGAGAGAGAGAGAGAGAGAGAGAGGCAGGCATTTGACGAGCTATAAGTGAGTAGGTAGGTAGGTAGGTCCCCAAGAGTTAATTAGGTGTTAATAATTCATCCATCCTCCACTATATATGCCACACAACAACAACCCTTATTGTAATAGTACTTAAGGGGGAAGTTTTGTGTTGGTAATTCTGGAGCAACCGAATCCTCCAAACTATTCCAAGCAACAGAACACCATTATTTTTGCTCTTCTAGTCCTGTTTCCTAGCATACTTTGGAGGAATCAAGACACTCCAATGTACCAAAAAGTAATTACCACCTTAAGGGACCCTGTGATGTAGTCAGAAAATTGGAGATAAATGAGTCCTTCAAATATTGCCACGAAACACACACACCTATATGGAAGGAGCATGTTTCGTGGCATGGTCAGGAGGAATCAGAAGCCTCCAATTCACACAACATGCATGGGGTTGTAGGGTCTTTATGTTATTTATTCCACTTTGTGCCCACTGACCTAACATGACCTGACCTGACCTAAAAATTACTTACTATTTTATATTCCTTAATGGGTGGGTTGAAAAGAGGACAGATAGTGTGATATTATATGGAGGGAATTATTATAGGATCTGTAGGAAAGAGTTATATGATAAGTGATAAGGAATTAAACAGAGGAAGAAAGAGGGTATATATGGGAAGAGATTCCGAGACACATAGATAGATAAGTGGACCGATAGACGTAGAAATTTAGAGAAATAAACACACACACACACACACACACACACAGAGAGAGAGAGAGAGAGAGAGAGAGAGAGAGAGAGAGAGAGAGAGAGAGAGAGAGAGAGAGAGAGAGAGAGAGTATATACAGAAAGGAAATCAAAGTACACACACACACACACACACACACACACACCGAGAGAGAGAGAGAGAGAGAGAGAGAGAGAGAGAGAGTATACACAACAATGAGATCAAAGTACAGTACGTCGTTTATGGAGTAGTGTGTATGTGTGTATGTATACCTTGGATGTTGTCACACTTAACACGGTCACACTGAGGGTTGAGGTTACCTGTATGCCTGTCTGACCCCCTGACCTGGCCCTAGATCACTTGGCCTGCATGGGTGGGGTAGAATAGGGGGCAAGGTGAGGCTGACACACACACACACCCCACTATACCCATGACCCATAATGTTTTCGTGGCCACCATCACCACCACCATTACCCCACCCCTTCCCTTCCCTTCTCTCCTCCTCCTTTGCACCTCCTTCCTTCTCTCCCATAACTGTGACAGATTCGTTTTCTCAATCGGCCCCACTGGCTTACTTACATACATTTTCCCATGCAGGGTTGACTAACGTATAAAAAAAAAAAAAAAAAAAAAAAACCTACACACACACACACACACACTTTAACCCCACTAGCTATCTTACATACATACATTTTCCCATGCAGGGTTGACTAACGTATAATAACACACACACACACACACACACACACACACACACACACACACACACTTTAACCCCACTAACTATTTACTTGGGTTCGTTTGGTTGGTTGGGTTACCTTCTACTGATTTTGCTTTTGTTTTGTATCCTATTTCAGCGATGGATTATAATGTATGAATTTCAGGGTATGATATTTTCGCATGTTTCAAAATTACAAAGGAATACAAAGGAAGTACAGGCAACAGGAGGTCCATAGTGGCCTTTTACTAGGTTACCTGTTTAACTATGCTAATCTAGACTACGTGTTGAAGGAAAGGATAGCAATGTTGAAGGAAATGATAGCAATTAAGCACTGTTAGTTGAGCAAATATTTCCAACTATATAATAGAAATAAATTTATATAGTTTTGTGGTGACCAAGCTATACTGATCATTATTTTATTCCCGGTCTTCATATATCAACAACTAGTAGTCCACTTTTTTATGTTGGTGTTCATTGGTATAAAGTGGATATTATACACAGAAAAATGAGTGATATTGTTTGTTTTCTAGTTCATTTAATATATTAGTCATGCTGATTGTGTATGACTGTATGTGTATTTATTTTAACTCTATGCCACTTTGTTTGAACCAAAATATCTGTGTATGTGTGTGTGTGTGTGTGTATTTAGGTTTCTCTCCATAACGAAAATATCCGTGATGTGTGTGTGTGTGTGTGTGTGTGTGTGTGTGTGTGTGTGTGTGTGTGTATGTGTTTAGGTTTCTCTCGATAACGAAAATATCCGTGCTGTGTGTGTGTGTGTGTGTGTGTTTAGGTTTTTCTCGATAACGAAAATATCCGTGCTGTGTGTATGTGTGTGTGTGTTTTTAGGTTTCTCTCCATAACGAAAATATCCGTGCTGTGTGTGTGTGTGTGTGTGTGTTTAGGTTTCTCTGGATAACCGTACCTGCACTTTCTACCATAGAGAACACAGCACAGTAGAGCATATATGCAGTACCGCTAACGCTGAGCCTGGAGAGAAACCTTACAAGACCCGCTATAGCCCCGGCCCTCTTATATTTAGAGCAAGGGAAAACTGCTGCCTTAGCCTACTGTAACCATTAGATTGTTTCCACCGTTATGAACTGACAAACTTGGGTGAAATGTGGTTTGTGTTTTGGGGTCGTGTGAGTGTGAGTGAGGTAGGTAGGTCCGTTAGCCTGGTATGATGATGAGGCTTCGTTTTTATAGCAGTAGGCTACATAGGGTGGGTGTAGCTTATATGGGTCTTGGATGGTATTACACCGGATGTTATATTATGTATTTATATATATATGAAAGTAATTGTGGTGTTTTTTGCAATTTATATTACCCAATTGTTCATTTCTTGCGATATGTCACTTCTGTCACAAGGTAAAAGGGAATAAAAGTATTTGTTAGGGTCCCGGCATGTCAGTATAATAATGTTATGTGTTGTGTTATAATGTCAATGTTGACTGATGGTTATCGTGATGAGAGAGTACATTGGCTGTGATCTATACCTTCTCACGTTCTTGCCCTGTTGGACCCCTGACCTAGACTTTTTAAACATTTAGGTCAAGTATGGAGCATCCGTTCTCTCACCTTCATAATGATTACTAAAGAAAACTTCTTGTAATGGTATACTTACATAAAACAAATAATTTTTATTCGCTCTTTCTATAAAACTGACAGGCTAACACCAACAAATTTTTAAAATATCATGGTCTTGCCTAGATTATAAAAACTAATAATTATAAAATCAGTCAGCCTCTTAATTGTAATTGCACAGTATCAGTTACAAAGTTTCATTAACAATAACAATTTATTATTTACTTCATACGAATATTAATTTTAGCCCAGTTTTGACCAGGTAACAAATGTACAAAGCTACAAATATTCCGTATGTACTGCAGGTCCAGTTTCGGGTCAATGATTTAATGTGTTGTCATTTTGTACATTTAGGTTCGTCTCCCTTAAAACAAGTGTGCACGTCAGAGAAAACTATGAGGGTTGAAGGTCATTGTTCAAGAGGGAGAGGGCGGCTAACCAACCAGGAAGTGAGAGTTACCAGGTAGCAACTTGGGACTTACACTTTTCCGCTTCCTTGTTTGCTCTGACGCTCGTATAAACAGTTGTAATATCCCGGGGCTCTTCATAAGCTGTTGTATGACTGTTGTTACTGTATATAGATGTTGTTGTAGTTAGTGATATAGTGTGGTTTGTTTACATCGTCTTTGTTATGGTTTGTCTTGTTGCCGACTGGTGGTGGGGAATGGACTTAGCAGATTCACACTGTATTTACATCTATGTCTTTTATTTCTTCTTGTTATGGCTGCATGCATGGGAGAGACGTTCATTGTATGATATTAATTTACCCACTTACGTTGTAATATATTGTAGGAATGCCAAGGTGCATGTAGTATAGAGGTGGGTGGTTGATTAAAATAAATGTGTCTATTTCTCGTGATGGTAGAGTTGTAATAATCATACATAACCTTGAGGGCCTAACATAACACTTCCTTATATACACACTATTCAACAGACTCGCCTATTTATTTAGCTATACATTCATAAGGATAAAAACGCTATAATATACTTTGACCATAATATTATGAGGGAGTGAGTTTGTTGTCGGTATAGATTTGACACCACTGCCTGCCTGTATGTATGTATGTGTGTGTTTAACGTAGATCTGACAACATTGCCCCTCAAGGCGACCCATAGTGACGTCACACAAGGACTCGACCCCGGTGTGAGCATCAGGTTCCTGTTGATAATGTCCTGCAACATTGCCTTACAAGGTTATTTGAAGGCAGAGTCCTGGAGTTTTGTTTCGGTGTTGTTAGGGATATTATACTAAGTCTTTCATGATGAAATATTAACAGTAATTTGCCTACCATTCTTGTTCTGTATTAAATAACGTGTGGTTATTTGTAAGGCATAAACTCTCCAATGTATATCTAATAGTTTTAGTAGATAATAGAGTGGATACATTATATGGAATGGTTATGAGCTTTCTCAAATATTGACATTATTTCACGCAAATTCGTAGAATTGCTTAAATTTGGTAGTTCAATCAACAGTTTAGTTCCATAACTATAGCTATTTACATGTGCTGCTAAACTACTAAATGCCATATTTTGTCTTGTACTTAAATGTATTATTATCTTGTATGATATTGTATTGTAAACGGTAAACAATCTGTAATAGTATAGCGTTAAAATGGAACTGTTTACTGACAAGGAAAGCCCAAAAGTACGGCCATTGACAAAGGTTTTCCGTCCAGTGCATGTATCCCACAGCAACAGGGTTACCAAGTGAGAGCCGCTGCGTCCTTCTTATAGATGTGTGTGTATAAACTAGGCATCCTTCGTGGGTCCTTGGGGTGGGGATAAGCGTGGTGAGGTGGAGTCCTTCTGTGTTCCTCGGTAGTGTGTGGTAGTGCTGTCTCTCCCGGGACCCACAAGGCTAGCAGGGCAGGACAGGCAGGCTGGAGGGGCTGCTCAAGGCTACTGTAGGCGAGGAAGTGCCTGGGAGTGCTACCTTCCTATGGCCCTCCCTCACTCTGCCTCCTTTCCTTCCACACACCGCTACCACCACAAGAAACACATCACACACACACACAGACACACACACATCACCGTTTACACCCTCGCTTCCTATTTCTTATAATTATAACTGCATGGAGTCTGGGAAGTGTGTCTCATGTTAACACACCCCGCGTGCTGCTGTGGTTCACTCTTATCATGTAAATACATATTGACAACATCGTTACGCAAACATTATGTATAGAAAAAAACATTTGATATTTGTTCACCCCTCACATTAACAAAACGCCTGTCATTTAATTATGTATTATGGTATTATACACATAGACAGTATAGTAAAAATGATGAAAGAAACATATAGACAGACAGACAGGCAGAAGGAGTGGGAGAGAGTATTATATTTTTAGACATTTTTATGCATCACTCTATATTATTTATTGTCCCCGCTCAGAGTACAGTACATAAGTTCACTGAACCATGGTTTGTAAAGTGTATACGGTCATACAACACAGGCATTTCTCCGTGCTTCACTGCCACCCACCTGCCTCATCATCCATTGATAAAACATAGGCGATATAATAAAAATATTGAGTGTGTAAGGGTGCAAGATGTGGCCGTGTGGTGTAAGGTTGTTGAGCAAGGGTAGCTTCACCTCGCTTGCTGTCCTGGGCTGGCTACGGGACAACTCACACTCTCAACACGACAAAAAATAACACAGACGGACGGGTCCATTCTTGGCTCGGGTGGTGGGGAGCAGCTACTCAACTCTATTCACACCACGTATTAGTTTTATTCAAGTACAATTATACACATCCATGTACTCGTTATATCAAAAATGATTTATTTTTGTATGAATGATTATATGAAAATTTTTAGTGTTTGAGTTATGTATCAATACGACTGTAAGTATCCCCCGTTCTTTCATAAATGGACTCACCCAACTCCCGTATACCGGCTGGCTGCATGAGGGAATCACGTTACATTTGACATTTAGTGGTGACATACATTCATCATTGTTTACACGAGAATGATACAACTTTACATCATACATCAATCATAACAATGTAGGTGTATAATATGGGTATAATAATTACTATCCATGTATTAAAGAAGGAATGTCCATAGTTTATTTTTATGACCAGGCGGGGCCATGATGTGCCCCGCCCCTCAGTACCAGTATGGCCAATCAGAGGCCACTCATATACTGTTACTGGCCAATCAACACATCACACACTCAGGGCCACAGCAGGCAATGGTAGGTGATTGGTGGAGGGGTCATATTCGTCACACACCTCAGCCACCTTCACCACCACCAACAACAACAACAACTACTACTACAACAACAACAACAACTACAACAACAACAACAACAACTACAACAACTGCAATGTAATATGAACCTCTGTCGGGGTCGATGTTGTTGTTGTTGTGACGTCATTTTACTGAGGGGTTTAATTAAGGGACTCTGTGTTTGTTGTTGTAGTCGGAAAATTGGAGGTACACGAGTCCTTCAAATTTTTGCCACGAAACACCACCACCTATATATATGGAAGGAGCTTGTTTCGTGGCATAGTCAGGAGGAATCAGAAGCCTCCATTTTTTTTTATACACGATCACACCTTATATAGTTGGTATGTACATTGGAGTGCCTTGATTCCTCCAAACTATGCCAGGAAAGAGAGACTAGATTAATAAAAATAATGGAGGACTGTTGCTTGGAATACTTTGGAAGAATCATTTGGTCCAGATTTGCGAAACACTGTAGGCTACAATCCCCTTATTAAAAATGATGAGATGCAGCTTATTAGCGACAACGGATTACATTATTAGCCGCGTTGCCATGGTTACAGCCAGCCCAGGAGGGAGGGAGTTAGGAAGGGGATAAGGATCATTTTTTTTTTTTTTTTTTTTTTTTTCTGAATAGCAAAATGTAAATAAACTGTTGCCTTCCTTCATTGGATTGTAAAGGGTTTTGTTGGCACCACTTCAGACCCGAGCCATACCCTTTTAATTTTTCTACTGTCCTTAAGGGGGAAATTCACTTTTGTTACTTTGGAGCGCCTTGATTCCTCCAAAGTATGCCAGGAAACAGGACCAAACGAACAAAAATAATGGTGTTCTATTGCTTGGAATAGTTTGGGGGAATCATAATTTTACTTCCCCCCTTAATTCCTGTCCTTTCCTTTCCTTCATGTTTGCAGTCTCTCTCGTCTCTGGGTCGATTCCACAGTGGTATTAGTTTGTTAGGTTCCCAAACAATCACACTTGTAACGCTTCATTATTTTCCAAAAGCTGAGTATCCACATTCACAAAATCTATCAAACAGTTAGATAAGTTAGATAAGGATCACTGCATAGTTTAATCATCAAATTCATGAAATAATTCAGCCATAAGTCATTTACACGGCTAACATTCTTTGGTTTGCGTGCTTACAAACCAATACCAACCACTGTGGAATCGACCCTCAGTCTCTTTTTGCTACAGGGTCTTCCAGGCTCATCACAGTCTTCTTCGGTCCTTCCTTCCTTCCTTCCTGGGGTAGAATTTTACATGGTCAGTATAAGTCTTGTCTAGTTATCATACATTATAGTAACATTACTGTATAATATTGATAATAATAATAATAATTGACATATTTTACAGTGGGCGGGAGGTGCATGTTTTTTTTTTTTTTTTTTTTAAGTTCTTTATTTACCTTTAGTACAAGCCCCAACACTCTGCATGGCTGGGGGGCGTTGCCACTAATGGCCATGATATTAATATGAGTAAATATATGTAAAGAATCATTCATTACATTACTGTCATTACTACAGCATATCATTTCCACTCACTAATGGGTCTATCATGCACTGGTACAGCCACAGTCAAATAACCACCGACACTTATCTTCCATCGTGCTAGTAAATCAGTATCATATGAAAATATAATCTTACAACACCTTATGTCAATTCAACCCCCTCAATTATTATTATGAGTTGCTGAAAAATCATACACGTGTTGTTCTTTATTACCAAGATATTTACTACGATGGAAGGAAAGTGTCGGTAGATATTTGATTGTGGCTGTACGTATTTCATCCGTTTTCCGTCCATCATCCTCCAATCTCGAGCTAAATTTGCCTCGTTTATATCCCTCGTTGTCCTGTACACCTCTTTAAAAGGACTGGAGGACGTAGGACGGAGGAAAATAACCCAGTGTGTGATACCTGTTTAATTAAGGAAATAATAGTGTGTTATGGTAAATCCAAACAACTTGCAGGCCACCATTATAGCTGTTAATTTATTTATATGGTTCTGTTTCCTGATATACTTTGGAGGAATCAAGGCACTCTTATGTACAGCCACAATCAAATAACCACCGACACTTTCCTTCCGTCTTGTAAATAAATCAGTATCATATCAAACTATAATCGTATAACACCTTACGTCAACTCTACCCCATCAATTTTCATTATGTGGTGCTGCAAAATCATACACGTGTTCTTTATTACCAAGATATTTAGTATACGATGGAAGGAAAGTGTCGGTGGATATTTGATTGTGGCTGTACCAAAAGTGTATTACCTCCCTTAAGGACCCAGTGAATTAGTCAGAAAATTGGAGGTTAATGAGTCCTTCAAATATTGCCACAAAATACCTGCACCTATATGGAAGAAGCTTGTTTCGTGGCATGGTCAGGTGGAATCAGAAGCCTCCAGTTTTCATACACGATCACAGGGTCCTTATATAGGATGGTATGAGAGATCGGGAAGCCACATGCACGACCACCACATCCCTATAGACTAAATATATAGTAGTACTGTATAGAATATATTAATAAACCTGTTGAGTAAGAGAAATAATGGTTATGTATATTTCTAAATACACTATACACCTATATATTCAGTGTATTCTATATATGGACGTGTTGGTCGCATGTACAGCCACAATGAAATATCCACCGACACTTTCCTTCCATCGTAGTAAATATCTTGGTAATAAAGAACAACATGTGTATTATTTTGCAACACCTCATATATAGTAATAATTGAGGGGGTTGAGTTGACGTAAGGTGTTGTTGTATGATTATATTTTGATATGATACTGATTTATATATCTTGGTAATAAAGAACAACATGTGTATTATTTTGCAGCACCTCATATATAGTAATAATTGAGGGGGTTGAGTTGACGTAAGGTGTTGTTGTATGATTATATTTTGATATGATACTGATTTATTTGCACGATGGAAGGAAAGTGTCGGTGGTTATTTGATTATGGCTGTACAGAGCTTCCCAGTCTATACGTATACCTTCCCTATAGAATGGAAAAGACATACTGTATAAATAAATGACAATAATCTGTATATATATGTATGCTATACCTATATATATGAATGCTATGGGGTTAGACTTTATACCATACAGAGCCTAGACATTAAAAAGAAAGAACACTATATATGTTTATGTTGTCACTAATGTATATACCGGTAATATGAGGTGTGTGGGTTGGTCTCTTTCATGTCCACAGAAAATGTGTTCAGGTTAAGATGTTCAAGGGATGACTATACTGTTCCTCGAGCCATAGTTGGGGCTTGTACTAAAGGTAAATAAAGAACTTAATAAACAGAGAAAAAATCCATGCACTGTAAAATATGTCAATTTTTATTATTATTATTATTATTATTATTATTATTATTATTATTACTATTATTATTATTATCAATGTTGTTTTTTGTTATCTTTCATGATATTACTGCCATTGTTAACATTTAGTCTATTTACTCTAATTAATCTCCCACCATGTATCAAATAACTTCATGAATGGTAAATAATTAACTTTAAAAAAAATTATATCCATGCACAAGTAAATAGGTAGATCTCTCCCATGCATGCAGAGGTTGGAGGTATACAGTATAAGTGTCTTAAGGAGGTCGTGTATGCATGATGTAGTTGGATATTTTGGAGGTAAACGAGTCCTTCAAATATTACTACGAAACGCCACTTATATATTGAAGGAGCTTGTTTCGTGGCATGGTCAGCTAGGAGGAATCAGAAGCCTCCAATTTTCATACACGATCACATGCAGGGTCCTTAAGGGGAGATTATCTTGGTAGTAAATTGAAAGGCTATTGCATCCTCCGAACTATATATACGAGAAAACAGACGTCCTCAGTGGTAATAATATATATAGGGGTTCTGTTTCATGGCATAGTTTGAAGGAATAAAAGCCCTTCCAATTCACCAACAAAAGAATCTTCCCTAAGTTAGTGCATCCACCACTTTATGTTACCGTATATCTTGGAAAATACACCAACGCATAAAGAAAAAAAAGGTTAAATTATACGATCGAGTTACCTTAGACTTCAAATTTCGAACCCTGGTCATTTGTGCGGCAATAGGAATTAAAATAAAAAAGACTTCCTTACTATAAGCTATTTATTTATATATAAGGGCAGGGTAATGGTATAAATCAATGCCCACACAGAAGTTACAGCAAAGCGCTACTACCCCTTCCCCACAAAACTTTCTTGTGGTGACGAGCATCAAAACGTGCTTGTATATATGGGTCAAGATCTCAATTGGTATGGGTTCGACAGGAGGCGACATCGTTATAATATATACCAGTACTTCAACACCCTATAATTATACCTCGACCTTTGTATGCCTTCCTTAGGGTTATAGAAATGGTGATAGAAGTTATAGATGGTGATATAGTTATAGATTGATGGTTATAGAAGTGGTGGGCCAAAGGGAATTTAACTATATATATATATGCAAGGTAATTTCTCCAGCCTCCATACATACATGCAGGATATCATCAAGGACAGACCGGAGGACAAAAGAGTCGCGTCCGAATTGAAACCTCTTTTACTGTTTATCCCATTTTAAGGAGAGAATGTCTTGTTGGTGAATTGGAAGGTTTCTGGTTCTTCCAAACTATACCATGCAAGAAACAACAGATCTTCTATTAGTACCATTGAGAGAGTCTGTTTTCTGGCATTATATAGATAGAAGGAAGTTATATAGAATCAGTAGCCTTCCAATTTGCCAAACAGAAAATCTCCTCTTAAGGAGGTAATTCGCTTTTGTTAAATTGGAGCTCCTCGATTCCTCCAAAGTATGCCAGGAAACAGGACCAGAAGAGCAAAAATAATGGTGTTCTGTTGCTTGGAATAGTCTGCATGGAGGATTCAGTTGCTCCAGAATTATCAACACAAAACTTCCCCCTTAAAGACGCGACCGTATACTGTACATACGTATACATACATAAGGTGACTGGCAGTGTACATACAGGATATAGTGAAGGACGTGTTAACAAAAGAATGCCATTGGGGATACCTTGAAAATGTGAATTCCTAATGAGATCACTTAAGTTTTATACGCACAGAGGTTAAGGCACACACACACACACACACACAGGATGCCACCAAGGACGTCAGCAACAAGGACTAAATAGGAAGAGCTAACTACATAATAGGAAGGAGGAGCTATAAGGCTAGTGTAGGAGGTTATAGCTGTATGTGTGTACGTATGTGTTGTCAGGGTTAACGTGAGGACCATCTCACCACAAGGACGGTGATAGGACAACCCTAGTCAGTCCTTCATGCCCTGTCCTATACCTCCCGCGTCCTTCACTCCATGTCTCTTTATCCGGGACACTTGCTACATAGCCTTAAGGGACCCTGTGTGTGTTGTAGTCGGAAATTTCGAGGTTATTAGTGAGTCCTTCAAACATTGCCACGAAACGCCACCTATATGTATGGAAGGAGCTTGTTTCGTGGCATAGTTAGGAGGAATCAGAAGCCACGAAACACCAGCTATATGTATGGAAGGAGCTTGTTTCGTGGCATATATAGTCAGGAGGAATCAGAAGCCACCAAGTCTTATACACGATCACAGGGTTCTTAATTAAGGGGAGATTCTTTTGTTGGTGATTTTGAAGGTCTGCATATAGTGATACCTCCTAACTCTATAATGCTACTAAACAGCAGATACCCTATTAATAGTACCATAGTATAGTAGAGTATAGTCTGTTTTCTGGCATATATAGTTAGGAGGAATCATTAGCCTTCTATGCAAATCCACCAACAAAAGAATCTCCCTTATATCAATCATCAATCCCCTTATATAAGAGTCTGGTATTCAGGAAACTCTATTGACTACTTATATTGGAATCTGGGACGAGTAGCGGTGATATAATTATAGTCTACACACGCCCTATACTGTTGGCTCTCTCTATATATAATCTGTACATGATCTATATTATTGTTCTCTCGTCAGCTACATCACTAGAATCTGAATTTAAAGTCTCTCTCTCTCTCTCTCTCTCTCTCTCTCTCTCTCTCTCTCTCTCTCTCTCTCTCTCTCTCGTTATTACAATATATTATGCCCTCATTTATTTTATTTATTTTATTGTGTGCCGTTTCGTAATGTTTTTTGTCACTACGTCAACCTATACAATATTTTTTCCTTGGTGACGCCGCGGAGATTGAGTAATATTTCTTAATAATACCCTAACGCCGAAACTGAGAGACTTACATAAATATATTTGTCGTAACGTTGTGATAAAAAAATGTAGAAAGAATATCAAGATGGTGTATGATTGAATTTAAACATATAAACATCGACCACAGAATAATAATAATAATTTTAAAGGGATGATCTGACATTTCTATACACCCATCCATCGTTATTTGTAGGCTTTTGTTTTTGTCCTAATAATCGACTTGTATATCAGTGAGGATCGGAAGGAATCCAGAGACAGTCTTATATAAACATCGAGTAACAGAGAAAATGTAGAATATTGAATATGGGGTAACTAACTTAAAATTCTTGGCCATGATTAATGGTTATTTATCGTGTGCTTACTGTTCTTATTGTTATTATTATTATTTCATATAAGCCTGTATCTAAGTGTATTAATATTACACAGCAATATATATCTTTAGTAGTCTCCCAACAAAAGCTCTTTTTATTAAGTTGAAATAAAAAATAAAAGATCTATAATGGTGTTGTATTTAACGTTATATAGTGTGTTTAGTAGTCCACAGTTCACTTTTATGTTAACACACATCATATCTACACACACACACACACACACACACGTATATACAAAATGGTGCATGATGTGAGGGTCAGAAGGATGGTGTAGGAGTGTATAGGGAAGGATACAAGGATAAGCAGTCCCAGGGTCGGAGTATTGAGCCGGCCATATTCTCACGGTCATATGTCCTGAAGGATGCTGGCTGGCGGCTGCTGCTGCTGCTGCTGGTGGACAGTGTTGCCAGGTCTGCTTGACGAAATTTTCCCAACTTCAACATCAGAATTTCCCTATTTTCTCAAAATTTCCCTGTTTACTCTTGAAGATAGTCGTATATTTTCCATCTACTTCAGTGGTTCTTAAACTGGGGGGCGCCAGAAGCTTCCAGGGGGGGCGCGAGCAGGGTTTTGGTAAATAATATGTGATGTTAATTATTGCACAAATTTCCACATTTTTTTTTACCCCGACCCATACCATTAGTAATTTTGAATTCATAGTATACTATTTGGTAAACATTTTAAGGGATAGGGGGGCGGGGCGTGAGGAAAAGAAGTTTAGGAACCACTGGTCTACTTGATATTTCGTCTGGTAGAAATTTTCCCATTTACTCTTGAACAACTATTATAATTTTTCCATTGTTACATCTAATTCCCCATGTCTAGAGAAAATTTCCCATACTTGGCAACACTGCTGGTGGGACTGTCCTTCCCCTCCTTGCTGGTCCTATGATACTCTCCTCACACAGTCCTTCCTTCCTATCCTTCATTCTGAGTACCAGTATATAATTCCCTTCCTTCAATAGCTGTGTATGGACATAATATATTGTATACGCTATTATTATCATTATTTTGCTACTTAACTCATGGGAGTGGCTGAAAGAGAGTTAGTTATATAATCCAACTCCCTCACCTCCACAACCCCCCTCCCCTCGTCGGGTATACTGGACTCCCCCTCGTATGATAATGGACTGGCCCACTCACTCACTCACTCGTGTTTATCAGCTCAGCCAGCGACGGAAGCCTAACAGTATTATTATATCAGAGCTTTCCACTCGAGTATCTGCCTTATAATTACACAGTATAACGTTGTCACTATGTCAGTTTATAATATATACAATGGGTCGATTCCACAGTCGTATTCGTTTGTAAGCTTCCTAACCAACCACATTTGTAATAAGGCTTCATTATTTTCCAAAAGCCGAGTAGGCTATCCACCCACATTCACAAAATCGATCCAACAGTTAGATAATGATGATCACTGCATAGTTTACTCACCAAATTCAATAAATAATTCAGCCATAAGTCATTTACACGGCTAAGATTCTTTCGTTTGCGTGCTTACAAACCACTAACAACGACTGAGGAATCGACCCAATGTCTGTACTTAAGGTTGTAGTATGGTGTTGGTAAATCTGGAGCAAATGATTCCTCCAAACTATTCTAAGCAACTAGGATACCATTATTTTTGTTCATCTGGGCCTGTTTGTTTTCCTGACATATGATATACTTTGGAGGAATCAAGGCACTCAAATGTACAGTCGGCGGCAAAAGTCGAGTCGTCATATCAGTCAAGTCATGAAAATTTAATACAGTATGGAAATGTAAGCTTCACAGGCTCGTAAAATGAAAAACCAGCAGAGCAGTTCATTAATTTGTCGCCTGGATATTGTAATTCTGTGTTGGTGAATGTGTTTATTTCATGATTATCCTTTATTATGTTTATCTTTCAAGAAGCACGTGAGTGAGGCGACATACATGACACGACTTTTGCCGCCAACTGTACTGTACCAAAAGAATACTATCTCCTTAAGGGGGTGCGAGAATTGGGGGACAGGCTTTGGGGGGGGGGGTTAGGGGGGTGCGGGAATAGGGGGACAGGCTTGGGGGGGGGGGGTTTAGGGGGTTGCGGGAATAGGGGACAGGCTTTCTACCCACCCCAAACCTGTCCCCTTATTCCCGCACCCCCACCTAGTCCCCCCCGAAGCCTGTCCCCTACTCCAGCACCCCCTTAAAACAATTTATTTCCGAGAGGATTATATAATGTAGGGATAAATTTCGTATGCTCATTTTATTATAAGTCTAATTATAATTCATGTCTGGCAATGTGTGTGGGACTTTAATCCATGCAAGAGAAAGGAATCACTTGTATTTCATCATATATCATTGGTTTAGGAAGGGAGTTACTGACTAATACTGAACCTTTCATAATATTATATCATGAAGAGAAACAAACGCCAGGGTTACTAAGCACTGATTGATTGATTGATTTATTGATATATTAGGGGGAGGGGTAAGCACTAACTATTATATCGTGAACACAAAGCAATGATTATTAACCTTGTTGTTATTGTATAGTTTATTGTTGTATATATTATTGTATTAATTGTAGTTCACTTCCTGGTTATCCTTCACTTCCCAAACAAGTCAGTATAAGAGATTAAGTTAAGGACCCTGTAATCGTGTATGAAAATGGGAGGCTTCTGATTCCTTTTGACCATGCCACGAAACAAGCTCCTTCCATATAGGTGGTGTTTCGTAGCAATATTTAAAGGACTCGTGTACACTCGTGATACATAATTTCTGACCAGAGTGTGAGGAGCAGAAAGCTTCGAATCGCCTGGTATTGTTCATTTCCCCACCCAGTACACCTATCGAATGAGTTCGAATGCAGGGTATGTGTGTGTGTGTGGTGCCTGCCGTTCGTCTCTGGTCAGGGATTACGTATCACGAGTGTACATACCTCCAATTTTCTGACTACAACACAGGGTCCCTTAACCTGCTTTACACTATACGATAACGTGCTGTACAATCTGGCTGTTTATTATGATTAACCTTATGGTAAATACACTGAACAATTATTATTCATGTGAGAAGAAGAAATACACACAGTCTCATCAAGTTGGTCATGAGGAATCAGAAGCCTCAAATTTTCATACACGATCACATGCTAGGTCCTTAACTCATCCTTTCATAGACTTGTGAAGGCATGTTTGTTTGTTTTCACCTAATTATGGTCTTCAGTGTTTCTCATCAGACATGGCAGGCGACAGCACTTTATATATATATATATATATATATATATATATATATATATATATATATATATATATATATATATATAGTCTGTGAGTGTTAAGGTGATAATTCTTTTTTGTTACATTGGACCGCCTCGATTCCTCCAAAGTAAGCTAGGAAACAGGACCAGAAGAGCAAAAATAATAGTGTTCTGTTGCTTGGAATAGTTTGGAGGATACAGTTGCTCCAGATTTACCAACACAAAACTTTCCCCCTTAAGGACCTTGTGATCGTGTATGGGATTTGGTGGCTTCTGATTCTTCCTGACTCTGCCACGAAACAAGCTCCTTCGATATAGGTGGTGTTTCGTGGCAATATTTGAAGGACTCGCTGACCTCCAATTTTCTGGCTACAACAATTAAACTCTTAATCTTAATTCTCTACATGATGAACCGAAATATGTCATCTTTAATTTATTCATGTCTGGCAATGTGTGTGTGTGACTTTATTTCACGAGAAAGGAATCACAAAACCCAACTGAATTATTATATCGTTTAACTTCAGCACATTAGAGTCCATCCATGGTGTATTGAGATTTCCATGCATGATATCTTGCTGACACACATCAAATCTTCCGACAACATAACTCAATCGACGATACCTTGACGTATACAGAAACAATCGACGGTTCTGGTGTATCTATATACTGTACTCTCGGAATTCATGATCATTATCCGATGCTTCGTTTGTAAGTGTGTGTGCATCCATGGGTCCAGACAGTTCAACACTTCAATATTACTCTCGAGTCCAAACCCAGGATTCATATTGGTTGTGGTTGTCTTGTGTTAAAGGTCCGATTCCACTGTGGCTTGGGTTTGTTATGATCCTCCCCAACCACACTTATTGTCAGTCTTGATTATACAAAACAAACTCGGTAGTCATAGCCACAAAATATTTCAGGTACCGTAGTTCCTTTATTACGATAGTTTCATAGTGGAGTTATCAAATTCATCAAATAATTCACTCATGAGTCATATACACAGATAATTTTCTTTCGTTATGGTGCTTGCAAACCAAAACAAACCACTGTGGAATCGGCACAATGTCTCAGATAGCGTATAGCAAGATCTAGGTATTCTAGATCTTGCCATGGTGTATAGTGTCACCCCATCACTCATACGTATGTGCATGAGTACTTGGGGAGTATGCCGAGCAGCTGCACAATTATTAATTCACACAATTATAAACCCTTGAATTGTGAAGTGTTAATACTGGCAGATTGTGTTGGCCAATGTACTGTACTGTAACTTGTATGTATATATTGTGTTCAGTGGGAAATAACACAGCTTTTGTATAGAACAGCATAAGAAGCAATTTTTTTCTTTCGCCAGTGTTATCATCGGGGAGTGACATGAAGACTGTCATGGCAACTGGATAGACAGACGACGTGCAGGTCAAGATGAGAAGGTAAGTAAGAGAGTTATGTTGTTAATTGTTACTGCAGGATTTAGATCAAGCTTGACACGGTGACTGAGCATAATGGAACTAAGAGGAGACTGACTGTATTTTGTTAGCTCTCTCTATATATATATTTGTAGCTATTGAGGTAAGAGAATTGATCGAGCTTGACACGGTGATTGATCATTATGGAACTGAATGAGAGGTGACTATATTTTGTTGGATCCATCTATATATTTTTTTTGTAGGTCGAAATGAGGGTAAACTATACTGGTTGATATTGTATTTATTTTGGCGGTGTTCTATCGGGTGTCCTGTTTATAATATTTGTTGATTACTTTTACTTACTTATTACTTATAGAAAAGGAAGTTACCTAACACTTTCTTTCATTTTTTTTTTTTTTTTTTCGAATTGGTGTGTATTTTTATCGAGCATGTGTAGTTTCTCAGAGCGACAAACTGCTATTTATGTAACTTAACTATATAATATTTTTTTTTATTCCCCGTTTTCACCCTATTTCTTTCCCATACATTGCTTGAAGATCGAGGGAAAATTATTACGATATAAAACACGTAAGACGATGAAATATTTATGGCAGAACTAAACTTTGATTTCTTAAAGTCCATTTCGTATTTATGCCTCAATTGTCGCATTTGTTTTGGTAGCTTCAATGGCCGCCGTGTCCATAAACTTTTTTTTTTATTATTATTATTATTATTATTATTATTATTATTATTTTTTTTTTTTTTTTTTTTTTTTTTTTTTTAAGAGGGTAGTATAGTGTTGATAAATCCGGAGTATATTATTCCTCCAAATAATACGACAACTTTTTCCTATGGTTTTATTCCGGCTTTCCTATACATCCACATCTGTCTGTCTGTCTGTCATCTCCTCCTTCCTTCCTTCCTTCCTTTTCTCGTCCTCCTTCTCCTCCTTTTCTTCATTTAGTCACACCTCATTACCACATTTCTCTGGCGCTATATGACCTCACTGTTGCGGCGCCTAATATCAATCAATCAATTTTCTTTATTTTATTACCACCTCCTCATTCATCACTCCCTCCCTCAGCTCTTCCTCCTCCTCCTCCTCCTCCTTTCCCCTTTCGTCTCCCCTCAGCAGCGTTCAGAAAATGGTAAATGTACAGCCACAATCAAATATCCACCGACACTTTCCTTCCATCATAGTAAATATCTTGGTAATAAAGAACAACACGTGTATGGTTTTGCAGCACCTCATAATAATAATTGAGGGGGTTGAGTTGACATAAGGTGTTGTATGATTATATTTTGATATGATACCGATTTATTTGCACGATGGAAGGAAAGTGTTGGTGGATATTTGATTGTGGCTGTACTGTCGTTGAATTCTTACTTGACTGCATTATTGTTGAAACATGCATGTGTGTGGGAGCATAAATTATATAAAGTTACAATTACTGTGGTATGCTTACATGATCGTGTTTACTGCATGTACAGCCAAAATCAAATAAACACCAACACTTTCCTTCCATCGTGCAAATAAATCAGTATCATATCAAAATATAATCATACAACAACACCTTACGTCAACTCAACCCCCTCAATTATTATTATGAGGTGCTGCAAATTCATACACGTGTTGTTCTTTATTACCAAGAGATTTACTATATGATGGAAGGAAAGTGTTGGTGGATATTTGACTGTGGCTGTACAGGCTCATGTGACCTGAATCATCACTTTATTATCATTTATGCTCGTCTAAATAAACCCCTGGTGGGATTCTTTATCAGCCTTATTGTGTGTGTGTGTGTGTGTAGTCACGGTTGGTTCGTAAAAAAGTATAACTCCAGTAAAGACAAACGATTACCGCGGTGGTATTAATTAAGGGCGCTGTGATTGTGTATGAGAATTAGAGGCTTCTGATTCCTCCTGACTATGCCACGAAACGAGCTCCTTCCATGTAGGTAGTATTTTGTGGCAATATATGAAGGACTCATTTATCTCCAATTTTCTGACTGCATCATAGGGTCCCTCAGCTATAGGTTAGATTATATTATGTCCTTGAATTCGTTTTGTATTGGTAAATTTAATGAGATATAGAGAAGACACTTATAGATTATTATAAAAAAAATATCCTATAGATAGATTTACCCTACAATGTTTTTTTTTTTTCTCTCTCTCTCTCTCTCTCTCTCTCTCTCTCTCTCTCTCTCTCTCTCTCTCTTTTTTTTTACCGAGGTTGAGACTAGTTCGTATACAGAAGGGAAATAATATTATGCGCGCGGGAGTGTTCTGAGGTGCTAGACTTCCTCCCCTACGCCACAATGGACTAACCCACTCCAAGCTGTAGTCACACACACACACATAGCCAGCATATCAGAGTAACACACACACACACACATCATATCACAACAACAACACACACACACACACACACACAATCAACACACAGCATATCACAACAACAATAAAACAAACACACACACACACACATAGCATATCAGAACAACAACAACACACACACACACACACATAGCATATCACAACAACAACACACACACACACACACAGCATATTAGAATAGTAACACACACACACACACACACAGGTACAAACATAACTCTTCATTCTTTAACAGTATATAATGTACAGTGTTGGTCAATCTGGAGCAACTGATTCCTCCAAACTATTTCAAGCAACCGACCCCCATTATTTTTGTTCATCTGGTCCTGTTTCCTGACATACTTTGGAGGAATCAAGGCACTCCAATGAACTAATTAAAACAATACTATACCCTTAATTTGAATCATTGTGGGATGGTTGCAAGGAGTCGGTCGATTCCACGGTGGTATTTGTTTGTAAGCTTCCTAACCAACCACACTTGTCTTAAGGCTTCATTATTTTCCAAAAGCTGAGTATCCACATTCACAAAATCTATCAAGCAGTTTAGATAATGATGATCACTGCATAGTTTACTCACCAAATTCATTAAATCATTCAGCCATAAGTCATTTACACAGCTAAGATATTTTCGTTTGCGTGCTTACAAATCGCCACGAACCATGCTCTGTGGAATCGACCCAAGGAGAGGAAGCGTTGGTAACTGTTTGCTGCTCAGGGGACGTTAAAAGTTATATATTATACAGTATATATATAAAGAACATATGGAGGCTTCATTATTATATAGGCATGCAATTCTCTGGCATATAAAGTATCTCTCTCTCTCTCTCTCTCTCTCTCTCTCTCTCTCTCTCTCTCTCTCTCTCTCTCTCTCATGTCACTGTTTATTCTTGACAACAGGTTCGATATAGACTTGTTTGCATCGTATGAGTCGGTAATAACTAAAATCCATGGTATAAATTTGACTTGAAAATGAAAAGAAAAAATTAAAAAAAGTTGGTGCGAGGCCTGGAAGTCCCTGTAACAAGTGGGAGGATTAATTAAGGAGATAGAGGGGATGCATGGAAGAAGTTCAAACATGAGGGATAATATAGAAGGAAATGTATGTGTGTGTTGTTGTTGTTGTTGTTGTTCTGATATGCTGTGTGTGTGTGTGTGTGTATGTGTGTTGTTGTTCTGATATCATGGCTGTGTGTGTGTGTATAATTATGTGTTGTTGTTCTGATATCATGCCTGTGTGTGTGTGTGTGTGTGTTGCTCTGATATCATGGCTGTGTGTGCCGGTATGTGTGTTGTTGTTCTGATATCATGGCTGTGTGTGTGTGTATGTGTGTTGTTGTTCTGATATCATGGCTGTGTGTGTGTGTATGTGTGTTGTTGTTCTGATATCATGGCTGTGTGTGTGTGTATGTGTGTTGTTCTGATATCATGGCTGTATGTGTGTGTATGTGTGTTGTTGTTCTGATATGATGTGTGTGTGTGTGTGTGTGTGTGTTGCTCTGATATCATGGCTGTCTGTGTGTGTGTGTGTTGTTGTTCTGATATGCTGTGTGTGTGTGTGTGTGTGTGTGTGTGTGTGAGCTGTATAGGGACATGTTGAAGAATAATATTGAACACAGGGAGTGGCATGGTTCCAAGGGGCGCCAAAACCAAAAAAGTATTACCCAACACCAAAACAATACGGTAATAATTCATGATGGAAAACTGACAGGTATTTTATTTTTGACCCATAAAATAAATAAATAAATAAATACATATAAACAAAAATATTATCAAACCCTAAATAAGCCAGCCAGCGATTGTTAGAAAACACAAAATCAGACATATTGTTTTTTTTTTACTAGAACCAGGTTTAGTGAGAATCCTTAATTTTCGTCTGTCTGTCAGTCAGTCTTTTGTGTTGTATAGTCGATCGAGTCTATAAAATAACTATATAACTCCCATGTCACTCAATCACTGGCCTAGCTAGCTATATATTGGATTCGATTTATTTCCGGGTGAGGTAACTTGCACCCATGTATACATTATAATAATCTGTGGTAAAATGCTGGTACAGTCACGAGCACTAATAAGTATACAGCTTTGGTTGGTTGAAGCTTTAAACAGTCCACCAATTCACCAACGAAGTAATTCCAATGGAGATCTTATTCTGTATTTATTTACTGTCTCTAGCTAGGTATTCTAAGCACACCTGAATACTTATTAGTGCTCGTGACTGTACCTACACGTCACAGGTTAATTAGGAATAACGTCCTTTAATTAAATCAGTGAGGTAAAACAAACAAGTCACTCTCGACGAAGGATTACTATGTCATTGTGTGTGTGTGAGTTTAACCATGTAATAACCATATGTTCATGATTATAAGCCAAGTCCTGATAGAGTGATTGATGGATGACTATATAGTGTGATAATTGGAGGTGGGTGGGTGAGGATCGTATACTCAAAATACCTGGTGTGAGAATTTGAGGTCACTGAGATTCTTATACTCAAAATACCTAGTGAGATTCGTATACTCAAAATACCTGGTGTGAGAGTTTGAGGTGACTGAGATTCGTATACTCAAAATATCTGGTGTCGTGAGAGTTTGAGGTGAGATTCGTATACTCAAAATACCTGGTGAGATTCGCATACTCAAAATACCTGGTGAGATTCGTATACTCAAAATACCTGGTGAGATTCGTATACTCAAAATACCTGGTGAGATTCGTATACTCAAAATACCTGGTGAGATTCGCATACTCAAAATATCTGGTGTCGTGAGAGTTTGAGGTGAGATTCGTATAGTCAACAATATCAAGTCCAGTTACTGAAGGACTCTGTAATTCGACACGAGCTAACAACAGTCGTGGGGTTAGAATCCGGCTTGATGACGAGGGAAGGGAGAGCAAGGGAGGATAGAGGGAAGGGAAGGGTAGGGTGGGAAGGAGAGACAGGGAGGAATGGAGGGAAGGGTAGGGCGGGATAGGGTGGGAGGGAGAGACAGGGGGAATGGAGGGGAGGGGAGGGGGGGATAGGACGAGGAGTGGGAAGGGAGGGGAATGGAGGGAGAGACAGGGTGGATAGAGGGAAGGGAAGGGTAGGGAGGGAGAGACAGGGTGGATAGAGGGAAGGGAAGGGTGGGAGGGAGTGACAGGGTTGAAGGAGGGGAGGGGAGGGAGAGGCAGGGAGAGAGAGAGAGAAGAGTATAATACTGAGTAGCTACCACCTCCTTTCACCTGGGCGAGTCCATTTTTACACACAGTCAGTCCTCCCATATCTACCTCCTCTTCTCTTTTATCTTTATTTACGGGTTATTTAGCGGTGATGAGGTTATGTTCACTTCATGAGGATGTATAAGTCATCATTTTCGTAAACATTGCATGAATACATATAATAATAAATACCATTCTACACATAATACCAAAAGTGAATCTTGAAATATATAAACTCGAATTGATGTTGTTAATTAATAGATATTACAGTAGTTTGCCAGCATTAAAAAAAATAAATAAAACAATAACCACATTAAATAATACAAAAAAAATCGAGTAGTATGTGTGAATAAATTCCTCATAATATAACTTAGCTAATTAAAATAGAATAAATACACATAGAATATATTATAAGTACACGTGTATACAGTATATCACTTAGCTATATGTAGAAAATATACATATATATAAAAATACACATGACATCCCCGAACATTCACTATACCGACTTGGGAACCTCGACCGTGAAATGTGAAGCCGCCCAAGTGAAAGCGAGAGTGAGGGTGAAAGTGGATAGAGAGAGCGAGAGTTGGGATGGGGGGGTTCAAGGATAGAGAGAGAGGGAGAGGCCAGCCGAGGGTAGCGAGAGGGAAAGTGGAGAGAGAGAGAGAGAGTGAGTGGTGCCGGAGAGAGTGAGAGAGAGAGAGAGAGAGAGCAGAGCTAATGTGTGTGTGTTTCTATATCCCTCAAGTGCCTAAGAACAATTTTAGGTAATAATATTCACAGATAGATTAAATTCTGATTGACTCCCAACTTCCTCTACATACATACATAGATAGGTTTATAATAGAAGGAGAAAGAGGAGGGTAGGCTATAGATGAGATGGCACGGGAGAAAGGAAGCGTTGAGGGGCGTGTCTGTGTCTGTGTGTGTGTCAGAAAGAGCCAGATCTTGTTTTCTGTGTGGTTGAGAATATATATAGTGTAGTTATCCATGAAGTGTATATATCCCTTGTGTGGGTAACTGTATCATTCTCTCAGAACTAATGATAAATGAGTAACTTTTATAAATGTAATCTAGAATACCAGTTGCTATTATTCTGATAGATAGAGCTGCAGGGTAATATATTAAGAATCTATAAATATATTAAGAGATATATATTAAGAGTAATATATTAAAAGAAAACCTCCTTTCGGTAAATTAGAGGGGTTACTGAATCCTTTAAAGTCTAAATTATATCCCAGGAAACAAATTAACCTTAAAGGGGGAAATTCTGTGTTGGTAAATCTGGGGCAAAAGAATCCTCCAAACTATTCCAAGCAACAATAGAAAGCACCATAATTTTTGCTCTTCTGGTTCTGTTTCCTGGCATACTTTGGAGGAATCAAGGCACTCCAATCTTTCAAAAGTATACTATTCCCTTAATTAAACTCCTTCGAAATGCATCGGCGCCATCCATGGGAAATTAATTTATATGATTTTTTTTATGTATTGTGAAGATCATACAATAGTTCATACAGTTCACATCACTTGTATCAAATTTATGGCTTAGGAACGTTAATAGCATCAATATATATAGGATATCAGCCTTGGACAGGACAAGTAAAATAAAAGAGTGATTAGACATGTATGTGGTGGAAAGAAATTACTGATCTGGAATGTGAAATACGAGTAATCGAATACATTTTATCGCTATTGCCCACAATTTAATAAAAACAAAAATATATACTGTATATATGCTTCCGTTATATATAAGAAACTATTTTTTCAGCAGTAATATGAAAACGTATGGAAAAAAAATGCAGCCTATTTTGCTGTTTATAATTTTTTTTAGAGTGTTTCCAAAAATACAGTTTTATGTTTGGCACAAATTAATTGAATGGAAGATGTAAATGATACAGTATAATTATAAATATATTCTTTAATGGCTCAGATTGGGAAGCAGTTAAGGGCTGTGGTATATATATGTAACACAATTTAGGTTTTCATGTGTGTTTTGGGTCAGTCTAATAATAATAATAATAATAATAATAATAATAATAATAATAATAATAATAATAATATTAATAATAATATTAATAATAAAATTTGTAGTAATAATAATAATAATAATAATAATAATAATAATAATAGTTGTAGTAGTAGTTGTTATAGTGGCAATAATAATAATAATAATAATATTAATAATGATGACGAGATGTTGTCATGGGATAAAAAAAAAATATATATATATACTGTATATACACTGTGGTTCTAGTATTATAAAGCGGCCTTGACTAGTGCTTTCTCTCCTTCTCTCTAGCCTTCCCTTACTCTCTCCATCTCCTCTGACTTTCCTATGACCTCTGGGTGTCCCTCGCCGCCTCTCACATACTTTCTCTCACTCTCTCCCACACTCTCTCGCGCGCGCTTTCCTTTGGGATAGACTTTCTTTTCGCGAGTGGCTCATCCTCCCTCTCTCCTTCCCTCCAGCTCTCTCTCTCTCTCTCTCTCTCTCTCTCTCTCTCTCTCTCTCTGTGTAGTGGGTGTTGTGAGTATAAATGGAAGATGGGATGACGGGAATAATAATTGGTAGACTGATATCATGCAGTGGTAAAAGAGAAGAGAGTTAGAAAGACAAACAGTACTTTATACCTCAGTAGATGTTATAGTAATGTTTGTAGTAGTTATAGTCATTATAGTTTTTATAGTAGATATTATAGTATATAGTGTGTAGCCTATACACTGAAAATTAAGTAGAGTATACAGAGGAAATAAAAGGGATAAAGTGGATATTTTTAGAAGAAATTTGTGAAACATTAAGGTGGTAATTCTTTTTTTGTTACATTGGAGTGCCTTGATTCCTCCAAAGTATATATGCTAGGAAACAGGACCAGAAGAGCAAAAATAATGGTGTTTTGTTGCTGGGAATAGTTTGGAGGATTCAGTTGCTCCAGATTTACCAACACAAAACTTCCCCCTTAATTAAGTAGACTGTCGATATAACTTGAGTAACCGATTCCTCCAAACTATTCCAAGTAACAGATCACCATTATATTATATGTTAATCTAGTTCTGTTTCCTGGCATACTATTATGGAGGAATCAAGGCAGACTTAAGGGGATAGTATAGGCTACTTTTGATACATTAGAGTGCTTTGATCCCTCCAAATTATGCCAGGAAACAGACCCACATAAAGAAAAATAATTGTATCCTGCTGTTGCCTGGAATAGTTTGGAGAAATCATTTGCTCCAGATTTATCACCCCCTCTTAAAGGTTATCCCCAAGTTAGGCGTAACAAAATTGTCTAAACATAACATTAATATATTGATGTATCTCTGCTAGTATTATATAGTTCACTCCTCCTGGCATTGCAAATTTTGTTGTGTTGGTATATTTTTAGTAACTGTAATCGATGTTTATAAACGCACATATGATTTTGATAACCTCAATCATTTGACCTCACAAACCCCTTTTCAAACAGCAAACATAAGCTTTATCAGGTGTAGGCTATCATGTGCCTGATTTAATTAATTGTTTAATTAATTGTTTATTATTTACCCCGCGAATGAACTCCCAAACCTCACATTGTCATTTACTGGTGCCGGCGACCAGAACTGTACAATGTTTTCCATATGCGTCTGTATAGTCACGAACACTAATAAATATCCAGGTGTGCATGGAATACCTATATATAGAGGTAGTAAATAAATGCACAATACGATCTTTTTTTGGAATGACTTCGTTGGTGAATTGGACTGCATATTCAAAGATTCAACCAAAGCTGTATACTTATTAGTGCTCGTGACTGTATATTAAGAGTTTGAGCATCCCTTCGGACCCATGCCATTCATTCCCTTTTCTCTCTTCAGCAATCCTTCCTTTCTTTCCTTTTCCTTCGTGATTGATGTCCCTCCTTTCTTTCTGCTTCGTCCTTTATGACTACAACACTTCACTCTTATGTATGTATGTATGTCTGTCTGTCTGTCTATGTTTCTCTCTTTACCTAGCAACATTCACCCATGCAGCCAGCCAGCCATCGCCTTTCTCCACCCCTTCACCCCGGCACCAAAAATTTCTCCCCATACCAAACTCGCACATTGCTTCTCCCTGCTCCAGTTGTCCACATTTTGCACACTTTCTAGGCCATCCCGACCCCGCCCGGGCTCACAGGAGGGCCAAGGGAGAGGGAAAGTGTACCACGAAAACATTAAGTGGTTCAGGGCTCTTAGTAAAGGCCCGGGAGTGAGAGGGAAAGTGGAGCAAAAGTGAAATGCCGAGAGCGCTGAAAATTTATTGGAGTTACTCATCAAATCATTCATTTTCTTTAGTGTCCTGAGAATTAGGTTTTCTGTGTAGAGGAGAATTTAGGGGTATCTCTATTGTTCTTTATTTTCGTCTAATATTCATACAACTCATTAGTTTCAAGTGAGTCAGAAATTACAGAGGCTCCCATGGACAATATACAGCTGCTTGTTATTGTTTATGGAAAAGTCCCGTATAATTCAAGCACTGTAGGGGGCAATGATTCTTCCGAAAAGTCCCACAATAATACGAAACATAAAATAATAATAATAATAATAATAAAACTGTATGCTGTGTGAAGAAGTCTATTTATTACTTGGCATAATTTAGAGGAATTAGCTACCTTCATTTCAACAACACCATAATAACCAAAATTATTTACCCTCGTGTAGCTGATATGCCACAATCAGTTATGCTACCTAGATATCATATTATATCGCTTATTGTACAGTCACGAGCATTAATAAGTTTTCAGGTGTGCTTCGAATACCTACCCAGAGACAGCCAATAAAGGCACAATAAGATCTCCATTGGAATTACTTCGTTGGTGAGTTGCTGGACTGTTCAAAGCTTCAACCAAAGCTGTATACTTATTAGTGCTCGTGAGTGTACAGTGCCTGAATATATACACACAGAATTAAAACTCCATTGTGCAAATAAATAATCTCTATCATATCAAAATATAATCATACAATAACACCTTACGTCATTTCAAATCCCTCATTTATTATTATGAGGTGCTGCAAAATCATACACGTGTTGTTCTTTATTACCAAGATATAATTTTACTACGATGGAAGGAAGGTGTGGGTGGATATTTGATTGGGGCTGTACATGGAGCTTTCAATAGTATTTAGCGACAAACAGTTTATTTAATTATAGTGTCGTTCTGAAAAGTGTTATTAGATGTGACTATACATTATTTCTATTTCTTTTTCTATATTTCATCACAGGAATTCTTGGAGCTGTACACATTATTATTTTGGGACAGTAAGTTTATAGTAACGCTCTGAAAAATGTTAGTTGTGGTTGTAATTTTAAACTCTCTCTTGCCATGATTCCTCCAAAGTATGCTAGGAAACGGGACCAGAAGAGCAAAATTAATAGTGTTCTGTTGCTTGGAATAGTTTGGAGGATTCAGTTGCTCCAGATTTACCAACACAAAATTATCCTCCTAAAACTCACTGGACTACAAGAAAGTTTGTGAATTATTCTTTGGCAAGACTTTATTATGATCAGTGAAGAGAGGAGAGAAGAGAAACTGAGACGGTGTGGTGGATGTATGTATAAAGTTCAGTGACCACCCTCTCTCTCTCTCTCTCTCTCTCTCTCTCTCTCTCTCTCTCTCTCTCTCTCTCTCTACATCACCCTTACTCTCTCTCTCTCTCTCTCTCTCTACATCACCCTTACTCTCTCTCTCTCTCTCTCTCTCTCTCTCTCTACATCACCCTTACTCTCTCTCTCTCTCTCTCTCTCTCTCTCTCTCTGCATTTTTCCTGTATTCTTCACCTTTACTCTCTCTCTCTCTCTCTCTCTCTCTCTCTCTCTCTCTCTCTCTCTCTCTCTCTCTCTCTCTCTCTCTTACTTTCCACATATTCTAACTTTTCTTATTATACCGTGTGTGACTACTTCAATTGCACACATGTTCTATCTATAAGCAACTGTTAATTAACCAAAAAAATACGTATATAATAGAATGTATTTGCAGATAAAGAACAACAACAATAACAAGAAGGTGTCAATGGCCGAGAATCACGTATACACACACACACACACACACACACACACACACACACACACACACACTATTCGAGACACATGGGGGAGTCCGTCTTGAATCCTCTTAACATAATATCATTCAGGCAGGTACTGGGAAAAATATATTAGCAAGTTACATTACTAATAGAATGCAGTGTGTGTGTTGTATAGACTTTGTGAATGGATGAATGGATGGATGGATACTTGTTCGCTGCTTGATGAAAAATAGCTCCATAAAGGTTTGTTCACACACACACACACACACACACACACTACCTTCCCCCTCCTCCTCTCTCTTAAGAATGGACTCGCCCTCCCTCCACCCAAGACAGAGACTTTCCATGGTATGTACAGCCACAGTCAAATATCCATAGACACTCTACTTCCATCGTATAGTAAATATTTTGGTAATAAACAACAACACGTGTATTATTTTGCAGCACCTCATAGTAATAATTGAGGGGGTTGAGTTGACGTAAGGTGTTGTTGTTGTTGTATGATTATATTTTGATATGATACAAGCTGATTTATTTGCACGATGGAAGGAAGGTGTCGGTGGATATTTGATTGTGGCTGTACTTGTAAGGCAGAGGTTGCTGAAAGTGGATGGGTACCTGTATACATGTTCTTCCTACAATAAAACAACAAACAACTTAAGGGGGTAATTCACTTTTGTTACATTGGAGTGCACTGATTCCTCCAACAAAGTATGCCAGGAAACAGGACCCAGATGGACAAAAATAATGGTGTTCTGTTGTTGCTTGAAATAGTTTGGAGGAATTATTTGCTCCAGATTTACCAACACTGCACTTCCCCCCTTAATTAACGAAAGCCTAACCTGGTACAGTACATATTATACTTTACTTAATTTAACTCTCATCATCATTATTATGGTTCAGTTCCCTTTGATTTAATTTAGTTCTTTCTCAACTTTTTTTTTTTTTTTTTTTTTTTTTTTTTTTGTCTCCGGTATACCTTCGTTCATTCATCTGTTTCCAAGTCCTTTTAAACATCTTTAGTTTGCTTCACTCTTAATTCTTCCTCCATTCTTCCTGTGCACATCTTTCTTATATGGCATAATTCCTCATGACGTTATTTATTCCCTCTTCCGTATTTATTTCCTTTATATTTCTCTCTCTCAGTACCCACCATTTCGTACGTTAATAATTCTCTTGTTGGTAAAATTGGAAGGCTACTGCTGCTGATTCCCCCTAACTATATAATATACTAGAAAACAGACGCTCATTGGTACGAATAGGGGATCTCACCTTAAAATTCACCTTCGTCTCCCCCTAGCTAGCTATGTCCTTCTCTCTCTTTTCCTCGTCACATCCAGCCAGCCAGCCAGCCAGCCATAAAGTTATACCTTCTTCCTTTGTTCCTCTCCCTCTCTTCTCTTTGTGTCATGTCCTCCTTGTATGCTTCCTCCCTCCCTCCTCTGCATCTATACTTCGTCCCTCTTTCTCTTTGTTTGTGTCATGTCCTCTTAATTCACTTCCTCCTTCTTCTTCTTCTGTTTTCTGTATTTCCTTCTTCATTACCTCCATTCTGTGCCATGTCTTCCTCCTTCTCTGACCTTCCTATACTGTACTGTCTTTTCGTGTTCCTGTTTTTGCTCCTTGCTACCCTCTTCCATCCCTTGCCTCGTCCTCCTCCACTTCCTTCATCTTAGCTTGCATTCATGGTCCTCTCTCTCTTCACTATATAGCCTACCATCCTTCCCTCATCCTATTTCCGTTCCACCTTCCTTTCTCTTTCTTCTTATACCACCACCATTCTGACGCCGTTCCTTCCTTGTTCTCTACTCGCTCTATTCATCCCTTTATTCCTATACCTCTGTCCTCCACAACACACTCGGTTTTGACGCCCCTTCGTTCTCGAGTCGATCGCGTTCTGTCTCGTTTGTTGTTAATATATATATCATCTTCACCATATTAAAATTTTGCTGCTATATGAATGAGGGTGATAAAAGTCAATATTTCTGGCAACATGATTTATATTATACATTAAATTTCGCTATAAAAAACTATAATAAGAGTTCCTAAAAGATTGATCTGCCCACCTACCTACCTGCCTGCCTGCCTGCCCTGCCATGGCTTCAGGCAGCTTATGGGGTTCTTCTGAGGTGGTGGGGTTAGGTTAAAGTTAGTTAGTCACCTTCAGAACATCGACAAGGGAGGGTGTGTGTTGTTGAGCTCCCATTGCTTCCTTCATTCTATATATCCTCTTAAGGGACCCAGTGTTGTAGTTAGAAAATTGGAGAATAGCGAGTCCCACAAATATTGCCTCGAAACACCACCTATATGGAAGGAGCTTGTTTCGTGGCATAGTCAGGAGGAATCAGAAGCCTCCAAGTCTCACACACGATCACTGGGTCCTTAATGGGATGGTATACTTTTGTTAGACTGGAGGGCCTTCATTCCTTCAAAGTATGCCAGGAAACAGACCCAGATAAAGAAATGTAATGGTATATTGTTGCCTGGGATAGTTTGGAGGAATCATTTGCTCCAGATTTACCACCCAAAACAATGTGCTCTATACCCCCTTATATTAATGAGAGATTCTTTTGTTGGTGAAGTGAGAAGGTCTTTTTTGATTCCTCCAAACTGTACCACGAAACAGACACACTCAGTGGTCCTAATAGGGGATCTGTTTCTTGGCATAGTTTTGAGGAATCAAAGACCTTCCAAATCACCAACACGAGATTGTAGCTTCCTTAATCACTTGGTTTATTTCAAGCTTTACATTCATATTGGATCTAATAATTTCATTCTGTTTCATCAATAGTTGTTTGATTGTTTTGGTCATTCTGTCATATTGATCTCTTAATTCCTTCATTTATATTCTATTATAATATATACTCGACTTTATCCCCACCCATGCATGAACCCACCACCTATAGCACTTAAATTGTGTTGTGCATATATTAAGCTTTAATTCTTTCTTTTGATATATTCAGCTTGATCTATATATAATGTCTCTACTGTTTCCTTCTATATTATGTCCAGCTTATGGGGGTATATAGCACTTTGTTTTGGGTAGTAAATCTGGAGCAAATTATTCCTCCAAACTATTTCAGGCAACAGGATACCGTTTTTTTCTTCATCTGGGTTTGTTTCCTGGTATACTTTGGAGGAATCAAGGCGCTACAATCTCTCAAAAGTATACTATATGTCCCCTTAATTAACCTCATCGTTTCTCAGTTACCTTTCATATTGTAGTACTCCCCTGTTGTAATGTGTCAAAACTATAAGCATTATGTTCTTGGTTCCAGTAAGGACTCCCTTTTCAATTCATCAGATGTCCCTCATTTCCTTCTATATATATTACCTTCGTGGTTGTTGTGCCTCCTCTCCATCACCTTCATTCTTGTCTTACGGTGTCGTTCAGTCCTCTTATGATCTTCTTTCATACTCAAATCAATTCAGTTATGATGATAGTGACGACGTAGATGTTACATGGAGCCATCGTTACGGTAATAGTCTAAAGTGACGTCTCTAGACCCTAACTTTTCCTATTGTATGTACCAAAAGCATATAATACTATCCCCTTAAGGACCCAGAGATCGTGTATGGCAATTGAAGGCTACTGATTCATCCTGACTATGCCATGAAACAAGCTCCTTCCATATAGGTGGTGTTTCGTGACAATATTTGAAGGACTTATTTACCTCCAATCTTTTACTACATCACTGGGTCCCATAAACAACAGAGAGAGCTAGCCCATGCAACCCAAACTTTTTCACACACACACACACACACACACACAACATGAGTGACTATGTTGTTGGTATAAGCATAATGGTGTTTGTGATGTGTGTGGTGGTGTGTGTGTGTGTGTGTGTGGACTCCCCCATCTTAACAGTACAGTGGGCCAGCCCGGCCTGACAAGAGGAGAGAGAAATTATTATTGTTGAAGGCTGGATGTGGTAAAGGTCTCTCTCTCTCTCTCTCTCTCTCTCTCTCTCTCTCTCTCTCTCTCATTATTATTGTTAAAGGCTGGATGTGTAAAGGTCTCTCTCTCTCTCTCTCTCTCTCTCTCTCTCTCTCTCTCTCTCTCTCTCTCTCTCTCTCTCTCTCTCTCTCTCTCATCTCTCTCCAGACGTCCTTCGGGGTATATATTTACATTTAAAGACCCTGTGATAGCGTGTGAAAATTTGAGGCTTCTGATTCCACCTGAGCACGCCACGAAACCAGCTTCTTCCATATAGTTGATGTTTCGTGGCAATATTTGAAGGACTCGTTGATCTCCAATTTTCTGACTACATCTCAGGGTCCCTAAACTTGAATTAATTTTTATTGATCAAAGCTACACACATCAGCCTAACCCAAATTGACAAGACCAAATAAACAAGAGAGAGAGAGAGAGAGAGAGAGAGAGAGAGAGAGAGAGAGAGAGAGAGAGAGAGAGAGAGAGAGAGAGAGAGAGAGAGAGAGAGAGAGAGAGAGAGAGAGAGAGAGAGAGGGAGAGAGAGAGAGTAATTGAGGAAGGGGAGGAAAAAGGACTGGAGAGAGATTTGAATGATGTGTAGGATAGTGATCCACGCAGCAGCAGGCTGGGGTGTACAGCCACAATCAAATATCCACCGACACTTTCCTTCCATCGTAGTAAATATCTTGGTAATAAAGAACAACACGTGCATGATTTTTCAGCACCTCATAACAATAATTGAGGGGGTTGAGTTGACATAAGGTGTTGTTGTTGTATGGTTATATTTAGATATGATACTGATTTATTCGCACAATGGAGGGAAGGAAAGTGTTGGTGGTTATTTGATTGTGGCTGTACACTCGCAATCCAAAATTTGTATCCATGCATGGTCTTGTTGGAGTTTCGAATCAGTTGACATACTAGTGAAATAAAGACAACGCTTATCCTGTTTCATATTTGCTTGAGCTCGCTAAATTAATACTCGATCATGCAAGCCATTCGAAGCAAGCCTGGATACATATTTTGGATTGCGAGTTATCATGTCATCATAACCTTCTTGGCTTGCATGGGTTTTTTGTTGTTGTATCGTCCCACTCATGCAGGAAACAGTCAGTATAAAAAAATAATTGAGTGGCCTCCATTCCGTGGTATTATAGCGAATTTACTGTAGAATGTGTGTGTGTGTGTGTGTGTGTTGTGTGTTCTTACCTATTTGTTCTTGGCTATATGTATCTTTATAGGATTGAGTCAAGCTCGTAATGTCCCGTATTTTAAAACACAATTATCATATTTATCTTTGAAGTTATGTATGTTTGACACACACCACTTCTTCTGGTGTGTGTGTGTGTGTGTGTGTGTGTGTGTGTGTGTGTGTGTTTAACAGGCTATAGATTATATTTAGGAGACGTCGATATAGATGTTATTGATATAGAACCCTTATATTAAATTCTTTGAGGGTAATAGAATGGAGGGCTACGACTTCCTCCAATCTGTGCTACCGAACAGATACTCAACTCGTATATAATAATTATGCTTAGGTGTTAATTATGGTGTTTCCAGGCATCGTTTGGAGCAATCAGCAGAAGCCCTCATTATTTTGCACCCACAACAGCTAGCTAGAAGAAGACCCCTTTATTGACTATTCTTTTCCTCAGGTTTAATTTACACCATCATCGTCTAACTAGAATTATTCACTCCACATAAAAGTAACATCGTCAATCAAAGGCTTAATTATCCGATAGAATACTTACAACTCACAACTTATACACAACTTACTCACAACTTATACACAACCTACACACAACTACACACACACAACTTACACACAACTACACACACACAACTTACACACAACTTACACACAACAAACACACAATTTACACACAACCTACACACAACCTACACACAAACAACTTACAAACAACCAACTTACAAACACTAACTAACTCGAATGTGACCCAAGTTCTGTGTTGGTAAATCTGGAGCAACTGAATCCTCCAAACTATTCCAAGCAACAGAACACCATTATTTTTGTTAACTTGGGCCTGTTTCCTGGCATACTATGGAGGAATTAAGGCACTCCAATGTAACAAAAGGGAATTACCACCTTAAGGGGAGATAGGATAGGATACTCTTGTTGGTAATTAATTTGGAAGGCTACCGATTCCTCCAGACTATACCAAGAAACAGATACCTCCATTAATAGCACTTAGGTCGGTTGTTTCCTGGCATAGTTTGGAGGAATCGGTAGCCTTCCAATTCACCAACAAGTACAAAAATCTCCCCTGAAAAATTCTACTACTTCCAAGCGTTTATAGAAAATGGCTGATGTGTAATTGTGGGGAATCTTAACTAAAACTCCTGTGAAGTGAAGAAAGTGTGTGTGTGTGTGTGTGTGTGTGTGTGTGTATACCTCTGGATGCATAGACAATAGCCGTGTGTGTGTGTGTGTGTGTACTTCTGGATGCATAGACAATAGCCGTGTGTGTGTGTGGATGCAGTAAGAACAGGATTTATACTGTGTCTCTCATTCCAAATACCAAATAACCTGTATGTGCATGATAAATAATTATAGGGTTTATACTTTGTCTGTCAATCCAAATAGCAAATAATGGCTTTGAGAATGTGTGTGTGTGTGTGTGTGTGTGTGTGTACAAATGGACGTCTGGATGGATACAATAAAGACGTGTGTGTGTGTGTGTGTGTGTGTACAAATGGACGTCTGTATAAAAATAAGGACGTGTGGGTATATATTGGGTCATCATACCATTACAGAGCATTGAAGCGAGTGATGATGATGATGATGAGGGGGTAAGGGATGACGATTGACCTGTCTGGGAACCATGAACGTATACACAAACAACAATAAGGACCTGTGTGTGTGTGTGTGTGTAAATGGACGTCTGGATGTATGCAGGGAGGGGGTCAGACAGCCAGGCCAGGATGGATGAGCCTCTCTGGTGTGCAGCCGGGCGAGTGTGTGTGTTTATGTAGAGGAGAATGGCATAAGAAGGGTATTGTTGTAGGAACCTTTTGTGTGTGTTGTCGTTGTTGTCGTCTCCATGGGTGGGGTGGTTGAAGTAAGGGAGGGAAGGAGGGAGGATAAAAGAAGGGGGTAGGAGGGAAGGAGGATAAAGGAGGGGGTACTCTTTTTGTGGGATTGCATGGGGTACAGTACATGTAGTATATATTATTATAGTAAGATGGGATGTGGATATATTAGTGAGGATATGGTGGTAGGGATGTGGGAAAGTGAGAAGGAAAATGGGACAACGAAGAGAGCGGTGGGTAGATAAAGAGGAAGATGGGAAAGGATGGGAAGGTAAGAAGGGAAGTTGGGAATGTCAGAAGGGAAGTGGGAAGGTAAGAAGGGAAGTTGGGAATGTCAGAAGGAAAGTGGGAAGGTAAGAAGGGAAGTTGGTAGGTCAGGAATGAAGTGTGAAGGTAAGAAATGAAGTGGTAAGGTAAGAAATGGAGTGGGAAGGTAAGGAATGAAGTGGGAAGGTAAGGAATGAAATGGGAAGGTAAACGAGGAAAGACAGCTGATATTGGACCATGAATACTGTATGAGGTCTGGCGATTCTTTATCTTACGTTTCGTTGGGCTATACTTATGTGAGGTATATGGATGAGGCTTGCGGTTTCTCCAAGCTATCCCACGAAAAATTGTCCCCTTGGGGTTTAATCCGTGGGCGGAGTAACTTTTCTATGTTATTGATAAGTTATTTATTGTATAGGTCTATCTGTTTGGATATTTATGGGTCGCACGAAGTAATTTAGAGGACCTATACGTTCATTATGGAAATATTATAACATCATATTCTTATGCCATTTTCCTCTACATAAACACACACACTCGCCCGGCTGCACACCAGAGAAGCTCATCCTGGCCTGGCTGTCTGACCTCCTCCCTGCATACATCCAGACGTCCATTTATACACACACACACACACACACACACACACACACACACACAGGTCCTTATTGTTGTTTGTGTATACGTCCATGGTTCCCAGACAGATCAATCGTCATCCCTTACCCCCTCATCATCATCATCACTCGCTTCAATGCTCTGTAATGGTATGATGACCCAATATATATACCCACACGTCCTTATTTTGAAGTTGTTTTTATGTAGTTTGTTGTGTTTGACTTATGAGTTATTCTGGTGTGACATGCAAGTTGCAATATTTGTTGACAAGAAGTGACTGAAGAAAATAGGAACACATTGGAGTGAGGTGGAAGGTCTGATGAAACTCAAGTCATTCTATCATCACAGGGTCCCTTATACATCACAGGGTCCTTAAGTCATTCCTTATTCTCTCTCCCATCTTTCTCTTTCAATCTATTTCCTGGAAGCTCCGCCCCTTTGTATCGCCAGCCAATGGGTGTTGAGGACCACTGTGACGTCACTCTGGTCTGTCTTTTCACTGGCCAGTAGCATGGCAACTTGACCACAAGGTGACCACTACACTGACCACCCATGCAGACTCCCCCGTTGATTCACAGTGGTCTCGCCCGGAAAAAGTCAGCACTGGGACTGGTGTTTGTAGGCAGTATAAAATCACTCACTGGTCAGTCTCATTCTCAGTCGTGGCCACTGGTCAGTAGAATGAGGAGTACTGATCAAAGGAGTGAGTTGTAGTGGTCAGTATCAGAGCAGTTGGGTTGGTCAGATTTACTCAGTGATGGACAGTGAAATAACTATATATACGGTATATAGTTTATGGTAACCAGTGGGTATTATAGTACTTCCATAGAACCCACAATGGCGAACACTTATACGTATACCAAGAGATAATAACACTATTTATATGTGTATAGTTTTGTATACTCTCCTGTATGTGTATTTGGGGTATAGTGTATTTTAATTCACAGTCAATATTTACTCACTTCTAGGATGTCAAACTGGTGGAATAAAACTGGAAGCCGGTTTAGGTGTCATATTAATTTACCGGTGCCATTTCAATCGGGGTTCGTAAGAGTTTGTTTTATAATGTATATGAATGTATAACAGTATGTCTGTTAACAGGATGTGTAACACGAATATGGTTTCTCTTGTGAATTAATGTATAAATTATAATGTCATATACCTATGTTACCTACTGTATATGTAATGAGACTGTCGACACGTTTGTTGACCCGAGTATAAACACTTCTATAACTATGATGAATGAAAAGCAGAGTTAAGGTAGTAATTCTTTTTTGGTACATTGGAGTGACTTGATTCCTCCAAAGTATGCTAGGAAACAGGACCAGAAGAGCAAAAACAAATGGTGTTCTGTTGCTTGGAATAGTTTGGAGGATTTAGTTGCTCCAGAATTACCAACACAAAACTTCCTCCTTAAGTATCATGGCTCACGTCTCTGTGTCGAATATATTTGGTACAGATTGTGAGAAATTATAATGAAGAAAGGAATGAGGCTAGGAATGTAGCGAAGGAAGGAATGAATGAGGAGGGGAATTTAGTGAAGGAAGGAAGGAATGAGGGTGGGAATGTAGCGAAGGAAGAAAGGAATGTAGCGAAGGAAGGAAGGAATGAGGGTGGGAATGTAGCGAAGGAAGGAAGGAATGAGGATAGGAATGTACCGAAGGAAGGAAGGAATGAGGATAGGAATTTACCGAAGGAAGGAAGGAATGAGGATAGGTATGTAGAGAAAGAAGGAAGGAATGGGGGTGGGAATGTAGAGAAGGAAGGAAGGAAGAAGGAAGAATGAAATCGAATGGAACATGAGGAGTGAGTGAGAGAAAGTTCCCAGGGCCAGCTTCTGGTGCCAGGGTCAGGGTGGTGTGTGTGGGTAGGCCGAGAGTGGAGGGAGAACCATTTGACCACTCTCTCTCTCTCTCTCTCTCTCTGTAGTGAGGACGTCATCCGCTATAAGATGGTAATGATCTGTGCTTTGCAGTGGTAACACTCACAGTATTCTTTCTGAATGTTGGGGTTTAATGCTCGGGTGGAGTAACTTTTCTATATTATTGATAAGTTATTGTATAGGTCTATCTGTTTGGACAATTATTTTATGGGTCACACGAGGTGATTTAGAGGACCTACCTATACGGCATTATGGAAATATAACATCATAACACCAGATTTTTATAAGTTTTGTTTATATGTAGTTTGTTGTGTTTGACTTATTTATGAGTTATTCTGGTGTGACTTACAATATCTGTTGACAAGAAGTGACTGGAGGAGAAATTAGGAGCACATTGGAGTGAAGTGGAAAGTCTGATGAAACTCAAATCATTCTATATATGATCTCACTCTTTAAGGACCCTGTGAGTGTGTATGAAAATAGGAGCCTTCTGATTCCTCCTGACCATGCCATGAAACAAGCTCCTTCCCTATGAGTGGTGTTTCGTGGCATTATTTGAAGGACTCATTTATCTCCAATTTTCTGACTACATCACGAGGTCCCTTAAGTCATCCCTTATTCTCTCTCCCATCTTTCTCTTTCAATGTATTTCCTGGAAGCTCCGCCCCTTTGTATCGCCAGCCAATGGGTGTTGAGGACCACTGTGACGTCACTCTGGTCTGTCTCTTCACTGGCCAGTAGCATGGCAACTTGACCACAAGGTGACCACTACACTGACCACCCACCCAGACTCCCCCGTTGATTCACAGTGGTCTCGCCCGGTAAAAGTCAGCACTGGGACTGGTGTTTGTAGGCAGTATAAAATCACTCACTGGTCAGTCTCATTCTCAGTCGTGGCCACTGGTCAGTAGAATGAGGAGTACTGATCAAAGGAGTGAGTTGTAGTGGTCAGTATCAGAGCAGTTGGGTTGGTCAGATTTACTCAGTGATGGACAGTGAAATAACTATATATACGGTATATAGTTTATGGTAACCAGTGGGTATTATAGTACTTCCATAGAACCCACAATGGCGAACACTTATACACTTTATACATATACCAAGAGATAATAACACTATTTATATGTGTATAGTTTTGTATACTCTCCTGTATGTGTATTTGGGGTATAGTGTATTTTAATTCACAGTCAATATTTACTCACTTCTAGGATGTCAAACTGGTGGAATAAAACTGGAAACCGGTTTAGGTGTCATATTAATTTACCGGTGCCATTTCAATCAGGGTTCGTAAGAGTTTGTTTTTATAATGTATATGAATGTATAACCGTATGTCTGTTACTGCAGAAACCATATATATACGTGGGAACAGGATGTGTACACGAATATGGTTTCTCTTGTGAGAAAACGTATAAATTATGTCATAAACCTATATATGTTACCTGTATGTAATGAGAATTATCGACACGTTTGTTGACCCGAGTAAACACTTCTACTATGATTAATGAAAAGCAGAGTTAAGTATCGTGGCTCACGTCTCTGTGTCGAATATTATTTAGTACAGGTTGTGAGAAATGATAATGAAGAAAGGAATGAGGATAGGAATGTAGCGAAAGAATGAGGGTGGGAATGTAGAGGAGGAAAGAGGGTAGGAATGTAGCGAAGGAAGGAAGGAATGAGGGTGGGAATGTAGCGAAGGAAGGAAGGAATGAGGGTGGGAATGTAGCGAAGGAAGGAAGGAATGAAGATAGGTATGCAGAGAAAGAAGGAAGAAATGAGGGTGGGAATGTAGAAAAGGAAGGAAGGAAGAAAGAATCGAATGGAACATGAGGAGTGAGTGAGAGAAAAGTTCCCATGGCCAGCTGCAGGTGCCAGGGTCAGGGTGGTGTGTGGGGGTAGGCCGAGAGTGGAGGGAGAACCATTTGACCACTTTCTCTCTCTCTCTCTCTCTCTCTCTCTCTCTCTCTCTCTCTCTCTCTCTCTCTGTAGTGAGGACGTCATCCGCTATAAGATGGTAATGATATGTGCTTTGCAGTGGTAACACTCACAATATTCTTTCTGAATGTTGGGGTTTAATCCTCGGGTGGAGTAACTTTTCTATATTATTGATAAGTTATTGTATAGGTCTATCTGTTTGGACAATTATTTTATGGGTCACACGAGGTGATTTAGAGGACCTACCTATACGGCATTATGGAAATATTATAACATCATAACACCAGATTTTTATATGTTATGTTTTAATGTAGTTTGTTGTGTTTGACTTATGAGTTATTCTGGTGTGACTTACAATATCTGTTAACAAGAAGTGACTGGAGGAGAAAATAGGAGCACATTGGAGTGAGGTGCAAGGTCTGATGAAATTCAAATCATTCTATATATGATCTCACTCTTTAAGGACCCTGTGAGTGTGTATGAAAATAGGAGCCTTCTGATTCCTCCTGACCATGCCACGAAACAAGCTCCTTCCCTATGAGTGGTGTTTCGTGGCATTATTTGAAGGACTCATTTATCTCCAATTTTCTGACTACATCACGAGGTCCCTTAAGTCATCCCTTATTCTCTCTCCCATCTTTCTCTTTCAATCTATTTCCTGGAAGCTCCGCCCCTTTGTATCGCCAGCCAATGGGTGTTGAGGACCACTGTGACGTCACTCTGGTCTGTCTCTTCACTGGCCAGTAGCATGGCAACTTGACCACAAGGTGACCACTACACTGACCACCCACCCAGACTCCCCCGTTGATTCACAGTGGTCTCGCCCGGTAAAAGTCAGCACTGGGACTGGTGTTTGTAGGCAGTATAAAATCACTCACTGGTCAGTCTCATTCTCAGTCGTGGCCACTGGTCAGTAGAATGAGGAGTACTGATCAAAGGAGTGAGTTGTAGTGGTCAGTATCAGAGCAGTTGGGTTGGTCAGATTTACTCAGTGATGGACAGTGAAATAACTATATATACGGTATATAGTTTATGGTAACCAGTGGGTATTATAGTACTTCCATAGAACCCACAATGGCGAACACTTATACGTATACCAAGAGATAATAACACTATTTATATGTGTATAGTTTTGTATACTCTCCTGTATGTGTATTTGGGGTATAGTGTATTTTAATTCACAGTCAATATTTACTCACTTCTAGGATGTCAAACTGGTGGAATAAAACTGGAAGCCGGTTTAGGTGTCATATTAATTTACCGGTGCCATTTCAATCGGGGTTCGTAAGAGTTTGTTTTATAATGTATATGAATGTATAACAGTATGTCTGTTAACAGGATGTGTAACACGAATATGGTTTCTCTTGTGAATTAATGTATAAATTATAATGTCATATACCTATGTTACCTACTGTATATGTAATGAGACTGTCGACACGTTTGTTGACCCGAGTATAAACACTTCTATAACTATGATGAATGAAAAGCAGAGTTAAGGTAGTAATTCTTTTTTGGTACATTGGAGTGTCTTGATTCCTCCAAAGTATGCTAGGAAACAGGACCAGAAGAGCAAAACAAAATTGGTGTTCTGTTGCTTGGAATATTTTGGAGGATTCAGTTGCTCCAGAATTACCAACACAAAACTTCCCCCTTAAGTATCAATGCTCACGTCTCTGTGTCTAATATATTTGGTACAGATTGTGAAAAATTATAATGAAGGAAGGAATGAGGCTAGGAATGTAGCGAAGGAATGAGGGTGGGAGTGTAGCGAAGGAATGAGGAGGGGAATGTAGCGAAGAAAGGAAGGAATGAGGGTGGGAATGTAATGTAGAGAAAGAAGGAAGGAATGAGGGTGGGAATGTAGCGAAGGAATGAAGGAAGAAAGAAATAGAATGGAACATAAGGAGTGAGTGAGAGAAAGTTCCCAGGGCCAGCTGCATAATGCAGGTGCCAGGGTCAGGGTCAGGGTGGTGTGTGTGGGTGACACGTGTGTGGGTAGGTCGAGGGTGGAGGGAGAACCATTTGACCACCCTCTCTCTCTCTCTCTTTCTCCACTGTAAGCGACTATATTATCATTATACTGTTGCCTGTGTTGTTTCATACATATAAACCAACATTACGAGGTGTGTGTGTGTGTAGTTTGTAATGTAGTATAAGTATACACAAATAGCTCATCACACATTAGTAGATGAGTGTAACATTTAGAACTGAACGAATAAATAGTACACATAGGGCAGTGTCCCCCGAGTCTATAAGAGGTATAGAAAAGGTTATAATTATGAATCTTGCCTTTATCACGGTACTTCCCACGGTCACTCCCTCCTCGCTCCCCCTTCCTTCTTTTTTCCCATACCTTCTCTCTCTCATTCAGTTCTGCTGGTCACTTTGCCACTGCAGACTGGACAATGAGCAACATCAATGCCCCTACCCCTATATATACTCACTTACCTGACCCCTTCCTCTAACATACCTACCTGAGCCCCAAGTGCACAGTCATGTCTCTGTAAACCTATTTTATTTTTTCTCTATTCATTTGTATTTTATTATATACATAACTTATTATATTACCTATCCGTGTATAATTATATTCTTTCGTGTGTGTTCATCATTATCATCATTGCCCATGTCTTATTTATCTTATCTTTAATTAATAGTCCTAACTCTACATTTACACATTTCTTCCTTAAGGGGCAAATTTTGTGTTGGTAAATCTGAAGCAACTGAATCCTCCAAACTATTCCAAGCAATAGAACACCGTTATTTTTGCTCTTCTGGTCCTGTTTCTTGACATACTTTGGAGGAATCAAGGCACTCCAATGTAAACAAAAGCGAATTATCCCCTTAAAAATCTTTCTCTGGTGTAAACTTGTGCTGTATTCATTCAACTAGTCATACACTGAAAGCTTAATTTCTCAGGTAAATCAAGTGGGTATATATTATTTCTCTACCTAGTGATCTCCAAAAGGCCTTGAATAATCTCTTTCCCTCTTACCTTCCCATCTCATGTCGTTCACCTTTTTCCTTTCCCAGTTGTTGTTCCCACATTCTCTCAGGTGTGTTCCCATGTTATTTATTTAATGAGGTAATACACTTTTAGTTCACTGGAGTGCCTTGATTCCTCCATGCAAAGTTTGTCAGGAAACAGCAGGACCAGATAAACAAAAATAATGATTCCTCCATGCAAAGTTTGTCAGGAAACAGTAGGACCAGATGAACAAAAATAATGATTTCTCCATGCAAAGTTTGTCAGGAAACAGCAGGACCAGATGAACAAAAATAATGATTCCTCCATGCAAAGTTTGTCAGGAAACAGCAGGACCAGATGAACAAAAATAATGATTCCTCCATGCAAAGTTTGTCAGGAAACAGCAGGACCAGATGAACAAAAATAATGGTGGCTGCATGTTGCTTGAAATGGTTTGGAGGAATCAGTCAGTTGCTCCAGATTTACCAAGACTGTATACTCTCCCCTTAAGGACCCCCGTGTTGTAGTCAGAAAATTGGAGGTTAAGGAGTCCTTCAAACATTGCCACGAAACACCACTAATATGGAAGGAGGTTGTTTCGTGGCATGGTCAGGAGGAATCAGAGGTCTCCAAGTTTCACACACGATCACAGGCAGGGTCCTTAATCCAATGAGTCGGCAGAACCACAGTGACGTCACCTTGGTCTGATGATGTGTGAGTGACCAACCAACCAACCTAGCTGCTGACAATACAGCTGCTGACCATAAACTGCTGACCATACACAGGGTGGTATTAAACTATATACTTATATACTTCTTCTGGGAAAAGTATAAGTTCTCTCTCTTCGTCGCTCAGTTTCTATTATTTTACAACACGATTTTTTTTACGAAGAAAAAAAGTTTAAGGGAGCCTGTGCATGATGTAGTCAGAAAATTGGAGATAAATGAGTCCTTCAGTTATTGCCACGAAACACCAACTATATATGGAAGGAGCTGCATGGTTTCGTGGCATGGTCAGGAGGAATCAGAAGTCTCCAATTTTCATACACGAACACTGCAGGATCCTTAATAATGACACCCACACAGTCCTCCCCTACATCCCATGCAGTGGCCTCGTCCAGTGACCAAACAAACACCATCTGTCTATGTTTACAGGAAAATCATTATCTTCTCAGGTGTCTAATATATTTTTAGTGAATTGATGAAAATTTTATGTACTATACGTCATTTTTTTTTTTTTTTTTTTTTTTTTTTTTTTTATATCCTTCATGCGTCCTTAAGGGGGAAGTTTTGTGTTGGTAAAGCTGGAGCAACCGAATCCTCCAAACTAAACCAAACAACAGAATACTATTATTTTTGCTCTTCTGGTCCTGTTTCCTAGCATACTATGGAGGAATCATGTCACTCCAATGTGCCAATAAAGAATTACCACTTTAAACTGGTGATATCATTCATTCCATTTGTCTCGTATCTTGGTTCTTCCATCAACTGTCCCTCTTTTCCTTCTATTTCCTTCCTGCTTGCAGTCTCACCTCTTTATCACCTTTTTCTGGCGCTATATGACCTCGCTGTTGCGGTGCCTAATATCAATCAATCAATCTTGGTTATTCCCTTTTTCTCTTGGTTTGTATATCCTCTTCTCTCCTGTCCTTATCCTCTCTCACCTTTTCTCCTTGCTCTCCCTTCCTCCTTCCCTGCCTTGGTTATATCCTCTTCTTTGCTGTCCTTATCCTCTCACCTTTTCTCCTTGCTCTCCCTTCCTCCTTCCCTGCCTTGGTTCCCACCCTCTGACCTCACTAACCAATAGGCGTCCAGTGTTACTGTGACGTCACACTGGTCCTCGTGTCCAGAGACCAATAGTGTATCCACCATGACCCTCTGCTGACCACTGACCATCACCTCCCCTGTCACCTTCACAGTGGACTCACCTCGTATACCGGACCCAACTGGATAATGGTCAGTGATGGTTTGTGGTGGGCAGTGTTGGTCAATGTAGGTCATTCTTGGTCAGTGTTGGTCAGTGGAATGGTCAGTGTCGGTCTGTGTTGGTCAGCGGAATGGTCAGTGTTGGTCAGTGTTGGTTTGTGGTGGGTAGTGTTGGTTAGTGATCTTAGTGATGGTCAGTGTTGGTTTGTGATGGTCAGTGTTGGTTTGTGATGGTCAGTGTTGGTCAGTGATGATCAGTGATCATAGTGATGGTCAGTGTTGGTTTGTGATGGTCAGTGTTAGTCAGTGTTGGTCAGTGATATTCAATGTTAGTCAATAAAGACTATCCATAGATGGTTAGTAATAGTCAGTGTTAGTCATTAAGATCCATTGATTGTTAGTAATAGTCAGTGTTAGTCATTAAGATCCATTAATGGTTAGTAATAGTCAGTGTTAGTCATTAAGATCCATTAATGGTTAGTAATAGTCAGTGTTAGTCATTAAGATCCATTGATGGTTAGTAATAGTCAGTGTTAGTCATTAAGATCCATTAATGGTTAGTAATAGTCAGTGTTAGTCATTAAGATCCATTAATGGTTAGTAATAGTCAGTGTTAGTCAATAAAGACTATCCATTAATGGTTAGTAATAGTCAGTGTTAGTCATTAAGATCCATTAATGGTTAGTAATAGTCAGTGTTAGTCATTAAGATCCATTGATGGTTAGTAATAGTCAGTGTTAGTCATTAAGATCCATTAATGGTTAGTAATAGTCAGTGTTAGTCAATAAAGACTATCCATTAATGGTTAGTAATAGTCAGTGTTAGTCATTAAGATCCATTAATGGTTAGTAATAGTCAGTGTTAGTCATTAAGATCCATTAATGGTTAGTAATAGTCAGTGTTAGTCATTAAGATCCATTAATGGTTAGTAATAGTCAGTGTTAGTCATTAAGATCCATTAATGGTTAGTAATAGTCAGTGTCAGTCATTAAGATCCATTAATGGTTAGTAATAGTCAGTGTTAGTCATTAAGATCCATTAATGGTTAGTAATAGTCAGTGTTAGTCATTAAGATCCATTAATGGTTAGTAATAGTCAGTGTTAGTCATTAAGATCCATTAATGGTTAGTAATAGTCAGTGTTAGTCAATAAAGACTATCCATTAATGGTTAGTAATAGTCAGTGTTAGTCATTAAGATCCATTAATGGTTAGTAATAGTCAGTGTTAGTCATTAAGATCCATTGATGGTTAGTAATAGTCAGTGTTAGTCATTAAGATCCATTAATGGTTAGTAATAGTCAGTGTTAGTCAATAAAGACTATCCATTAATGGTTAGTAATAGTCAGTGTTAGTCATTAAGATCCATTAATGGTTAGTAATAGTCAGTGTTAGTCATTAAGATCCATTAATGGTTAGTAATAGTCAGTGTTAGTCATTAAGATCCATTAATGGTTAGTAATAGTCAGTGTTAGTCATTAAGATCCATTAATGGTTAGTAATAGTCAGTGTCAGTCATTAAGATCCATTAATGGTTAGTAATAGTCAGTGTTAGTCATTAAGATCCATTAATGGTTAGTAATAGTCAGTGTTAGTCATTAAGATCCATTAATGGTTAGTAATAGTCAGTGTCAGTCATTAAGATCCATTAATGGTTAGTAATAGTCAGTGTTAGTCATTAAGATCCATTAATGGTTAGTAATAGTCAGTGTTAGTCATTAAGATCCATTGATGGTTAGTAATAGTCAGTGTTAGTCATTAAGATCCATTGATGGTTAGTAATAGTCAGTGTTAGTCATTAAGATCCATTAATGGTTAGTAATAGTCAGTGTTAGTCATTAAGATCCATTAATGGTTAGTAATAGTCAGTGTTAGTCAATAAAGACTATCCATTAATGGTTAGTAATAGTCAGTGTTAGTCATTAAGATCCATTAATGGTTAGTAATAGTCAGTGTTAGTCATTAAGAGACTATTGGGAAGGAAAGGCTGAGATCATCATAGCCTAAAGGGAAATTATTCTAAATGTAGATGTAAACATAAAGTGGTTTGGTTTTATATGTCCACTTCCTTTCTCAGAGAAGTTTCCATTTATCTCCTCTTTCTCTCCATTCCTCCTCACCCCCCCCCCCCCTGACCACCACGGACCAATGTCTGGCCAGGAACAATGTGACGTCACTCTGGTCCTTCTGTCCAGACCAATACCGTGGCCATCTTGACCCTTGAGTGACCATTGACCTGGGTAGGGGTAGGGGTTGGAGTTGGGGTGGTGGTGGTGGTTGTTGTGGTGGTGGTGGTGGAGTTGGGGTTGGGTGACCAAGTTAGTACCTATTGCGTCACTTTGTAATTTTGACCATCACAGATGCATTGCAAAGTCATGGGAAGATCAATTTTTTATGTACATACATACATACATACATTCATATTAACATTAATAATATACATACGTTTCATACTTCCCCCTGCCTGTTGCTGAATTATATTTCTTGTGAACGTGTAGACCTCAGAAAGAATTAAATCTTTGTACAAAAACTTTGTATTATTGTTTTAAAACGTCACAAATAAAATAATTATATACAACTGTTAATATCATGATAATGTCAAAGCATCTTTAGAATGAGTGTTAATGAAATGTAACTTTGTATTTTTAATTTAAAACGTCAGTATTGAAATAATTATATTCAACTGTTAATATGTCAATGCATCTTCAAAATGAGTGTTAATGGAATGGAGAATTAAATAACAATTCTACTTGTGTTATCGTTATCGTATTTTCGTCTTCATTTGGTTCCTACTTTCTTTATCTTTGTAATATCCTTTTCTCTCCTTATTATTATTATTATTATTATTATTATTATTATTATTATCATCCCGTCCTTTCCCTCTCTTACCTTATATTCTTCTTTCTCCTTGCTCTCCCTTCCTCCTTCCCTGCCTTCGTTCCCACCCTCTGACCTCACTAACCAATAGGCGTCCAGTGTTACTGTGACGTCACACTGGTCCTCGTGTCCAGAGACCAATAGTGTATCCACCATGACCCTCTGCTGACCACTGACCATCACCTCCCCTGTCACCTTCACAGTGGACTCACCTCGTATACCGGACCCAACTGGATAATGGTCAGTGATGGTCAGTGGTGGTCAGTGCAATGGTGAGTGTAGGTCTGTGTTGGTCAGTGATGGTCAATGTAGATCATTCTGGGTCAGTGTTGGTCAGTGGAATGGTGAGTAGTCAGTGTTGGTCATTATATAGGTCACTCTTGGTCATTGTTGGTCAGTGGAATGGTCAGTATTGGTCAGTGTTTATCTATGATGGTCATTGTAGTGGTCAGTGGAATGGTCAGTGTTGGTCTGTGATGGTCAGGGGTGAGGTGTAATGGTCATCGGGTAAGGTGTGTGAAGGTCAGGGGGTAAGGTGTGTGAAGGTCAGGGGTTAAGGTGTGTGATGGTCAGGGGTAAGGTGTGTCATGGTCAGGGGGTAAGGTGTGTGAAGGTCAGGGGGTGAGGTGTGATAGTCAGTAGTGGTGTTAAGGTGACCATTACCGTGACCATCTTGGTCCTCTGGTGACCACTAACTGATATGGTCTCCCCTGCATCAGAGTGGTCTCACCCAAGGACACATGAGTGGTCAGTGGTCACTTGTTGTAGTGGTCAATGGTCAGTCAGTGAGAGCTAGAGAGACGAGGGAAGGAGATGGAAGGGGAGGAGGGAAAGTAAGAGTGAAGAAAGTACAAGATATAAGTTCCCAAACATGTAACTACATTTATACAATACATTGTTATGGGACTTATCAAATTCTACAATCACGGTATTGTGAATTTCATATCCAGTTCAAGACAATCTTTCTAAGTAAGCTGCATGGGGTAGGATATTGTTCCACAACAACTATCCATTATTTCAAACTATTGTGGAACATTAACATATATATTATAAACTCCATGATTGTGGATATATGGTCAGAGCAAGATCTCTTGTTAATAACATACATATATTTATATCAGAATAAAGTCTCTTATACATACAGTAAAATGTGTTTGTATGTATGTTACTTAGGCGACGGTCAACCTTACTGTGATCCTTTCCCCCTCCCTCCCTCCCCCTGTCATTTTTTCCTCCTCCTCCCCCCCTCCTCCCCACAACGTTTCCCACGCTGCCTCCAGACGCTCACCTGCAATTGCAAACTGGACCCAGGGCAACATTCCTCAATGCCCCTTTGTAACCCTTTAATTCCCCCTCACCCCTTCCATGTGTTGACAGATGTGTAGAGGTCATCAGATGTGTACAGAGAACCAGGTGTGTTAGCAGGTGTGGAAGTGTGTCAGATGTGTTGACAGATGTGTAGAGGTCATCAGATGTGTACAGAGAACCAGGTGTGGTAGCAGGTGTGGTAGTGTGTCAGGTGTGGCAGTAGTTCAGGTGTGGCAATGGTTCAGGTGTGGCAGTGGTTCAGGTGTGGAAGTGGTTCAGGTGTGGTACAGATTTAGGTATGATACAGATGTGGAAGTGTTGTTTTCACTTGTGTAACAGGTGTATAGGAGGCATTATTTCCCAGATACTAAATCCTGTACAGCTTCTAACTCATATAATTGTTATGGACAACATGAATTATTAATTTATGAGACTTTAACTTCAAACATATTACTGTGTGTTATTGAGCTGAAGAATCTCTCTCTCTCTCTCTCTCTCTCTCTCTCTCTCTCTCTCTCTCTCTCTGACCAGTGGGTGAGTCCACTGTGGTTCAGGGCAGACCATGTTGGTCAGTGGTCACTCAAGGGTCAAGGTGGCCACGGTATTGGTCTGGACAGAAGGACCAGAGTGACGTCACATTGGTCCTGGCCAGACATTGGTCCGTGGTGGTCAGGGGGGGGGGGGGAGGAGGACGGAAAGAGGAGAGAGAAGGAGAGAGAATGACGTGTATGTGGAGAGAAGATAAATGAGGGAAAAACGAATAGAGTGCAAAAATATGGTAATCAGAGTCAAGGAAAATAAACAAGAAAAGAAAATATGCAAAGAGGAGAGATACGAGAAAAAATAATTGAAGAAAAACTGTCAGAAAAGAAATGCTGTCTACAAGGAAGAGGGAAGACCTTGGAAAACTAACATCAAGATGATTTTAGGACTCATACAAATATCCATGTAAGAATGCTAATTAACTAATGGAATTATCACCAGTAAATAAAATGGGAAGAAAAGACGTGTGTGATGAATGTGTATTTTTAAAGCTGAAGACATTATATGGGTGTTGGAGTGATGTCAGCTACATGTGGAATCTACATTGGTTTACATCCTGATAAAGTTATTATACTATTACATTATATGAGTGTTGGAGTGATGTCAGCTACATGTGGAATCTACATTGGTTTACATCCTGATAAAGTTAATATACTATTATATACAAAAGACTCATATTGTGTTATCATAATTGTGACCGACAGAGACCCCAAGACTACACAATGTACTCGTTGTTCAATTTGGAGGAGAGGTATTATATCCTGCACAGGGTCACTCCTTTGTGTGGCCAAAGCATGGGCCAGAGGGTGGTGGGGGGAAGGAGATGAGAGGGTGAGGGGGAAAGAGATGAGAGGGTGAGGGGGGAAGGTTATGAGAGGGTGAGGGGGGAAAGAGATGAGAGGGTGAGGGGGAAAGATATGAGAGGGTGAGGGGGGAAAGAGATGAGAGGGTGAGGGGGGAAAGAGATGAGAGGGTGAGGGGGGAAAGAGATGAGAGGGTGAGGGGGGAAAGAGATGAGAGTGTGGGGGGGGAAGGTTATGAGAGGGTGAGGGGGAAGGAAATGAGAGAGTGAGGGTGAAGATTTGAGAGGGTGAGGGGGAAAGGAGAGGAGAGGTTAAGGAGGGATGGATATAAGAGAGAGTGTAGGACAGATATTCAAAACCTTTTCTGTCTCATTGTCTCTTTTTTCAACCACGTTTTCAATTGTCGACGTATACAAAAGTGTAGACCAAAGCTAACAAAAATTTATACCAGCCATTTCTGTGACAAATTCATACATTCATAATTCATAAGCCTGTAGACTAGACTAGACCAACACAAAACCTTGTTTGCCATTCACCCTAAGTGAAGATAACAAACATCTTCACTACACAGTAACGACTGTTACAATTGGTGACCCCGGGGTGACCCGAACACCCGGAGTGACCATGGCAAATAACGACAAGAATGTAGCCTCAGTGGCCTTCAAAGCCCCTACATTCTGCACTCACAACCCTGCCATGTGGTTCTCATTACTAGAGTGCAACTTCGAAACAAGTGGCATCAAACCTAGTCTCACAAACCCTAGCCACACAACTGCCCTCCTGCCACTGGAGCTGAATTAAGCATGGTACCAGCACAGGCATGCCACAAGTCATTGCCAAAGAATCACCTCGTATAGTCCTACAGTACCTAACTCCATCATAATGGTCTGGGAATGGTCAGTGGTGGTCATTGTAGGTCACTCTTCGTCATTGTTGGTCTTGGAGTGGTCAGTGTTGGTCAGTGATGGTCAGTGCTATAGTGAATGTTGTCTAATGTATAAAATCGGTGTTGGTCAGTGGAATGACTTATTATGGTTAATGTTGTCATTTCATTTAAGTTGTCATTGTTGGTGAGTGATAAGGTCTGTACTGATGTATGTTACTTTATATTATATAATCTGTGTTGGTCCATAAAGGAATTCCTATGATGGTCAGTACAGGTCAGGGAGAGTCTGCTGGAAACGAAAGACTGGAAACATAATTGAAGGAAACTCTGATGATGAAGAATGAAAGTCCATTATCTTACTTCTTTAGTTTGATATAATTTTGTTACACTAATGAATATCTTCTGCTTCATAGGCCTATGTGTGCTTTTTCTTACATACATACATTGATGGTTCTCAAGGTAAACATATGGAAAAAATGAAAGGAAAATATGCAGTAAGTCATTAGTTCTTTAAGAACTAATTGTCCACAGATATCGAATTATATTTGGATGCAATCTGAAAGTTGCCCGGTTGTTGTCAGGTCTTCCCTTTCTGCTTCTCCAAAAAGTTTTTTCTTCTCTCCTTCTCTCTCCTCTTTCCGTCCTCCTCACCCCCCCCCCCCCCCTGACCACCACGGACCAATGTCTGGCCAGGACCAATGTGACGTCACTCTGGTCCTTCTGTCCAGACCAATACCGTGGCCACCTTGACCCTTGAGTGACCACTGACCAACATGGTCTGCCCTGAACCACAGTGGACTCACTCAGGGACCAAAGACTGCCCACTGGTCAGAGAGAGAGAGAGAGAGAGAGAGAGAGAGAGAGAGAGAGAGAGAGAGAGAGAGAGAGAGAGAGAGAGAATGGTTACTATGACTGGGATGAATTCATTGGTGTACAGTCACCAACAATAGTGACGGTACACTCTTTAACACATAGGTAACCTGCAGTCACTACTTCAGTGTGGGGGAAGGAGGAAGGCAGTGGGTGAGAAGAGGTACAGTTGGTTTTAAATTAATTATATGAAAATGATCATAGTATGGAAACAAAAGTTGGTGTTTTTGGTTCAGTATACCTCAAGGTGAGGGGCGTCACTATTGTCGACGAGTGTACAGTCTACAAATGTAATGTGTTTCATCCAAGGACAGTCATGATTCCAATATTAATGATTAAATGAAGTTAATGTATTTATATGTTGTTTTTCATACTGTTGTTGTGACCATCTCTGCTGCCCTATACACGTCTATTATACACACCTATACATAATACTCTTATATACATTACTATATATACATTGTTGTCACTATACTCTTATATACATCACTATATATACATTGTTGTCACTATACTCTTATATACATCACTATATATACATTGTTGTCACTATACATTATTTAATCTACACGTCACACGAGACATGACACAAATATTACCTTCAATAAATCATTATATTACCACACCTGTCATTACGTGTATATTTATCCACACGTGTCAAATTTGTATATTTGTCCACACCTGTCATTACGTGTATACTTGTCCACACCTGTCATTACGTGTATATTTGTCCACACCTGTCATTACGTATATATTTGTCCACACCTGTCATTACGTGTATACTTGTCCATCACATACACACTTACCAACACATACAACACATACACACCTACCAACACATACACACCTACCAACACATACACACCTACCAACACATACACACCTACCAACACATACACACCTACAACACATACACACCTACCAACACATACACACCTGCCAACACATACACACCTGCCAACACATACACACCTGCCAACACATACACACCTGCCAACACACACACACACACCTACCAACACACACACACACACCTACCAACACAAACACACCTGCCAACACACACATACACACCTGCCAACACATACACACCTACCAATATTACGTTGGTTATAAAAGGAATGGGTTGAGGAATGTTGCCCAGGGTCCAGTTTGCAATTGCAGGTGACCAGAGGGAGGGAGGGAGGGAGCGTGGGAAGTGAGTCCAGGGGAGGGAAGGGAGGGAATTGCACCCAGGGGAGGGAAGGGAGCGTGGGAACTGACTCCAGGGAAGGGAAGGGAGGGAGGGAACTGTACCCAGGGAAGGGAAGGGAGGGAGGGAACTGTACCCAGGGGAGGGAAGGGAGGGAGGGAACTGTACCCAGGGAAGGGAAGGGAGGGAGGGAACTGTACCCAGGGGAGGGAAGGGAGGGAGGGAACTGTACCCAGGGGAGGGAAGGGAGGGAGGGAGGGAACTGAGGCCAGGGCAAGGGAGGGAGGGAATTGCACCCAGGGGAGGGAAGGAAGGGAGCGTGGGAACTGACTCCAGGGGAGGGAAGGTAGGGAATTGCTGCCAGGGGAGGGAAGGGAGGGAATTGCTGCCAGGGGAGGCAAGGGAGGGAATTGCTGCCAGGGGAGGCAAGGGAAGTATAGGGAGGGGACTGCTGTCAATGGAGAGAATGGAAGGGAGGGAGGGAGGGAGATATGAAAAAAGGAAATGAGAAAGGCATTATATTTGTACCTCTCTCTGTCTGTGTATCTTTTAATATTTCTATCTATCCATCTCTCTGTCAATCTATACTCGTAAGCTTTATAGGAGAAACACACACAAGAATGTATATTATACTTGTATATCTATTTGTCTGTATGAATATCAGTCACAAAATATTTATTACTGATGAAATAAAGTTGTGTCATTCCTCTTTTTCTTTCTTGTCTTAAGGTCTGCATGCTAACCCTTACAAATATTTAGGTCACAAAATGTTTATCACTGAAGAAGTAAAGTTCTGTCTTTCCTCCTTTTCTTTCTTCTCTTTAAGTCTACATGCCAACCTTTATAAATATTTCCCAGGAAGGATTTCCGTGTCTGTACTGTCTGCTCACGTTATGTGTGTATCTTTGAACACAACACAATAGTCAACATAGACCCCAAGACTACACAATGTACTCGTTGTTCAATTTGGAGGAGAGGTATTATATCCTGCACAGGGTCACTCCTTTGTGTGGCCAGAGGGTGGTGGGTCCTGGCCAGAGGGTGGTGGGTCCTGGCCAGAGGGTGGTGGGTCCTGGCCAAAGGGTGGTGGGGGGAAGGTTATGAGAGGGTGAGGGGGGAAGGTTATGAGAGGGTGGTGGGGAAGGTTATGAAGGGGTGAGGAGGGCCAGGAGGGGGGAAGGAAATGAGAGGGTGAAGGGGTAAGGTTATGAAGGGGTGAGGGGGGTCAGGACAGGAGGGGGAAAGGAGATGAGTGGGTGAGAGAGGAAGGAGATGAGTGGGTGAGGGGGGTCAGGAGGGGGAAAGGAAATGAGAGAGTGTAGGACAGAGATTCCCAACATTCCCTGTCTCTTTTCCTCTTTTCCAACCACGTTCTCACCTGTGAACTTCTACAACAATGTAGACCAAAGCTAACACAGTTTATAGCTGCCATTTCTTTTAAAACTATATATATATTTACGTTACATGCTTATTCATAATTATTGTTTCATATATATTTATACGTGATTTCGTCTTCCATTTCCAGTATAACATTTAATAGCGTGCATATATATATATATATACAGGGGTAGTGAAGGGGTTGATAAGGGTATGGGTGGGGTGAGAGATGAGTTCCCATACACACTGAGGTGGTCAGTGGCCAGGGACCAGTGTAAGGATTGGGGTGGTGGTGGGGTTGGGGGACCAAGGGAGCACCTTTCGGGACACTCTGCAAATTTTGACCGTCACAGCTGCATTGCAAAGCCATGAGAATGTCAGGTTTTTATATACATATATACATATATACAAACATACATACATATATACATACATACACATATATACACATATATACATACATACACATACATACATACATACATACATACATACAGTCGCAACATGAGTATCGTACTCCCTCCTTTGTGTTGTTCAGTCACATATATATATTGTCATCGTGTTGATCTAGAAAGAAAACTTTGTAGTGGTGTGTTTAATGAAAACACCACAATGTACAGTCGGCTGCAATAGTCGTGTCTCCTCACTCAGCACTTCTTAAAAAATAACATAAAGGATAATCATCAAATAAACACATTCACCATACATAAATACGATATCCAGGAGTAAATTAATATATTTCACTTTTTTTTCAGTTTACGAGCATTTGAAGCTTATATTTCCATACTTACTTCATCACTTGGTGGATATTGCGACAGGACATTTGCCGCCGACTGTACACATCTGTGAATATCATTACAACGTGGAGACAAATGTAGAATATGTTAATGGAATGGAGGGTGAAACTTTACTTCTATTCCTGTTATTATTTCCTTTCTTCATTCTCCTCTTGGTTCTTACCTTCTTTGCCTTGGTTATATCCTCTCCTCTCCTGTCCTTATCCTCTCTCACCTTTTCTCCTTGCTCTCCCTTCCTCCTTCCCTGCCTTGGTTCTCACCCTCTGACCTCACTAACCAATAGGCGTCCAGTGTTACTGTGACGTCACACTGGTCCTCGTGTCCAGAGACCAATAGTGTATCCACCATGACCCTCTGCTGACCACTGACCATCACCTCCCCTGTCACCTTCACATTGGACTCACCTCGTATAGTCCTACAGTACCTAACTCCATCATAATGGTCTGGGAATGGTCAGTGATGGTCAGTGTAGGTCACTCTTGGTTATTGTTGGTCATGGAGTGGTCAGTGTTGGTCAGTGGAATATTCAGTGTAGGTCACTCTTGGTCAGTGTTGGTCTTGGAGTGGTCAGTGTTGGTCAGTGATGGTCAGTGCTATAGTGAATGTTGTCTAATGTATAAAATCGGTGTTGGTCAGTGGAATGACTTATTATGGTTAATGTTGTCATTTCATTTAAGTTGTCATTGTTGGTGAGTGATAAGGTCTGTACTGATGTATGTTACTTTATATTATATAATCTGTGTTGGTCCATAAAGGAATTCCTATGATGGTCAGTACAGGTCAGGGAGAGTCTGCTGGAAACGAAAGACTGGAAACATAATTGAAGGAAACTCTGATGATGAAGAATGAAAGTCCATTATCTTACTTCTTTAGTTTGATATAATTTTGTTACACTAATGAATATCTTCTGCTTCATAGGCCTATGTGTGCTTTTTCTTACATACATACATTGATGGTTCTCAAGGTAAACATATGGAAAAAATGAAAGGAAAATATGCAGTAAGTCATTAGTTCTTTAAGAACTAATTGTCCACAAATATTGAATTATATTTGGATGCAATCTGAAAGTTGGCTGGTTGTTGTCAGGTCTTCCCTTTCTGCTTCTAAAAGTTTTTTCTTCTCTCCTCTCTCCTCTTTCCGTCCTCCTCACCCCCCCCCCCCCCCTGACCACCACGGACCAATGTCTGGCCAGGACCAATGTGACGTCACTCTGGTCCTTCTGTCCAGACCAATACCGTGGCCACCTTGACCCTTGAGTGACCACTGACCAACATGGTCTGCCCTGAACCACAGTGGACTCACCCAGGGACCAAACACTGCCCACTGGTCAGAAAGAGAGAGAGAGAGAGAGGGGGGGGGGGGAGACGTCTATCCGTGTATGGTGAATTAAAATCATGAGAACAAAAGATGCAGAGTTCTGACAAATTAGACACACATTAAAACTGATGCCAATGGAGAGAATGAAGGGAGGGAGATATGAAGAAAGAAAAAGAGAAAGGCAAGAGTATGCAATATAATTACACCTTTTACTGTCTATCTCTCTATTTGTATATCTTTCCATCTATCCATCAAGTAATTAAGAAAAATTAATACCAGCCATTTCTGTGACAAATACATGCATTCATATAAGTCATAAGCCCATTATTAGGAATTGTAAAATATAAACTTTTACGTGCATCCATAGAGTATAGTCAAATTTCTGTAAATATGTATACCATATATTATAATCTAGTCCCATGTAGCCTTGTTTGTGAACCATATTGGTGTAGGTAGTGCTGGGATGGATATGGGTAGGGTGTAGGGTGTAGGGTGAGGGTTGAGTTCCCATACATACACACTGAGGTGATCAGTGGTCAGGTACCAGGGTAGGGAAGGGGTAGTGGTGGTGGAGGAGGGCCAAGGGAGTACCTATGGGGTCACTCTGCATTGCAAAGCCATGGGAAGATCAATTTCTTATAAAAATACATAAATACATTTATACATACATTCATATTATACATAGAATTAACAACATACGTTTCGTACTTCCTCCTGCCTGTTGCTGAATTATATTTCTTGTGAACGTGTAGACCTCAGAAAGAGAGAAATCTTTGTACTAAAACTTTGTATTATTGTGTTAAAACGTCACTACTGAAATAATTATATACAACTGTTAATATCATGACAATGTCAAAGTATCTTTAGAATGAGTGTTAATGGAATGGAGAATTAAACAACATTTCGACTTGTGTTGTCGTTCTCTTATTTTCTTCGTCTTATGGTTCCTACTTTCTTTTCTTTATCTTTGTAAACAACATTTCTTGTGTTATTGTTCTCTTATTTTTGTGTTTTGGTTCCTACTTTCTTTATCTTTGTAATATCCTTTTCTCTCCTTAATTATTATTATTCATTATTATCCTGTCCTTTCCCTCTCTTACCTTATCTTCTTCTTTCTCTTTGCTCTCCCTTCCTCCTTCCCTGCCTTCGTTCTTACCCTCTGACCTCACTAACCAATAGGCGTCCAGTGTTACTGTGACGTCACACTGGTCCTCGTGTCCAGAGACCAATAGTGTATCCACCATGACCCTCTGCTGACCACTGACCATCACCTCCCCTGTCACCTTCACAGTGGACTCGCCTCGTATACCGGACCCAACTGGATAATGGTCAGTGTTGGTCAATGTAGATCATTCTGGGTCAGTGTTGGTCAGTGGAATGGTCATAATGGTCTGGGAATGGTCAGTGGTGGTCAGTGGGATGGTCAGTGAATGTCTTGGAGTGGTCAGTGATGGTCAGTTTTAGTGAGTGTTGATCAGTGGAATGGTCAGTGTTTTTCTGTGATGGTCAGTGGAATGGTCAGTGTTGGTCTGTGATCGTCATTAGGTGAGATGTGTCATGGTCAGGGGGTGAGGTGTGTCATGGTCAGGGGTGAGGTGTGTCATGGTCAGGGGTGAGGTGTGTCATGGTCAGGGGTGAGGTGTGTCATGGTCAGGGGGTAAGGTGTGTGAGGGCCAAGGGGTAAGGTGTGTGAGGGTCAGGGGGTAAGGTGTGTGATGGTCAGGGGGTAATGTGTGTGATAGTCAGGGGTAAGGTGTGTGATGGTCAGGGGTGAGGTGTGAAGGTCAGGGGGTAATGTGTGTGATGGTCAGGGGGTAATGTGTGATAGTCAGTAGTGGTGTTAAGGTGACCATTACCGTGACCATCTTGGTCCTCTGGTGACCACTAACTGATATGGTCTCCCCTGCATCAGAGTGGTCTCACCCAAGGACACATGAGTGGTCAGTGGTCACTTGTTGTAGTGGTCAATGGTCAGTCAGTGAGAGCTAGAGAGACGAGGGAAGGAGATGGAAGGGGAGGAGGGAAAGTAAGAGTGAAGAAAGTACAAGATATAAGTTCCCAAACATGTAACTACATTTATACAATACATTGTTATGGTACTTATCAAATTCTACAATCACGGTATTGTGAATTTCATATCCAGTTCAAGACAATATTTCTAAGTAAGCTGCATGGGGTAGGATATTGTTCCTCAACAACTATCCATTATTTCAAACTATTGTGGAACATTAACATATATATTATAAACTCCATGATTGTGGATATATGGTCAGAGCAAGATCTCTTGTTAATAACATACATATATTTATATCAGAATAAAGTCTCTTATACATACAGTAAAATGTGTTTGTATGTATGTTACTTAGGCGACGGTCAACCTTACTGTGATCCTTTCCCCCTCCCTCCCTCCCTCCCTCCCCCCTGTCATTTTTTCCTCCTCCTCCCCCCCTCCTCCCCACAACGTTTCCCACGCTGCCTCCAGACGCTCACCTGCAATTGCAAACTGGACCCAGGGCAACATTCCTCAATGCCCCTTTGTAACCCTTTAATTTCCCCTCACCCCTTCCATGTGTTGACAGATGTGTAGAGGTCATCAGATGTGTACAGAGAACCAGGTGTGTTAGCAGGTGTGGAAGTGTGTCAGATGTGTTGACAGATGTGTAGAGGTCATCAGATGTGTACAGAGAACCAGGTGTGTTAGCAGGTGTGGAAGTGTGTCAGATGTGTTGACAGATGTGTAGAGGTCATCAGATGTGTACAGAGAACCAGGTGTGGTAGCAGGTGTGGAAGTGTGTCAGATGTGTTGACAGATGTGTAGAGGTCATCAGATGTGTTTAGAGAACCAGGTGTGTTAGCAGGTGTGGAAGTGTGTCAGATGTGGCAGTGGTTCAGGTGTGGAAGTGGTTCAGGTGTGGCAGTGGTTCAGGTGTGGAAGTGTGTCAGATGTTGCAGTGGTTCAGGTGTGGAAGTGGTTCAGGTGTGGCAGTAGTTCAGGTGTGGAAATGGGTCAGATGTGGCAGTGTGTCAGATGTGGAAGTGGTTCAGGTGTGGCAGTGGTTCAGGTGTGGCAGTGGTTCAGGTGTGGCAGTGGTTCAGGTGTGGCAGTGGTTCAGGTGTGGTACAGATTTAGGTATGATACAGATGTGGAAGTGTTGTTTTCACGTGTGTAACAGGTGTATAGGAGGCATTATTTCACAGATACTAAATCCTGTACATCTTCTAACTCATATAATTGTTATGGACAACATGAATTATTAATTTATGAGACTTTAACTTCAAACATATTACTGTGTGTTATTGAGCTGAAGAATCTCTCTCTCTCTCTCTCTCTCTCTCTCTCTCTCTCTCTCTCTCTCTCTCTGACCAGTGGGCAGTGTTTGGTCCCTGGGTGAGTCCACTGTGGTTCAGGGCAGACCATGTTGGTCAGTGGTCACTCAAGGGTCAAGGTGGCCACGGTATTGGTCTGGACAGAAGGACCAGAGTGACGTCACATTGGTCCTGGCCAGACATTGGTCCGTGGTGGTCAGGGGGGGGGGGGGGTGAGGAGGACGGAAAGAGGAGAGAGAAGGAGAGAGAATGACGTGTATGTGGAGAGAAGATAAATGAGGGAAAAACGAATAGAGTGCAAAAATATGGTAATCAGAGTCAAGGAAATTAAACAAGAAAAGAAAATATGCAAAGAGGAGAGATACGAGAAAAAATAATTGAAGAAAAACTGTCAGAAAAGAAATGCTGTCGACAAGGAAGAGGAAAGACCTCGGTACAGCCACAATCAAATATTCACCAACACTTTCCTTCCATTGTAGTAAATATCTTGGTAATAAAGTACAACACATGTATGATTTTGCAGCACCTCATAATAATGATTGAGGGGGTTGAGTTGACATAAGGTGTTGTATGATTATCATTATATTTCGATATGATACTGATTTATTTGCACGATGGAAGGAAAGTGTCGGTGGTTATTTGATTGTGGCTGTACAACAAACATCAAGGTGATTTCAGAACTACAAATTGTGTGGGTAAATATCCATGTAAGAATGCGAATTAACTAATGGAATTATCACCAGTAAATAAATTGGGAAGAAAAGACGTGTGTGATGAATGTGTATTTTTAAAGATGAAGACATTATATGGGTGTTGGAGTGATGTCAGCTACATGTGGAATCTACATTGGTTTACATCCTGATAAAGTTAATATACTATTACATTATATGAGTGTTGGAGTGATGTCAGCTACATGTGGAATCTACATTGGTTTACATCCTGATAAAGTTAATATATTATCATATACAAAAGACTCATATTACGTTATCATAATTGTGACCGTTTTCACCATGCAGTTTCATTATACATACAGAAGAATTATTTACTTAACCACATGTAGAGTTTCTTGTAATAAATATGTGTAGGAGATTACATTAAACTTTAAGGTGTGGTGGGTACCACGATGTACAATACAGTGTGTGTGTGTGTGTGTGTGTGTGTAATAATAATAATAATAATAATAATAATAATAATAATAATAAATGGTTTATTAATATATGGCAGCCCAGGGGTGTGTGTGTGGTCTAAACATGTTCCTCCTCTCACTGACCACTAACCACACCACTCAGACACTCACCCTACTTGAGTCTTGACCAACGATGACCAACAAGGACTGTGTTGAAGGTGAGGCCATTATAACACAGGGGAGTTCATGTTGGTCAATGGGTTGGTCACTCAGTGGTCAGTGACCATATGGGCTATTGGTTAGGACAAGAAAGACCAATGTGACGTCACAGTGAAC